>JABWTJ010000252.1:600000-1193580 GCA_016801875.1 Solanum sitiens
CTAAATGAGTATATGTGAAGCTAAATTTGGAATATTTTGATATGATGCCAATTATGGACATATGTGACCTATGGCGATAATTTCTTGGAAGGGATGATGTCTCAAGGCTTGAGGGAGAAAAAGTGAGTTTTGATGCTTGTTATGGTTTTATTACTAAATGAGTATATGTGAAGGTAAATTTGAAATATTTTGATGTGATACTAATTATGGCCATATGTTACCTATGAGATTTGTGATATTATGTTGAGAAGTTATGTTGTGATGTCGTTCTAGATTGTTAAGAGTTGTTATGGTTGAATGAAGTCCTTTTGGAATGATACGTTACTTTATGGTTATGTGCAATGATAGTAGAAAGTTATGGTGTATACTTGAGATGTTTTAGAGGATGTGATGTATGTACAGTAAGAATGGAAAGTTTCCCTTTTATATGAGTAATGCTCCATAGTTGTCCTTATGTGGATTGGAGTCTTTTGTATATGCTTGGTCCTTAGAAGGGAAGGTAGTGTGTATGCCTTGTAAGGAAATTGTGAGTATATTAGTTAATGGGGGAACCCGTGTGACTAATTGATTAGTTGCTAGATGAGCCTATCCTAGGAGTGGGAAAAAGGAAGCGAGGGTTTTATTCCATAAGTTGGGATTATATTTTACTCTAAGGATGACTTGGAAGGTAGTATGTACCCCTTAGCTCATAGGGAGAAGAAAAGAATTGATGTTGACCTACTTTAAATAGGTTAGTTGTCTTTCAAGTTTGATCTAATGTATGGTCACTTGAGAAGAGTGCTAAGATTGTACATAGGCATGGTTGGTTGGAAGACTCCCCAAAAGTGATGATAATGATTTAAAATGGCCTAGAAGTTACCTTGCCCTAGTGTTGTATGAAAAGAAAGAGGCTTCTATGGACAAATCTTTTCTATGTTTCCCCTAAGATTTTATCTAGAGAGGATGGTAACCCTAAGTCTCTAGAAAAGTGGTAGTGGATCTTGAGAGTTCCATCATGTGTGATATGTTTTGTTAGTATCCGAGATTTCTATAGTCCTAAGTTGGAGGGAGAAGTCTCTAAAGGCTATAGATGAGCTACCTAAGTCGATGAACCTTGTAGGATTAAATCCGGAACTACTTACTTGTTATGACTTGGTAGTATAATGTGATGAAATTATGAAGATACGCTTGGTAGTCATGTAGTAGTTAAGGCCTCATGTGGTTGGGTAGTATGACCTAACTTGATTTTTATGAGTCTTCCTTTAGGTGATAGACTTGGAGGAATAGTGGTGCTTGAGTGGTACCTATTGATGATTGAATTAGTAAGCTCATTGTTATGAGATTAGGAGTGGAATCCTCATTGGTGTAGAATCACCTTATGTGAGGAGTGATTTAGTCTTGACTTGTCTTGACGTTGGTGTTTAAGGGCATGATGTGATAAAGATTTGATTAAGCTCACTCCAAGTGGGGGATAATGTTCCTAGATGGTAAGGTTTTGAGTGCCCTTAATGTTCCTACTTTGAGTTTCCTTGAACTTCTCTATATTAAGAATCACTTTGAGTGCTGGATATGAAGTGGAGTAATTTAGATACTCATTTGTAATCACTTGAAATCCTCACCTATTGGAGTGTGAGTTAAAATTTAGTGAGAAATGGTTCCTCCTTGAGAATGGAATGAGGTGATGTTAAGAAGGGTTTGCATAAGCTTGATCCCAAGAAGGGGGGTGTTGTGCTTGACTAGAAAGATTTGTAAGTCCAAGTTCTCTTGGATAAGATGAGTTTCTCTTAGATGGGTTTACCCTACGTGGGGGATTTTGAGTTGAGAAGTAAGGTTGTTGATATCCCTATTTTTTCCTTCTATTCTTACTAAAACTTGAAACCAAAGTGTTCTTAGTAGCTTTTCCATGTTATGGAGTCTTGCATATGAGTATAAGTTGCATGTTGTCCATACGTTATGCATGACTTAAACGACACTATGTTATGCATGTTTTGAAAGATTCTTATTGCATGAAAAGGGATTTTTGATAAATTATATGTTTCTCATGTTTTTGTGCATCTTATCATGGTAAATGTGCATTACACTTCATGAGACGGTTTGATGAACATGCTTGATAACACTTTTGATGTGAGGATATTTTGGTCCCACAATGGAATGTTGAGTTTTCTTTAAATGAGAAAAAATGAGTTTCCTACATGAGTATGTGATTTTGTGATTTGGGAATTGATAATATAGGCTCACTCTTGAGAAGTGATGGTGTGCCTAGCCAATATTATTGATGTATGGCTTTGAATTGTAACAACTTTCCTAAACGATGCATGTTTATGAAAACTATTCTTATACCAGAAAATGATATTTTGTAAAATAACTCCCTATTGTTGTGATGTGTTTTGTGTGATCTATCATTTTGACTTCATGAGTAAGGGAGTATGAACATACTTTGGTTAGAAGTTGTGAATTTCTCCTTAAAATGAATTGACCTTTGTAAAATGCTTGTATGTGAACTTTATGATGACATGTGAGTATGTTAAGGAGAAGGAAATTCCTCCTTGAACATAACTAAAATTGGTGAAGAGATGTATGTCCTTGATGGTATTACGTCTAAACAATAAAGATATTGTTGATCTACATTACTCATTGTCACGACCGGAATCTAGACCCCAGACGAGACCGGCGTCGTTAACCTCTCAGAGGTTGCAGACAAGCCTACTTACGTCATTCTTACTTTACATAGGTTAATTTTAGCGGAAAATTTGAAACTTTTTGCTTCCTAACATACTTATAAAAACATTCTCATTAATACGTAATTGTTCACCATCAACCAGCTAACATTAAGAGATAAGAAACTAAAAGAAATAGTTCAATTCTTATTAAGTGTATAATTGCCAAAATGACACCAATACATAGTCTGAATAAAAAACAGGAAAGAAACGCAAGTGGAACATGCTCCACTAGCTCAACTCTAAAACTAAGCTAGAATATACAATAGTAGCATCCTCGAAGACATGAGGACCTACCAAAACCGGATGAATGCTGGACGTCCGGATAACTGCAATGATGATTTGTAGCTCTACCGTCTACCTGTGCCTGCACCTAAAATAGTAGAGTTTGTATAGGGTTAGTAAACACTTGTACTAAGTATGGGTATGCAAGCACACACCAAGGACATGCATGAGAAAGAATAGCTCTTTTCTAACAACATGATTTTTTTAGAAGTCAAGTCAGTGGACTTGCCAAATTGAGATTAGGAAAGTTTCCAAATTTGGATTAGGAAAGTCAATGAGCTTTCCAAATTTGGAATAGGAAAGTGATGCCATGAGAATAACGTATTTCATCATACTTTTCACATTTACACACAGCACATAACATTTACACATAGCACATATCATATAGCATACAGTACATTTTTCATGTAGCACCTAACTTCTTTCATTTCATTCATTCATATGCCATGAGACCTTGGAATCATGGACTTGACATTAAGACATCCCAGAAATGAGGGCTCAACAGATGGGGCCTCAACTAGGGAATCTCCATTAGCAAACACAGAGTCTGCTTCATTCATTCATACGTACTTCATTTCATTTCATTCATAGTCCAGTGTAACCACCAGCTATACCTAGGATGTAGTTTAAGAATTTCATTAGGTTCGTTGTGCAATGACCAAGAATGACCTAATGTCATTACTTGAATCTAACTCACCTTTTGATTATCCTATCCTAACACCTTTGGTATCATTCATTTCATTATGTGCTTCATTTGAGGCTGGCCATATTCATTCATTGGGAACTTTAACTTTAACCGACATAGATCATGTGAGCATCATGAAATCCAGTGTCTACCCCACACTGAAAAGAGGTGGAATCACCGGCCAAAGTGATCCATTAACATGCTAGCGTACATGGGAATTTCACCCCGCCAGTTCCCTAAATTGGCAGTATAGGTTCAATGACTAGGAGATGTATGGAGACCTATACCCGGCAAGCCGGACAGTCTCATCTCATGAGAGTTACGTGAACCTTCGCCCTTCCCGAAAGAAGGCATCACCGCTCATAGCTAGCCTATCGATGCTCAGTATTAAGTTCCATTTCATTCAACTCATACGTCATGGAAGCTGGCTTCTAGTATGAGGACATCATAGCTCATTAGATGATTTCTCAACTCATCATTAGTATTAAGTGTGTTAATCTCAATACTTTCATTAGAGTGTTCGTAGAGATTGGTCTCTTCATTAACTTACACTCTCTTAAGTGAGTACGTTTTGGTAACATTTACTTAGGCTCATTTGAGATTGTTCTCATCATTTACATTAGCCTCATAACATGTTGTCACCACATTCATTAACATTAGCACATTTGCTCTTTATAATACTCATCTCATTTTACGTGAATATTCATTTCATCATATGCTAATGCACTTGGCCATTTGTGGTGTTCACACTCTTACTTAACCCTTCTAGGGCTACATCATTTCATTACATAATAATCATTTCATCGTATGCCAATGCATTTGGCCATTTAGTGTATTTTACACTCGTACTTAACCCTTCTAGGGTTACTTCATTTCATTACATACATCTTAGGTTCACTTATTATTAAACGTATGCTAGACTTATGGGTCTATACATACAAGCCATGAAGCTTTATTCATAACTCATTAAGTGACTCATACATTCCTAAGATTATGTAGTACAAGACTAATGTATCTTGTATATATGCCACGACCTTGATTTCAATCTAAGTATGTCGCATTAATCTTGGATAATTTGTTCACGTATGACTTATGTATCAAACGGAAGTTTGGGCAAGGGAACCCAAGTCTTGAATCAATTGGATATCATTTATATTTTTCATTGGTTTTATTCTAATTTTCATAACACTATGACTCTAATTTAAATCACAATATTAACATTGTAGGATTAGTTTCCTCCTTAGTAATATTAATAAGTTGGCCGAAGGGTTGGGGGTTCGAACCCCCACAACCCTTTTTTTTTTATAAATTTCGTTAGCCTCTCTTTGTCCACTCTCGCCTAAACCAAGAGGTTGTGGGATCAAATCCCCACAGCCTCTTCTATTTTTGTCATTTAAATCGCCTAAGTAGGGAGGTTGTGGGTTCGAACCCCCACAGCCTCCTTACCTTTAATTTAATTTCGCTAGGGGCTGTGAGGTGGTGGGTTCGAACCCCCACATCCCCATATATATTTTTTTAATTTTTTTTTTTGCTAGGTTGAGGGTATTAATATTGAGGTCGTGGGATCGAACCCCCACAACCTCACTTGTTTTATTACTCATTTTCGCCCCCCTCCATTTTCCAGCCTTGAGGTCGTGGGTTCGATTCGCACGCCTCACATCTTTTTTTTTTCTTTATTCTTCCTCTTCCTTTCCTCCCAAACTTCGTGTGTTCGATTCCCCCTAGCCCCATTTCCCTTATTATTTTCTTGCGTGGACAGCAGCTAAGGGGTTCGAATCCCCTTAGCTCCATTACATTTTTTAAAAAAATTTCAGCCTCTTGGTAATGTGAGGTCTTGGGTTCGATTCCCCTTGACCTCACCTACTTTAATTCTTTTCAAAACTATCCCAAAATTCCCAAAATCTGCCCGAAATCAACATCAACAAGCTGGAAATATTGATTATTTTTTTGTAGCCTATTTTCTCAACTCTTTAACGTTAAATGTTCATGCATTTGGAGTAGTTTTTTAGTGAGTCATTTAGGTGCATTTTCATGGATATATTTGGCCAAGAGTTTATCATTAAATGCAGCCACACTACACTTAAATGAACATCATCATTTACATAAGTTTATACACTTAAAATAACAACCAAAACCGTATCAAACTTGCAGCCATAAATCAAAAACTTATTTACAGTAAGTTTACAGTAACCTTTTGCACATACACACACTTGCACAAACATTCGAATACATGGTTGTTTTTCCTACGATTTCAAGTATACAATCAAAAATCATGTTCATCACAAAGTCATAACATACCTAAATCTACCAGCAATCATACCCAACCTACGATTTATTGGGAGCTAGTGACAGGGGCATGCAAAAGGGGAAACAACTTAGTTTCGGATTAAATTCGTCTGAGTCCTAAGGGTCTCTAGGTAAAGGGACCAAGAGTAAGCAGACCCATACCTTTATTTTTTCTTGTTCAACCACGAAATTTCTGCCCAAATCCTCTCCAAAATCAGTCCAAGTTCAACACTTCAACACCAGTCGACGAAAGACTCCTCCCCTTTGCTTAAAGTGATGGATTTATGTTGTTTTTCTTAGATTTTTGGTATGAGTTCTTCAAGTGTGAAGAACTTCAATATATTTTCTGTTTTTGAACTTGTTTAGGCAGAGAGAAACGTGAGAGTGAATGGTGAAACGTGAGAGAGAGAGATCGTGAGAGAGAGTGGCTTCAAGTTAGGAGTTTTGGTTTGGGAATTAGTCAAACTAGGACTCCTTGCTAAACTTTTAAATAAAATCTGATTTTTTTTCTTTTTTCTTAAATCAGATAATATTTATTATTTAATTTAATTAATTTATCCAATTAAATAAAATCAAGATAAATCATTGCTTCTAGTGGGGCTCGAACCCGAGTAACACCCCATTTGCGAAAATGGGTCACTTCGGGTTGCCCCAACCCGAATTGATTTATTTAATTAAATTAATTTATTAAATAATTAATTCCTCAGGGTAATTACAATATTACCCTTAGCCTGGAAAAGACCATTTTACCCTTGGACCCTCAAAACTTAAAATTTTTTCTTTTAAGTCCGGTAAAAACTCTTTCGATTAAATCTTTGTTTTCGTGAGCCTCACATGGTTGGTTCCAACCTTTCCAAGGTCAATTAACTCTCCAAGTTAGTTGGCTTGGTCGTAGTAAGGGTTCTGAGGTCTGGTTCTACGCGTATCAGTCTGTGTGAACCTTGGTCTAATCGCAAGCATTCTTGACAACCTAAGTCTTGATCCTATTCATTTTTAGGGTTGTTACATTATCCCCCCCTTAGGAACATTCGTCCCCGAATGACACTACTACTTCACGTCGTAATGCCAGTCAGATCATAATAAAATCACTATACAAAGTCAATCAATAGCACCAAAATATGGGGCAATAAGGAAACATAGGTTTAAAAGTATAAAGTCTAACCTCAAGAGCTGAACAGGTGAGGGTAGCGGGCTCTTATGTCGGCCTCAGCCTCCCACGTACCACCCTCAACAAGATGATTTCTCCACAATACCTTTACTGTGGCAATCTCCTTGTTCCTCAGCCGCTTGACCTGTCTGTCTAAGATCTCAACAGGTACCTCCTCATAAGACAAGTCTTCACCACCCCCCAAACCTTCCTCAGGTAAGATTGATACTGGATCACCTAGGCACTTTTTCAATATAGAGACATGAAAGACTGGATGAACAGAAGATAGTTCTGTAGGCAATGATAACTCATAGGCCACCTCGCCCACACGCTGTAGGATATCATATGGCCCAACATACCTCGGACTTAGCTTCCCTTTTCTACCAAATCTCATCACCCCTTTCATAGGCGATATTTTCAAGTAAACCTGGTCACCAACATCAAACTCTAAGGGCCGCTTTCTGTTATCAGCATATGACTTCTGCCGACTGTATGCAGTAGTCAACCTGTCCCTAATCATTCGGACCTTCTCTAAGGCCTCATGAATGATCTCCGGACCCAAAATGGATAACTCTACCTCAAACTACCCAACTGGAGATCTACACCTCCTACAATACAGTGCCTCAAACGGTGCCATCCCAATGCTGGAGTGATATTATTATACGAGAACTCTATCAAAGGCAGATGGTCATCCCAGTTACCTCTGAAGTCAATCACACACGCTCTCAACATATCCTCCAATGTCTGTATGGTGCGCTCTGCCTGGACATCTGTCTGAGGGTGAAAGATAGTGCTAAGCTTCACCTGCGTGCCCAAGCTCTTCTGGAAAGATCTACAGAAATGAGAAGTAAACTGAGCTCCTCTGTCAGAAATAATAGACAAGGGAATCCCATGCCATCTCACAGTCTCATCAATGTATAGTCTCGCATAATCCTCGGCTCTGTAAGTAGACTTCACAGGGATAAAGTGGACAGACTTAGTCAATCTGCCCACAATAACCCATATAGAGTCATGCTGCCTCCTAGTCCTCGAAATCCCAACCACGAAGTCCATATTAATGGCCTCCCATTTCCAAGTCGGAACCTCAATAATCTGCGTCAAACCACCAGGCTTAAGATGCTCTGCCTTAACCTGCTGACAATTAGGACACTTGGCCACATATTCTGCAATGTCCTTCTTCATGCCATCCCACCAATAAATCTGCTTGAGATCATGATACATCTTGGTGGAACCTGGATGTATAGAATATCTGAAACCATGGGCCTCTGCAACAATCCTGTTCCGCAAATCATCCACATCTGGCACACACAGCCTGTCCTGATACCTAAGTATGCCATCACCTCCCAAAGCGAAAGACTCATTCTTCTTCATCAGTACTGAGTCCTTCAGCTCAATCAACACGGGATCTAGATGCTGACCCTGCTTGACTTCAACTACCAAGGATGATTCAGAACTAGGATGAACTGAAACATCCCCATTAGTGGAGTCAACCAAACGCACACCCAGTCTGGCCAGTCTGTGTACATCTTTTACCAGCTCCTTCTTCTTATCCTCAACGTGAGCTGTACTTCCCATGCTCATCCTGCTCAAAGCATCAGCTACAACATTAGCCTTACCTGGATGGTAGTGCACATTCATGTCATAATCCTTCAACAGCTCCAACCATCTTCGCTGACGTAGATTCAACTCCCTCAGTGTGAACACGTACTGGAGACTCTTATGGTCTGTGAACACATCTACATGCACTCCATACAGATAATTCCTCCACAGCTTCAGTGCAAACACCACAGCTGCCAACTCCAGTTCATTAGTGGGATAATTCTTCTCATGAACCTTGAGCTGTCTGGATACATAGGCTATCACCTTACCAACCTGCATAAGAACACAACCCAAACCAACCCTAGATGCATCACAATAAACAGTGTAATTCTCACCACACTTAGGCAAAGTAAGCACCGAGGCTGAAGTGAGTCTGTCCTTGAGCTCCTAAAAACTCTTCTCACAAGTCTCCGTCCATTCAAACTTGGCTTTCTTCTTAGTCAAAGCTGTCAATGGGGCAGCAACGGAAGAAAAGCCCTCCACAAACCTGCGGTAGTAACCAGCCAATCCCAAAAAGCTACGGATGTCAGTAAGAGTAAGAGGCTTTGTCCAGTTCTTCACAGACTCAGTCTTCCTGGGATCCACTTCCATGCACTGATCGGACATAACATGACCCAGGAAGGTCATTGATCTCAGCCAGAATTCACATTTGCTGAATTTGGCATACAACTGATGCTATCTAAGTACCTGCAAGGTTAGTCTCAAATGTTGTTCATGATCTTCCTTGGTCTTAGAGTAGAAGAGAATGTCATCAATGAATACTATGACGAAAGAGTCAAGGTATTCACGGAAGACCCTGTTCATGAGATCCATAAATGTGGCAGGTGCATTCGTGAGACCAAATGACATGACTAAAAACTCATAGTGACCATAGCGGGTACGAAAGGCTGTCTTTGGGATATCTCCATCCCTAACCCTAAGCTGGTGATACCCTGAACGAAGATCAATCTTAGAGAAGAAACTAGACCCTTGGAGTTGATCGAACAAATCATCTATTCGGGGGAGTGGATACTTATTCTTTATAGTGACTTTGTTAAGCTGCCGATAATCGATACACATTCTAAGGGTTCCATCTTTCTTCTTTACAAACAACACTGGAGCGCCCCAAGGGGATATTCTCGGCTGAATGAAACCCTTGTCAGTGAGATCTTTTAACTGCAGTTTCAACTCTTTGAGTTCAGCTGGAGCCATTCTGTAAGGAGGAATTGAGATTGGTTTAGCATCGGGTTCTAAGTCGATACCAAAGTCAATCTCTCGAAGGGGAGGGACTCTAGGCAAATCATCAGGAAACACATCTAAGAACTCCTTCACTACAGGTACTGGGTCTATGGAAGGAATATCATGATCTAAATCATTAACATTCACAAGATGACACAATAACCCCTTGGACATCATTTTATTGGCCTTAAGGTTAGAAATCAAGGGGTTAGGACGACTCGAATTGTACCCCTCCCAGACTAACTCTTCTTCATTAGGGAAGCGAAATCTCACCACTCTACTACGACAGTCCAAGCAAGCACAACAACTATGAAGCCAATCCATACCAAGAATAACATAAAAATCATACATGGGTAACTCAACCAGGTTTGCACACATAGTTTTACCACTCACAACTATTGGGCAATCCTTGTATACTCTATTAGTTCTTACATTCTCTCCTAAAGGTGTACTAACCACTATAGGATCATGTTGAACTTCAGGAAATATCTCAAAAGTAAAAGCAAGCAGAGGATTTACAAAGGAAAGTGTAGACCCTGGATAGTGTAAAGCATAAACAGAAGTTGAGAACACTTGCAGCATACCTGTGACCACATCAGCGGACTTCTCCTGCTCCTCTCTGCCTTTCAGGGCATAGAACCTTTTCCTCTTAGGAGGCTCGGCTGCTGCTGCACCCTGTGGACTAGGCCTAGGCTGAGTATTACCTCCAGCCTGACCTCTGTTCTGTGGACAGTCTCTGACCATGTGTCCACTCTTACCACAACCGAAACAGGCATTAGTGCCCTGTCTGCACTCTCCACTGTGAGCTCGGCCACACTTAGCACAATTCTTCTTGGGACGCTGCTTCTCACCTCCATTGCCCTTCTTGGGCTCAGGTCTGCCTCCTCTAGGTGTAGCACTCCTCTGAGGATTAAAATTCCCAGAACTCTGTTGCCCCTTTTTGAACCTTGGCTGCTCACGGACGCCAAAGTTGTTCCTGTGGCCTCCATGACTGGGTCCTGCCTGATTTTGAGGCCTAGGCCTCCTAGCATCACGAACACCTCTCTTTCTGCGGCTGTCCTCTACCTGCTGGACATGCACCATCAACCTGGAAAGATCCATATTATCATGGAGCATTGCAGATCGACACTCCTCCTCCAGGTCTCCATTGATTCCTGTGAGGAACCTGCTCATCTCATCCCTGCTGTTAGAAACCAGGGAAGTAGCATACCTGCATGATTTCAACAAAGTTCATTATTATCCTCATTCTTGCTATTAAATACTAGGGAAAAATAACATACCTTGACAGCTTAACAAATTTCAGGGAATACTCCCTGACTGTCATAGAGCCTTGTTTAAGGTTGATGAATTCCTCAACCTTGGCCTCCCTCATCTCCCTAGGAAAGAATCTCTCTCAGAAATGTTGTCTTGAACAGCTCTCATGTGACTGGCACTCCACCTAAGACACGACTATCTTGACACATCTTGCACCAAGTCTGTGCAACATCCTTGAGCTGATAGGAAGCCAGCTTAGCCTTCTCAATATCAGTGGCCCCCATAGCCACCAGGATCTTATGAATCTCATCCACAAACTCCTGGGGATCCTCTGATGCCCTAGACCCTGTGAAAATAGGAGGATTCATCCTCGTGAAATCCCTCAGCCTGTCGGCCATGCTACGAACCGGTGGGTTCTCCCTCTAAACATCCTGCCGGTTGACCTGGGTAGTCATAGCCTGGGCCTGTATAGTAATGGCCTATGCCATCTGGGCCAGAGATGCCCTCACCTCAGCATCAGTCATCGCAGCTGGATTAGCTAGCACAACCACTCCTTCAGCTGGAACCTGGGGTGGAACTCGGTTACCCCCAGCAGCTGCTCTTCCTCTCCTCTGACCAATAACTCTCCTAGTGTTCATTCTCTGAAAACAACAAAAATTTGATGTTAGACATGCTCATAACACCAACAAATTAAACTTTAGGAGAAGCACGATAAGATCAGAAAAAGGGAACTTTTCCTACACATCATGCAGTCTTTAATTCAGGATAGTGGTGCACTTCACTACCATGACTTAGAAACTACTCAATGTGGTTGATGTGAACTTATTATTTTCGTAATTTAACCTAATGCTCTGATACCAACTTTGTCATGATCGGAATCTAGACCCCAGACGAGACCGGCGTCGTTAACCTCTCAGAGGTTGAAGACAAGCCTACATACGTCATTCTTACTTTACATAGGTTAATTTTAGCGGAAAATTTGATACTTTTTGTTTCCTAACATACTTATAAAAACATTCTCATTAATACGTAATTGTTCACCATCAACCATCTAACATTAAGAGATAAGCAACTGAAAGAAATAGTTCAATTCTTATTAAGTGTATAATTGCCAAAATGGCACCAATACATAGTCTGAATAAAAAACAGGAAAGAAACGCTAGTGGAACATGCTCCACTAGCTCAACTCTAAAACTAATCTAGAATATAAAATAGTAGCATCCTCGAAGACATGAAGACCTACCAAAACCGGATGAATGCTGGACGTCCGGATAACTGCAACGATGATCCTGTAGCTCTATCGTCCACCTGTGCCTGAACCTAAAATAGTAGAGTTTGTATAGGGTTAGTACACACTTGTACTAAGTATGGGTATGCAAGCACACACCAAGGACATGCATGAGAAAGAATAGCTCTTTCCTAACAACATGATTTTTTTGGAAGTCAAGTCAGTGGACTTGCCAAATTGGGATTAGGAAAGTTTCTAAATTTGGATTAGGAAAGTCAATGAGCTTTCCAAATTTGGAATAGGAAAGTGATGCCATGAGAATAACATATTTCATCATACTTTTCACATTTACACACAGCACATAACATTTACACATAGCACATATCATATAGCATACAGTACATTTTTTATGTAGCACCTAACTTCTTTCATTTCATTCATTCATATGCCATGAGACCTTGGAATCATGGACTTGACATTAAGACATCCCAGAAATGAGGGCTCAACAGATGGGGCCTCAATTAGGGAATCTCCATTAGCAAACACAGAGTCTGCTTCATTCATTCATACTTACTTCATTTCATTTCATTCATAGTCCAGTGTAACCACCAGCTATACCTAGGATGTAGTTTAAGACTTTCATTAGGTTCGTTGTGCAATGACCAATAATGACCTAATGTCATTAATTGAATCTAACTCACCTTTTGATTATCCTATCCTAACACCTTTGGTATCATTCATTTCATTATGTTCATCATTTGAGGCTGGCCACATTCATTCATTGGGAACTTTAACTTTAACCGACATAGATCATGTGAGCATCATGAAATCCAGTGTCTCCCCCACACTGAAAAGAGGTGGAATCACCGTCCAAAGTGATCCATTAACATGCTAGCGTACATGGGAATTTCACCCCGCCAGATCCCTATATTGGCAGTATAGGTTCAAAGACTAGGAGATGTATGGAGACCTATACCCGACAAGTCGGACTGTCTCATCTCATCAGAGTTACGTGAACCTTCGCCCTTCCCCAAAGAAGGCATCACCGCTCATAGCTAGCCTATCGGTGCTCAGTATAAAGTTCCATTTCATTCAACTCATACGTCATGGAAGCTGGCTTCTAGTATGAGGACATCATAGCTCATTAGATGATTTCTCATCTCATCATTAGTATTAAGTGTGTTAATCTCAATACTTTAATTAGAGTGTTCGTAGAGACTGGTCTCTTCATTAACTTACACTCTCTTAAGTGAGTACGTTTTGGTAACATTTACTTAGGCTCATTTGAGATTGTTCTCATCATTTACATTAGCCTCATAACATGTTGTCACCACATTCATTAACATTAGCACATTTGCTCTTTATAATTACTCATCTCATTATACGTGAATGTTCATTTCATCATATGCCAATGCACTTGGCCATTTGTGTGTTTCACACTCTTACTTAACCCTTCTAGGGCTTCATCATTTCATTACATAATAATCATTTCACCGTATGCCAATGCATTTGGCCATTTAGTGTATTTTACACTCGTACATAACCCTTCTAGGGTTACTTCATTTCATTACATACATCTTAGGTTCACTTATTATTAAACGTATGCTAGACTTATGGGTCTATACATACAAGCCATGAGGCTTCATTCATAACTCATCAAGTGACTCATACATTCCCAAGATTATGTAGTACAAGACTTATGTATCTTGTATATATGCCAAGACCTTGATTTCAATCTAAGTAGGTGGCATTAATCTTGGATAATTTGTTCACGTATGACTTATGTATCAAATGGAAGTTTGGGCAAGGGAACCCAAGTCATGAATAAATTGGATATCATTTATATTTTTCATTGGTTTTATTCTAATATTCGTAACACTGTAACTCTAATTTAAATCACAATATTAACATTGTAGGATTAATTTCCTCCTTAGTAATATTCATAAGTTGGCCGAAGGGTTGGGGGTTCGTACCCCCACAACCCCTTTTTTTTTTTAAATTTTGTTAGCCTCTCTTTGTCCACTCTCGCCTAAACCAAGAGGTTGTGGGATCAAATCCCCACAGGCTCTTCTATTTTTGCCATTTAAATCGCCTAAGTAGGTAGGTTGTGGGTTCGAACCCCCACAGCCTCCTTACCTTTAATATAATTTCGCTAGGGGCTGTGAGGTGGTGGGTTCGAACCCCCACAGCCCCATATATATTTTTTAATTTTTTTTTGCTAGGTTGAGGGTATTGACAGTGAGGTCGTGGGATCGAACCCCCACAACCTCACTTGTTTTATTACTCATTTTCGCCCCCGTTCATTTTCCAGCCTTGAAGTCGTGGGTTTGATTCCCACGCCTCACATCATTTTTTTTTCTTTATTCTTCCTCTTACTTTCCTCACAAACTTCGTGTGTTCGATTCCCCTAGCCCCATTTCCCTTATTATTTTCTTGCGTGGACAGCAGCTAAGGGGTTCGAATCCCCTTAGCTCCATTACATTTTTTTAAAAAAAAATTCAGCCTATTGGTCATGTGAGGTCTTGGGTTCGATTCCCCTTGACCTCACCTACTTTAATTCTTTTTAAAACTCTCCCAAAATTCCCAAAATCTGCCCGAAATCAACATCAACAAGCTGGAAATATTGATTATTTTTTTGCAGCCTATTTTCTCAACTCTTTAACGTTAAATGTTCATGCATTTGGAGTAGTTTTTTAGTGAGTCATTTAGGTACATTTTCATGGATATATTTGGCCAAGAGTTTATCATTAAATGCAGCCACATTACACTTAAATGAACATCATCATTTACATAAGTTTATACACTTAAAATAACAACCAAAACCGTATCAAACTTGCAGCCATAAATCAAAAACTTATTTACAGTAAGTTTACAGTAACCTTTTGCACATACACACACTTGCACAAACATTCGAATACATGGTTGTTTTTCCTACGATTTCAAGTATACAATAAAAAATCATGTTCATCACGAAGTCATAACATACCTAAATCTACCAGCAATCATACCCAACCTACGATTTATTGGGAGCTAGTGACAGGGGCATGCAAAAGGGGAAACAACTTAGTTTCGGATTAAATTCGTCTGAGTCCTAAGGGTCTCTAGGTAAAGGGACCAAGAGTATGCAGACCCATACCTTTATGTTTTCTCGTTCAACCACGAAATTGCTGCCCAAATCCTCTCCAAAATAAGTCCAAGTTCAACACTTCAACACCAGTCGACGGAAGACTCCTCCCCTTTGCTTAAAGTGATGGATTTATGTTGTTTTTCTTAGATTTTTGGTATGAGTTCTTCATGTGTGAAGAACTTCAATATATCTTCTGTTTGTGAACTTGTTTAGGCAGAAAGAAACGTGAGAGTGAATGGTGAAACGTGAGAGAGAGAGATCGTGAGAGAGAGTGACTTCAAGTTAGGAGTTTTGGTTTGGGAATTAGTCAAACTAGGACTCCTTGCTAAACTTTTAAATAAGATCTGATTTTTTTTCTTTTTTCTTAAATCAGATAATATTTATTATTTAATTTAATTAATTTATCCAATTAAATAAAATCAAGATAAATCATTGCTTCTAGTGGGGCTCGAACCCGAGTAACACCCCATTTGCGAAAATGGGTCACTTTGGGTTGCCCCAACCCGAATTGATTTATTTAATTACATTAATTTATTAAATAATTAATTCCTCAGGGTAATTACAATATCAACCTTGGCCTGGAAAAGACCATTTTACCCTTGGACCCTCAAAACTTAAAATTTCTTCTTTTAAGTCCGGTAAAAACTCTTTCGATTAAAGCTTTGTTTTCGTGAGCCTCACATGGTTAGTTCCAACCTTTCCAAGCTCAATTAACTCCCCAAGTTAGTTGGCTTGGTCGTAGTAAGAGTTCTGAGGTCTGGTTCTACGCGTATCAGTCTGTGTGAACCTTGGTCTAATCGCAAGCATTCTTGACAACCTAAGTCTTGATCCTATTCATTTTTAGGGTTGTTACATTATCCCCCCCTTAGGAACATTCGTCCCCGAATGACACTACTACTTCACGTCGTAATGCCAGTCAGATCATAATAAAATCACTATACACAGTCAATCAATAGCACCAAAATATGGGGCAATAAGGAAACATAGGTTTAAGAGTATAAAGTCTAACCTCAAGATCTGAACAGGTGAGGGTAGCGGGCTCTCATGTCGGCCTCAGCCTCCCACGTAGCACCCTCAACAAGATGATTTCTCCACAATACCTTCACTGTGGCAATCTCCTTGTTCCTCAGCCGCTTGACCTGTCTGTCTAAGATCTCAACAGGTACCTCCTCATAAGACAAGTCTTCACCAACCCCCAAACCTTCCACAGCTAAGATTGATACTGGATCACCTAGTCACTTTTTCAACATAGAGACATGAAAGACTGGATGAACAGAAGATAGTTCTGTAGGCAATGCTAACTCATAGGCCACCTCGCCCACACGCTGTAGGATCTCATATGGCCCAACATACCTCGGACTTAGCTTCCCTTTTCTACCAAATCTCATCACCCCTTTCATAGGCGATATTTTCAAGTAAACCTGGTCACCAACATCAAACTCTAAGGGTCGCTTTCTGTTATCAGCATATGACTTCTGCCGACTGTAAGCAGTAGTCAACCTGTCCCTAATCATTCGGACCTTCTCTAAGGCCTCATGAATGATCTCCGGACCCAAAATGGATGACTCTCCAACCTCGAACCACCCAACTGGAGATCTACACCTCCTACAATACAGTGCCTCAAACGGTGCCATCCCAATGCTGGAGTGATAGCTATTATTATATGAGAACTCTATCAAAGGCAGATGGTCTTCCCAGTTACCTCTGAAGTCAATCACACACGCTCTCAACATATCCTCCAATGTCTGTATGGTGCGCTCTGCCTGCACATCTGTCTGAGGGTGAAAGGCAGTGCTAGGCTTCACCTGCGTGCCCAAGCACTTCTGGAAAGATCTACAGAAATGAGAAGTAAACTGAGCTCCTCTGTCAGAAATAATAGACAAGGGAATCCCATGCCATCTCACAGTCTCATCAATGTATAGTCTCGCATAATCCTCGGCTCTGTAAGTAGACTTCACAGGGATAAAGTGGGCAAACTTAGTCAATCTGTCCACAATAACCCATATAGAGTCATGCTGCCTCCTAGTCCTCGGAATACCAACCACGAAGTCCATATTAATGACCTCCCATTTCCAAGTCGGAACCTCAATAATCTGCGTCAGACCACCAGGCTTAAGATGCTCTGCCTTAACCTGCTGACAATTAGGACACTTGGCCACATATTCTCCAATGTCCTTCTTCATGCCATCCCACCAATAAATCTGCTTGAGATCATGATACATCTTGGTGGAACCTGGATGTATAGAATATCTGGAACCATGGGCCTCTGCAACAATCCTGGTCCGCAAATCATCCACATCTGGCACACACAGCCTGTCCTGATACCTAAGTATGCCATCACCTCCCAAAGCGAAAGACTCATTCATCTTCATCAGCACTGAGTCCTTCAGCTCCATCAACACGGGATCTAGATGCTGACCCTGCTTGACTTCAACTACCAAGGATGATTCAGAACTAGGATGAACTGAAACATCCCCATTAGTGGAGTCAACCAAACGCACACCCAGTCTGGCCAGTCTGTGTACATCTTTTACCAGCTCCTTCTTCTCATCCTCAACGTGAGCTGTACTTCCCATGCTCATCCTACTCAAAGCATCAGCTACAACATTAGCCTTACCTGGATGGTAGTGCACATTCATGTCATAATCCTTCAACATCTCCAACCATCTTCGCTGACGTAGATTCAACTCCCTCAGTGTGAACACGTACTGGAGACTCTTATGGTCTGTGAACACATCTACATGCACTCCATACAGATAATTCCTCCACAGCTTCAGTGCAAACACCACAGCTACCAACTCCAGGTCATGAGTGGGATAATTCTTCTCATGAACCTTGAGTTGTCTGGATACATAGGCTATCACCTTACCAACATGCATAAGAACACAACCCAAACCAACCCTAGATGCATCACAATAAACAGTGTAATTCTCACCACACTTAGGCAAAGTAAGGACCGGGGCTGAAGTGAGTCTGTACTTGAGCTCCTGGAAACTCGTCTCACAAGTTTCCGTCCATTCAAACTTGGCTTTCTTCTTAGTCAAAGCTGTCAATGGGGCAGCAATGGAAGAAAAGCCCTCTACAAACCTGCGGTAGTAACCAGCCAATCCCAAAAAGCTACGGATGTCAGTAGGAGTAAGAGGCTTTGTCCAGTTCTTCACAGCCTCAGTCTTCCTAGGATCCACTTCCACGCACTGATCGGACACAACATGACCCAGGAAGGTCATTGATCTCAGCCATAATTCACATTTGCTGAATTTGGCATACAACTGATGCTATCTAAGTAACTGCAAGGTTAGTCTCAAATGTTGTTCATGATCTTCCTTGGTCTTAGAGTAGAAGAGACTGTCATCAATGAATACTATGACGAAAGAGTCAAGGTATTCACGGAAGACCCTGTTCATGAGATCCATAAATGTGGCAGGTGCATTCGTGAGACCAAATGACATGACTAAAAACTCATAGTGACCATAGCGGGTACGAAAGGCTGTCTTTGGGATATCTCCATACCTAACCCTAAGCTGGTAATACCCTAAACGAAGATCAATCTTAGAGAAGAAACTAGACCCTTGGAGTTGATCGAACAAATCATCTATTCGGGGGAGTGGATACTTATTCTTTATAGTGACTTTGTTGAGCTGCCGATAATCGATACACATTCTAAGGGTTCCATCTTTCTTCTTTACAAACAACACTGGAGCGCCCCAAGGGGATATTCTCGGCTGAATGAAACCCTTGTCAGTGAGATCTTTTAACTGCAGTTTCAACTCTTTGAGTTCAGCTGGAGCCATTCTGTAAGGAGGAATTGAGATTGGTTTAGTATCGGGTTCTAAGTCGATACCAAAGTCAATCTCTCGAAGGGGAGGGACTCCAGGTAAATCATCAGGAAACACATCTAAGAACTCCTTCACTACAGGTACTAGGTCTATGGAAGGAATATTATTATCTAAATCATTAACATTCACAAGATGACACAATAACCCCTTGGACATCATTTTATTGGCCTTAAGGTTAGAAATCAAGGGGTTAGGACGACTCGAATTGTATCCCTCCTAGACTAACTCTTCTTCATTAGGGAAATGAAATCTCACCACTCTACTACGACAGTCCAAGCAAGCACAACAACTGTGAAGCCAATCCATACCAAGAATAACATCAAAATCATGCATGGGTAACTCAACCAGGTTTGCACACATAGTTTTACCACTCACAACTATTGGGCAATCCTTGTATACTCTATCAGTTCTTACATTCTCTCCTAAAGGTGTACTAACCACTATAGGATCATGTAGAACTTCAGGCAATATCTCAAAAGTAAAAGCAAGCAGAGGATTTACAAAGGAAAGTGTAGACCCTGGATCAAGTAAAGCATAAATAGAAGTTGAGAACACTTGCAGCATACCTGTGACCACATCAGCGGACTTCTCCTGCTCCTCTCTGCCTTTCAGGGCATAGAACCTGTTCCTCTTAGGAGACTCGGCTGCTGCTGCACCCTGTGGATTAGGCCTAGGCTGAGTATTACCTCCATCCTGACCTCTGTTCTGTGGACAGATCTGACCATGTGTCCACTCTTACCACAACCAAAACAGGCATTAGTGCCCTGTCTGCACTCTCCACTGTGAGCTCGGCCACACTTAGCACAATTCTTCTTAGGACGCTGCATCTCACCTCCATTGCCCTTCTTGGGCTCAGGTCTGCCTCCTATAGGTGTAGTACTCCTCTGAGGATTAAAATTCCCAGAACTCTGTTGCCCCTTTTTGAACCTTGGCTGCTCACGGACGCCAAAGTTGTTTTTGTGGCATCCATGACTGGGTCCTGCCTGATCTTGAGACCTAGGCCTCCTAGCATCACGAACACCTCACTTTCTGTGGCTGTCCTCTACCTGCTGGACATGCACCATCAACCTGGAAAGATCCATATTATCATGTAGCATTGCAGATCGACACTCCTCCTCCAGGTCTCCATTGATTCCTGTGAGGAACCTGCTCATCTCATCCCTGCTGTTAGAAACCAGGGAAGTAGCATACCTGCATGATTTCAACAAAGTTTAGTATTATCCTCATTCTTGCTATTAAATACTAGGGAAAAATAACATACCTTGACAGCTTAACAAACTTCAGGGAATACTCCCTGACTGTCATAGAGCCTTGTTTAAGGTTGATGAATTCCTCAACCTTGGCCTCCCTCATCTCCCTGGGAAAGAATCTCTCCAGAAATGATGTCTTGAACAGCTCCCATGTGACTGGCACTCCACCTAAGACACGACTATCTTGACACATCTTGCACCAAGTCTGTGCAACATCCTTGAGCTGATAGGAAGCCAGCTCAGCCTACTCAATATCAGTGGCCCCCATAGCCACCAGGATCTTATGAATCTCATCCATAAACTCCTGGGGATCCTCTGATGCCCTAGACCCTGTGAAAATAGGAGGATTCATCCTCGTGAAATCCCTCAGCCTGTCGGCCATGCTACGAACCGGTGGGTTCTCCCTCTAAACATTCTGCCGGTTGACCTAGGCAGTCATAGCCTGGGCCTGTATAGTAATGGCCTGTGCCATCTGGGCCAGAGATGCCCTCACCTCAGCATCAGTCATCCCAGCTGGATTAGCTAGCACAACCACTCCTTCAGCTAGAACCTGGGGTGGAACTCGGTTACCCCCAGCAGCTGCTCTTCCTCTCCTCTGACCAATAACTCTCCTAGTGTTCATTCTCTGAAAACAACAAAAATTTGATGTTAGACACGCTCATAACACCAACAAATTAAACTTTAGGAGAAGCACGATAAGATCAGAAAAAGGGAACTTTTCCTACGCATCATGCAGTCTCTAATTCAGGATAGTGGTGCACTTCACTACCATGACTTAGAAACTACTAAATGTGGTTGATGTGAACTTATTATTTTCGTAATTTAACCTAATGCTCTGATACCAACTTTGTCACGATCGGAATCTAGACCCCAGATGAGACCGGCGTCGTTAACCTCGTAGAGGTTGAAGACAAGCCTACATACGTCATTCTTACTTTACATAGGTTAATTTTAGCGGAAAATTTGAAACTTTTTGTTTCCTAACATACTTATAAAAACATTCTCATTAATACGTAATTGTTCACCATCAACCATCTAACATTAAGAGATAAGCAACTGAAAGAAATAGTTCAATTCTTATTAAGTGTATAATTGCCAAAATGGCACCAATACATAGTCTGAATAAAAAACAGGAAAGAAACGCTAGTGGAACATGCTCCACTAGCTCAACTCTAAAACTAAGCTAGAATATAAAACAGTAGCATCCTCGAAGACATGAGGACCTACCAAAACCGGATGAATGCTGGACGTCCGGATAACTGCAACGATGATCCTGTAGCTCTATCGTCCACCTGTGCCTGCACCTAGAATAATAGAGTTTGTATAGGGTTAGTACACACTTGTACTAAGTATGGGTATGCAAGCACACACCAAGGACATGCATGAGAAAGAATAGCTCTTTCCTAACAACATGATTGTTTTGGAAGTCAAGTCAGTGGACTTGCCAAATTGAGATTAGGAAAGTTTCCAAATTTGGATTAGGAAAGTCAATGAGCTTTCCAAATTTGGAATAGGAAAGTGATGCCATGAGAATAACATATTTCATCATACTTTTCACATTTACACACAGCACATAACATTTACACATAGCACATATCATATAGCATACAGTACATTTTTCATGTAGCACCTAACTTCTTTCATTTCATTCATT
The DNA here is from genome assembly GCA_016801875.1 of Solanum sitiens. Lineage (NCBI taxonomy): Eukaryota > Viridiplantae > Streptophyta > Magnoliopsida > Solanales > Solanaceae > Solanum > Solanum sitiens. The sequence continues at coordinate 622,266 of JABWTJ010000252.1, forward strand.
CATATGCCATGAGACCTTGGAATCATGGACTTGACATTAAGATATCCCAGAAATGAGGGCTCAACAAGTGGGGCCTCAATTAGGGAATCTCCATTAGCAAACACAGAGTCTGCTTCATTCATTCATACGTACTTCATTTTATTTCATTCATAGTCCAGTGCAACCACCAGCTATACCTAGGATGTAGTTTAAGACTTTCATTAGGTTCGTTGTGCAATGACCAATAATGACCTAATGTCATTACTTGAATCTAAATCACCTTTTGATTATCCTATCCTAACACCTTTGGTATCATTCATTTCATTATGTGCATCATTTGAGGCTGACCACATTCATTCATTGGGAACTTTAACTTTAACCGACATAGATCATGTGAGCATCATGAAATCCAGTGTCTCCCCCACACTGAAAAGAGGTGGAATCACCATCCAAAGTGATCCATTAACATGCTAGCGTACATGGGAATTTCACCCCGCCAGATCCCTATATTGGCAGTATAGGTTCAAAGACTAGGAGATGTATGGAGACCCATACCCGGCAAGCCGGACAGTCTCATCTCATGAGAGTTACGTGAACCTTCGCCCTTCCCCAAAGAAGGCATCACCGCTCATAGCTAGCCTATCGGTGCTCAGTATAAAGTTCCATTTCATTCAACTCATACGTCATGGAAGCTGGCTTCTAGTATGAGGACATCATAGCTCATTAGATGATTTCTCATCTTATCATTAGTATTAAGTGTGTTAATCTCAATACTTTCATTAGAGTGTTCGTAGAGACTGGTCTCTTCATTAACTTACACTCTCTTAAGTGAGTACGTTTTGGTAACATTTACTTAGGCTCATTTTAGATTGTTCTCATCATTTACATTAGCCTCATAACATGTTGTCACCACATTCATTAACATTAGCACATTTGCTCTTTATAATTACTCATCTCATTATACGTGAATGTTCATTTCATCATATGCCAATGCACTTGGCCATTTGTGTGTTTCACACTCTTACTTAACCATTCTAGGGCTTCATCATTTCATTACATAATAATCATTTCATCGTATGCCAATGCATTTGGCCATTTAGTGTATTTTACACTCGTACATAACCCTTCTAGGGTTACTTCATTTCATTACATACATCTTAGGTTCACTTATTATTAAACGTATGCTAGACTTATGGGTCTATACATACAAGCCATGAGGCTTCATTCATAACTCATTAAGTGACTCATACATTCCCAAGATTATGTAGTACAAGACTTATGTATCTTGTATATATGCCAAGACCTTGATTTCGATCTAAGTAGGTGGCATTAATCTTGGATAATTTGTTCACGTATGACTTATGTATCAGATGGAAGTTTGGGCAAGGGAACCCAAGTCATGAATAAATTGGATATCATTTATATTTTTCATTGGTTTTATTCTAATATTCGTAACACTATAACTATAATTTAAATCACAATATTAACATTGTAGGATTAATTTCCTCCTTAGTAATATTCATAAGTTGGCCGAAGGGTTGGGGGTTCGAACCCCCACAACCCTTTTTTTTTTTAAATTTTGTTAGCCTCTCTTTGTCCACTCTCGCCTAAACCAAGAGGTTGTGGGATCAAATCCCCACAGCCTCTTCTATTTTTGCCATTTAAATCGCCTAAGTAGGGAGGTTGTGGGTTCGAACCCCCACAGCCTCCTTACCTTTAATTTAATTTCGCTAGGGGCTGTGAAGTGGTGGGTTCGAACCCCCACAGCCCCATATATATTTTTTTAATTTTTTTTTTTGCTAGGTTGAGGGTATTGACAGTGAGGTCGTGGGATCGAACCCCCACAACCTCACTTGTTTTATTACTCATTTTCGCCCCCGTTCATTTTCCAGCCTTGAGGTCGTGGGTTCGATTCCCACGCCTCACATCATTTTTTTTTCTTTATTCTTCCTCTTACTTTCCTCACAAACTTCGTGTGTTCGATTCCCCCTAGCCCCATTTCCCTTATTATTTTCTTGCGTGGACAGCAGCTAAGGGGTTCGAATCCCCTTAGCTCCATTACATTTTTTTAAAAAACAATTCAGCCTCTTGGTCATGTGAGGTCTTGGGTTCGATTCCCCTTGACCTCACCTACTTTAATTCTTTTTAAAACTCTCCCAAAATTCCCAAAATCTGCCCGAAATCAACATCAACAAGCTGGAAATTTTGATTATTTTTTTGCAGCCTATTTTCTCAACTCTTTAACGTTAAATGTTCATGCATTTGGAGTAGTTTTTTAGTGAGTCCTTTTGGTGCATTTTAATGGATATATTTGGCCAAGAGTTTATCATTAAATTCAGCCACATTACACTTAAATGAACATCATCATTTACATAAGTTTATACATGTAAAATGACAACCAAAACCATATCAAACTTGAAGCCATAAATCAAAAACATATTTACAGTAAGTTTACAGTAACCTTTTGGACATACACACACTTGCACAAACATTCTAATACATGGTTGTTTTTCCTACGATTTCAAGTATACAATCAAAAATCATGTTCATCACGAAGTCATAACATACCTAAATCTACCAGCAATCATACCCAACCTACAATTTATTGGGAGCTAGTGACAGGGGCATGCAAAAGGGGAAACAACTTAGTTTCAGATTAAATTCGTCTGAGTCCTAAGGGTCTCTTGGAAAAGGGACCAAGAGTAAGAAGACCCATACCTTTATTTTTCTTGTTCAACCACGAAATTTCTGCCCAAATCCTCTCCAAAATCAGTCCAAGTTCAACACTTCAACACCAATCGACGGAAGACTCCTCCCCTTTGCTTAAAGTGATAGATTTATGTTATTTTTCTTAGATTTTTGGTATGAGTTCTTCAAGTGTGAAGAACTTCAATATATTTTCTGTTTTTGAACTTGTTTAGGCAGAGAGAAACGTGAGAGTGAATGGTGAAACGTGAGAGAGAGAGATTGTGAGAGAGAGTGGCTTCAAGTTAGGAGTTTTGGTTCGGGAATTAGTCAAACTAGGACTCCTTGCTAAACTTTTAAATAAAATCTGATTTTTTTTTTCTTTTTTCTTAAATCAGATAATATTTATTATTTAATTTAATTAATTTATCCAATTAAATAAAAGTAAGATAAATCATTGCTTCTAGTGGGGCTCGAACCCGAGTGACACCCCATTTGCAAAAATGGGTCACTTCGGGTTGCCCCAACCCGAATTGCTTTATTTAATTAAATTAATTTATTAAATAATTAATTCCTCAGGGTAATTACAATATTACCCTTGGCCTGGAAAAGACCATTTTACCCTTGGACCCTCAAAACTTAAAATTTCTTCTTTTAAGTCGGGCAAAAACTCTTTCAATTAAATCTTCGTTTTCGTGAGCCTCACATGGTTGGTTCCAACCTTTCCAAGCTCAATTAACTCCCCAAGTTAGTTGGCTTGGTCGTAGTGAGGGTTCTGAGGTCTGGTTCTACGCGTATCAGTCTGTGTGAACCTTGGTCTAATCGCAAGCATTCTTGACAACCTAAGTCTTGATCCTATTCATTTTTAGGGTTGTTACACTCATGATTTATGTGGATTTACTATGAGTTACTTATTTTCCTCTTGAGTGATAATGTTGAACAGGCCTGTGTGATTTGAAGGTTACTGCATATTGAGATTTTGATGGGATGAAAAGTAAATATCATGTCATGATAAGGAGAAGGAATTTCCTCCTAACAACATGAGAAGTGTCTATGTGTTTGATGCATTAGGAGTGAGAGACTGAAGTTTCTACTTGCTTGTGTTGCATTGAGTGCATGATGATATGAAGTTGATATTCCTTTTATGTTTGGTGCATTGAATATTATGTATTATTATGTTTGATGTTGTGAGCTGTTATATGGGTCATTGAGTCCTTGAAAATGATTGAAAGTGTTTTAAGTGTCATTCGAGGACGAATGTTCCCAAGAGGGGGATATTGTTAGGACCCTCAAAATGAACTAGAATAATCTAGAGACTCACATGTGCCTTAAGAGTGTATAACTTGTTTGTAAGGTGTGTCACAGCTTGTAATGGTTGGTTTGATGACGTTTGAGGTCTATCGTCAAAGGACGACCAAGACGTCCGGAACTAGTCGTTTGTGTGCTAATGTGCCTTTGTATGTTTTCCTTGTTTTGAAGTGTTTTTTGGAGTCTAAAATGATAGGAGGTACCCTACTATGTATATCGTCATGATTAGGGTCAAAACATCCGGGAACGACTCCCCAAGGATCACCCTAAGGGTCCTTGAGGAGGACCCAAAGGTTGCCAAGAGGTTTCCAAAACAATGTCGAACCACAACCTTGGTCTACGCTCAGTAGACTGATTGACGCCCCGTCAAATGGGGGTGTGGATCCACACTTACTCTTGGGAGCTTAGCCCTCAAATGAACAACCTCTGTCATAAACCACGACATGCAGTATGGCCCCGTCAACCCATCCACGGTCCGTTGATGGGGCCGTCGTTTGAGCCTGCAACTTACTGTTAAGATTGATGGTTATTTTACCTATTGGGCTATCTTAAGTTATTCAAAAACATGAAACCCCAAATTAGAATTCATTCTTCGAATCAAACCTTTCCCTCTCAAATAAAACTCTCTCTACAACTTCATTGGAGACAAAGCTCAAGATCAAGATAGGGGATGGATTCCAAGTGCTTTATTCTCCAAATTTCGTGGGATTTTCTTTTATTAAGGTATGGTAACCCTTGATCTTTGGATAACCTTTCATCTTAGGAGTTCTATTAAATATTTTTCAATGTGATTCTAAGATCAATTTCTATCTTTATATCTAAACATGGGTTCATTGTGAAATTGTTTTCGAAGTCATTCTAATGAAAAATTAATGTTTAAATTTTTTTAAAGATGATTTCCAGTATAATTACTTAGAAGAACCCATGATCTTCTTAATCTCTCAATTTAGCTTATAAAGTGTGTCTTGTGAACTTTAATAGATGTTAATTTAATTGTGATTATATTGTGATGTATTGTTTAATGCTATTGCTATTTATATCAATTGATTATGAATTGTTCAGGATTGATCTATGATGATCATGCTTGGAGAATTGGTAAGTTGACCTAATTTCTAGTCGATAGTATTGGAATTGACATCGTATGGCTTGTCCACTTATGGTGGCGGTGTTTACATTATTGTCTATCTTTACATGTTGTGATCATGGCCTTTAAGGCAATAGGTGTAAATTTAATTAACATGATGATTAACATGACTATTAATCACATCACATCCCCCACTTAGGGTAGACCTAATTAATAGCAACTTTACTCAACTATCATCATTCCTTTAGGCCTAACACCCAAAGGAAATCCATAACATTCAAGATAGGTCATACTACCCAACCATATAAGGTCTCAACTATAGCATGAACATCAAGGGTCACAAAACATTAGGGGAACAATAGAGGAGACATAGTCATAAGTCCTCCTTTTTTTCTTTCAACATTAGAGTAAGGTAACTTCTAGTTTAATCAAACCCACATCATCACCCTACAAGGACAATCATGCTACCCTTATCCATGCAAGGCAACACATATATTTCGGCAACATGCATATTTAGATATTTACCACATTCTTCAAAGACTTTCAAGTCTAAACCATATCATAAGACTATCATCACGCAAAGTCATATCGTAGCATGTCAATCCAAAAGAAGACTCATTTTAACTATAATTACTTCTAACATGCTTTAACCATATCTTGACATACATTTCTCAACATAACATGCCATTTCACATAGAGCTCATATATAGCCACAAAGGACATCATATCATTACAGCATATTAAAGTTCACCTTCACACATACTCATTAAACCATAAAACCAAGATAAGCATCAAAACTCACCTTTTCTCCCTCAAGCATAGAGATACAATCTCATCCAAGCAATCACATCTAACAGACTAAAGGACTAGAACATAGAGCGAGATCTAATAGAGTTAAGTTCTATGGCACGATATAAGAATGATGAAGAAGAGAAACTCTATTGTCCTATAGCCTCTCGCTCATAGATGTGTCACAACTCACCACCGCTGATCGAGACTCTACTAGACGTGGCAATATGAGACTTTGGAACCTAAAACCACTTTCATAAACCTCATCCTCTGATACCACGTTTGTCACGACCGGAGAGAAACCCCTAGAAGTAACACGGCATACTTGACCTCTCGGAGGTGTTATATAAGCCCATAGTTAGCATTCATCGAATTCTCATAGGTAAATTTAGCGAAACAATTTAAAACTTTCTTAACACATCATATGCTAGAACATCACTTCATTGATATAAGAAATATCATAAGTAAATATTTAGACTCTAGTATCTTTTTGCCATCCTAGACTCGACATCATTAGAGTATATTAGGACACGGTCTTTACAACATAATCATAAGTATATAATTACAAGACTTTAAACATAATTTGACATAGGACATCCTTGAATCTTAAGGATTCCTTTTACTTGAGCTTAGGAAACAATAATAAGCTCCTCATTTATGAATACATCCTTTAAGAATCCATAACCTACACTTTGTGTAAAAAGTAGAGAAGAATGGAGTTAGTACAAAAATGCACTAAGTATGGCAACCATGCAAAAACATGCATTTGAAAGGGACATTTTTCTTGAAATCATACTTCATGCCTTTTTGAGAAAATCTTCATAAAACCTTTATACAATATGCATTATATCATTTACATACTTCATATAGGCATATTTCATGTTCAAACATAATATAAAATCATACAATGCATTTAAGGCATTTTAGGACTATTTTACAGTAAGCACTTTCACATTACAGTGAGTTTATTCTCTTTAAAGTGAATCCTTTTCTTATTAATTCCTTAACCTTCCAAGTAACCCTTTAGTGATACTTGGTACAATGCATCACCTTAAGGCAACAGGAAATCATACATATAACCTACACAAGCCAACACATACCATCATACAAGTATAGTACACTACAAGACCCATTTAAGTCAAGACCATAAGGACATTACAGTGAACTCTATTCACTTTGCACTTATGCTAATTTTATTTCACATAGAACATTATGAGACCTTACTAACAATCCAAATCTAAGTCTAATAGTGCACTGTACATGTGAATCCCCATAACCTCGCACATACTTAGTAAACCTATCATGAGACCACAAGCTTTAACACTTTATTTCATACATCAACAAGGCAATATAGACAACTTCATTTATGACAACAAGACCTTCATTATATAGTCATTAAGACCAACATTATGCATATACAATTAGACCATTTTATATGGACTCATACCATGCATTTCATCACAACAAGTAGATAACACTACAAAGTCATGCATAAGGAACATAAACATAGTCATGTGCATTAGAACACCTTCCTAAGACTTCCCTCAAGAGCCACTTGTTCAATGCATAGGTGAAGTCCGTAGTCCCACCTACACTAAGCAACTACCCTTAGGTTATCCTAGTTAGGGTCCTTACTTTACTTCCATTGTCCATTTTACATTAGGGAAACTATAGCCTTAATCGACACTAAGACCATGGGTGCTACATGGAATTTGGTGTGGTAGAGACTTACACCAATGGAAGGTGATCTACTTAGACAAAGTAGAATATTAACACGTGCTATCATACTATTTGAAATCACTTGCTATATCCTATGTGGCAAGCATAGTTATGGATCTAAGAGATAATGTATTTGGACCCTCTCCATTCCCAGGAGCATTGGAGTCCTCATCTCATGAGAAATCATGGGTGAATCATAATCAAAGGGAAGTCAAAACCTCATGTGGAACCATAGGTGAATGTTCATCCGAGGGAAGTCAACACCTTATGAGAACCCAATGGTGACTATTCCTCCAAGGGAATCAACCTTCTCTCATTATCAAGTTCACTCGGTGCTAAGCTAAGTTCCCTTTTATTAAAAAGTCTTTATCAACATTACTTTATAAAAACATAGGCCTTAGGAGATTGACTCCTCATATGCTTAGCTCATAGGTCATAGATGAGAGTTCATCAACCTATATCATGTGAGAAACCCTTTCACAGGGATATAGCGTATGTAAAGCACCGACTAATTTAGGGTACATTTGGGAACACCTTTCAAGGCCCCTACATTGACTAGATCATCATACATGTGTGTCTATATACATGTGATCAAACCTTTCACATAGCACACTAAGGTCACACATATTCAAGTTTCCTTTATTCATGCATATATAACATGTTCATCACTTAACCATATATTCATATCCATAAACGTTGAAAACCAAACCTAGGAACTATCCTATCAAGGTACACATGTGCAATGCATAGACAAGGTCCCATACCCTTTCCCATACTAGTACACCTATCAAGTTGTCCTAGTGAATGATACATCACACATCATCATAGAATAGATAACATAGCATAAGACACATTTATTCAAGACTTACTATATCATTACAGTAAGCTCTAATAATTATTGACATATAAAATCTTTACTTCACATAACACTTAACATAAGACCTTATCATAGTCAGCACCTATACATAAACTTAATGTAACCATTTACATGCTCATAACATTAGCAACACAACCTAGATCACAGCTAGAATAGGAAACTAGGCAAAGGCTTCACATAGGGTGATCATCACCATCACACATTCATAATGAAACTTCCTTCAAGGCCATGTTCACATCACATATATATTGGCAATAAAGTAAACATCGCCACCATATGTAACACTCTGTATCTAAAACAGACCAAAAACCAGTTTTTCAGGAAACCTGCAGGTACAACTAACGTGGACATTAATGGACCTTAGCCTGACCCATGGTCTGTCCTGTACATCCGTCAATGGGGTCAGAAACCCCCAAAATCTCAGTCCAGGAAAATTTGGTTAAGTCCTGATCGACGGACGGACCTACAGTCCATAGACTGTGACCGTCAATGGACAACCCATTCACCCACTCTCTGAAAAAAGAACCACAGTTGACCAGCACGGTCCGTAGGTGGGAATTAGCAGACAGTTAGGGGGGAAATGCAGTTGGGTCAACTTCAAATAATCATAACTCTTAGCACAAAATGAATTAGGTGTCCCATGACATACAAAAAGATAGATAATTGAATTATCTTTCCATATCCATAGATCTTGCTAAAATCAGATCTCATTGTAAAATGTTATGCCCGTTTTAGTAAAGGCATGTCGAACAGACCCAACCTACGGACCAAACGACGGACCGTCAATTGAACAACGGGCCATCTGTCCAGGTCGTCGTTTGGTCTGACAGCAACTTACCCAGGGTCTTTTGGTCTTTTCCCACTTTGTTTAAACTCTAAGTTACGTCGTTTTGACCATAAATCATCATATTTAGTCAGTTTAAGCCTAGAAATATAACTAAAATTTACCTAAGTCAAGTTATTAATCAAAACTTAGAAAATTAGAAGCAAGCAAGGACAAAGAAGGACAAGAACCCTAGTTCAAGAACGCAGCAAGGTTCCAGCAGTTCCAATCGCGAAACCTAAGTGTTTTTTCTGTGAATTTCATCACCAGGTATGTGGGATTTCACTAGTGTGTCCCTTTGACTCGTTGGGTCCCTAGTTTTCAGTCATTTCTTGATTCCTTTATCAGTAATACACCTAGGGTTTCTAGAACTTCGATAGAAATTCATGAATTTATTATATATATGTTCCAAATCAGAATTTGAAGTTATTATTCAGTTTATCGCATGAATTTCAGAACCCTAGTTTGTATTTCTTTGGTTCTTGAATTACACATGTTAGGTCAGATATTTCAGTTATTCAATTATACATGCCTCAGTTTTAATGCATCATTATCAGATTAAATGTTGCATTCTCAGTTTGCATGTTCAGTTTTGAGCTATCCATATTTATGGAAGTTCAGACATAATTAGTTAACTACATAAATCAACGGGAGTAGCTTAATACCGAGTTGGACTAGGGTTCATCATACTCAATTAGTCCCAGAACTACTAGCCAAGTAGGTTGTAAGTCCCCTCTGTTGGCATAAGTTTAGTGATAACGTCAGCATGCTTTTATACCTCTGGCAGTGTATATTGGGTCCTGTCGATGGGGCGTATACATCGGACTCCATATTCAGCTCATGTGGTTTTATTATCGGTTACTAGTAGCTCCCACAGTTCAGTCAGACTCTCTTGCATTGATCATTTATTAGTATATTCAGTATTCAGTTTAAGCATGTTCTAAATTGGTCATTGCATCCAGTCAGTTCAGCATTCAGCTTATCATGTTCAGATTTCCATACTTGCTTTTATGCTTGTTCAGTTAAGTTTTATTTCAGCTTTACTCTATCCTACATGCTCAGTACCTTCAAGTACTGATGCATACGTGCGCTACATCTTCTCGTGATGTAGGTTCAGGTTCTCAGCATCTACATCACGCTTAGATCGATTTACGATATCCAATTCAGCAGATTCAGTGGTGAGTCCTCATACTACAACAATCATGAGTTTCATTTCAGTCTTTTGGTCATTTAGTTTCAGTTTTTTCTAAATTTAGCTAGGGTATGTCCCAATATTTCTAGTTTACTTTAGAGGCTATTTTCAGTCATAGTTAGTTTCAGCTTAGTATTGAGTTAATATTTGTCTTTGTATTAAACTCATCAGTTTTCATATATCTCAGTTTCAGCTTAGTATTGAGTTTTCATTTTATGTACGATTTAGCTTCTGCAAGAGTTTATAGTCTTTAGTTTGCTCATGATCATGCCAGCATGGTTAGCTTGGGATCACTTGTGTACTAGGTTCTGTGTCCGCATCTCGGGGGTAGCTCGGGGCGTGACAAAGCCTGGTATCAGAGCACTAGGTTTAAGTGTCCTAGGATGTCTGAAAAGCCGCACTTAGTAGAGTTCTTTTCATGGGTGTGAAGTGCACCACATCTAATGAGAGGGAGGCTATAAAGTGTTTTAGGAAAACTTCACTTTGTTGTTACTCTTGTCGTGCGTAAAGTATGATCTAATTCCATTCTAACTTGACGTTCTACATTTTAGATCATGCCTCACGTAGAGCTAACGCTATGAATGTGAATGCCAGGAATGCAAACGCAGCTCCTCCAGTCCTAGATCAAGAAGTCTCCAATGTTGAGTTCGGGAATGCCATAGAAATGTTGGCTCAGAGTATGACCATCCAGAACAATCGGGTTCATGATCCTGTAAATGAAAATAGTGGATCATCAGCAGCAAGGGTCCATGACTTTGCTAGGATGAACCCACCTGAGTTCTTAGGATCACAGACTAATGAGGATCCTCAGAATTTATTTGATGAGATCAAGAAGATCTTTGAGGTAATGTAAGTCACTAGGAATGATCGAGTTGAGTTGCATCATACCAGTTGAAGGATGTTGCTCATATCTGGTACACTCAGTGGAAGGAAAATAGGGGTGAAAATTCAGCTCCTATCACTTGGGATTGTTTTAGTGAGACTTTTCTGGACAGGTTTTTCCCAATAGAGTTAAGAGAAGCAAAGGCTCATAAATTAATGAATTTGAGATAGGGAAACATGACGGTCCAAGAGTAGGGGCTAAAGTTTAACCAACTCTCCAGGTATGTTCCTCACCTGGTTGCTGACTCCAGGGCTCAGATGAATAAGTTCTTGTATGGAGTGTCCGATTTGGTGAAAACAGAGTGCGTAAATGCTATGTTACTTAGAGATATGAACATCTCTAGGCTTATGAATCATGCTCAGTAGGTTGAGGGTGATAAGCTTAGGGAACAAGCCAAGGAAAATAAGAAGGCTAGGATTGGGAACTATGACTATTCTGAGCAAAAATAGGGTGGTGGAAATCGCTCGCAGAGTCAATAGAAATTTTCAGCTCCAGCCCCTTCATCAGATAGTGTTCCATCCTCCAAGAATAGGTATGACCATAAGGTTAGAGAACCAGGCTCTACGTCTTAGGGAAATGTTTTAAGCACCAAGACTTACCCCACTTGCCCTAAGTATGGTAAGAACCATCCGGGCGAATATCTTGCAGGAAAAGAAGGATGTTTTGGGTACGGTCAGTCTGGTTACAAGTTGAGGGATTGTCCTTCTAGACAGGGTCAAGGAGGTGGTAATGGTAGAGCTTAGTCTACAACTTCAGCAGCACCAGCAAGCCGCCCGACTCAGCAGGGTAACTCATGTGGTACAGGTGGCGGTCAGCGCCAAAACAGGTTGTATGCTCTTCAAGCTCGCCAGAATCATGAAGGTTATACTGATGTAGTTACTGGTACGTTACGAGTCTTTGACCTTGATGTTTATGCATTGTTAGATCCAGGGGTTACTCTTTCTTTTGTAACTCCTTACATAGCATTCCAATTCAGTGTCAGTCTAGAAACTCTCTTAGAACCTTTCTCAGTCTCTACTCCAGTCGGTGACCCAGTTATAGCTAGACGGGTATACAGGAATTGCCCTATCACAATATCTCAGAAAGTCACCTCAGCAGATCTTGTAGAGTTAGAAATGGTAGACTTTGATGTCATTCTAGGCATGGATTGTTTACATTCATGTTATGCCTCGTCGATTGTAGAACTAGGATTGTTCGATTTCAGTTTCAAGGCGAACCAATCTTAGAATGGAAGGGTAGCATCTTAGCGCCTATGGGTCAATTTATTTCTTACCTTAAGGCCAGAAAGATGATATCTAAGGGTTATCTCTATCATCTAGTTCGATTTAAGGATTCCAGCTCTGAAACCCCAACTCTTGAGTCAGTTCCACTAGTCTGTGAGTTTCCAAAAGTATTTCCAGAATATCTTCTCGGAGTTCTTCCCGAAAGGGAAATTGACTTTGGAATTGATTTCCTTCCAGATACCCAGCCTATTTTTATTCCTCCTTACATAATGGCTCCAGCAGAGCTTATGGAATTGAAGGAACAATTGAAAGACCTTCTAGATAATGGTTTCATCAGACCTAGTATTTCTCCATGGGGCGCACCAGTGTTATTCGTAAAGGAGAAACATGGTTCTCTCAGAATGTGCATTGACCATAGACAGTTGAACAAGGTCACAATCAAGAATAAGCATCCCATCCCTAGGATTTATGACTTGTTTGACCAAATTCAGGGTGCTAGGCATTTCTCAAAGATAGACCTCAGATCAGGTTATCATCAGCTTAGAGTCAGAGATAGTGATATTCCGAAAACAACCTTCAGAACTCGGTATAGTCATTATGAATTCTTGGTTATGTCATTTGGACTAACCAATTCCCCTGCAGCTTTCATGGATTTGATGAACAGAGTGTTCAAACAGTACTTGGACTTGTTCGTTATGGTCTTTATTAATCATATCCTCATTTACTCTAGGAATGAGGTAGAACATGAAAGTCATTTGTTAGTTGTTCTGCAGACTCTCAAAGATAGCCACTTATTCGCTAAGTTTAGCAAAATGTGAGTTTTGGTTGCAATCCGTTGCTTTTCTTGGTCACATTGTATTTACCGAGAGATCCGAGTGGATTCGCAGAAGATAAAGTAGTGAAACAATGGCACAGAACTATCTCTGCTACAGATATCAGAAGTTTCTTTGGTTTGGCGGGTTATTACAGAAGGTTCGTGGAAGGATTTTCATCCATAACCTCACCATTGACTAGGTTGACTCAGAAGATGGTCAAGTTTGGATGGTCAGATGAATGTGAGAAAAGATTTGCAAAATTCAAGACTAGATTGACTACAGCTCCTGTCTTGACTCTACCAGAGGGTTCAGGTTGTTATGTGATCTATTGTGATACATCCAGAGTTGGCCTAGGTTGTGTGTTGATGCAGCGAGATAAGGTTATAGCTTATCCTTCTAGACAGCTTAAGGTGCATGAGAACAACTATCCAACTCATGACCTCAAGTTTGCAGCAGTGGTGTTTGCACTCAAGATCTGGAGACACTACTTTCATGGTGTTCATGTAGTTCTTTTCACTGACCATAAGAGCCTTCAGTATGTGTTCACCCAGAAAAAGTTGAATCTTCGCTAGAGGAGATGATTGAGTTCCTTAAGGATTATAATATGAGTGTGCATTACCATTCTGGTAAGGCGAATGTAGTTGCAGATGATCTCAGCAGATTATCTATGGTTAGTGTAGCCCATGTTGAGGAAGAAATGAAGGAGCTAGTGAAGGATGTTCACAGGCTTTCTCGCTTAGGAGTTCGCCTTATGAGCATATCAGACAATAGTGTAACAGTCCAATATGGGGCAGAATCTTCTTTGGTAGGGGAGGTTCAGGAAAAGCAAGACAGTGATCCAATCATGCTTGAACTTAAGGGTGCATTCCACAATCAGAGAGTGGAGGTTTTCTCCCAAGTGTGAGATGGTGTACTTCGTTACCAAGGTAGATTGTTTGTTCGTGATGTGGGCGAGTTGAGATAGCATATTCTTTCAGAAGCCATAACTCTTGATATTCTATTCATTCAGGTGCAACTAAGATGTACCGCGATCTGCGGGTAGTCTATTGGTGGAATGGACTGAAGAACGACATAGCAAATTTTGTGAGTAAGTTCCCCAATTGCCAGCAAGTCAAGGTAGAAACATCAGATACCAAAGGGTATGACTCAAGAGATCGATATTCCTAATTGTAAGTGGGAAGTGATCAATATGGATTTCATCACAAGGTTACCGCGTACTCGCAGACAGCATGACTCCATCTGGGTGATAGTTGATAGGATAACTACGTCTTCTCGCTTTTTGGCGGTCAAAACTACAGATTCGGCAGAGGACTATGCCAAGCTTTACGTTAATGAAATTGTGAGGTTGCATGGGTTTCCTTTGTCTATCATCTTAGATAGAGGTCCTCAGTTTACCTCTCATTTCTGGAAGTCGTTCCAAAAGGGTCTTGGTACTCAAGTTAACCTTAGCACAACATTTCATCTGCAGACGGATGGACAGGCAGAGCGTACTATTCCGACCCTAGAGGATATATTGAGATCTTGTGTGATCGATTTCAAGGGTAGTTGGGATGATCACCTTCCTTTGATTGAGTTCTCCTACAACAATAGCTATCATTCCAGCATTTAAATGGCCCCTTATGAGGCTTTGTATGGGCGTAGATGTAGATCTTATGTTGGTTGGTTTGAAGTAGGTGAAGCAGCTTTGATAGGGCCAGATTGAGTCTTTTATTCCATGGGGAAAGTGCAACTAATTAGAGATAGACTTAAGACAACCCAGAGTCATCAGATATCTTATGCAGATGTAAGGAGGAGGGAGCTAGAGTTCCAAGTTGAGGATTGGGTTTTTCTAAAAGTCTCACCTATGAAAGGGGTGATGAGATTTGGCAAGAAATGGAAGCTCAGTCCTAGATATGTAGGCCCTTACAAGATCTTGAAAAGGGTTGGCAAGGTATCATATGAGTTAGAGTTACCAGCAGACTTAGCAGCAGTGCATCCAGCCTTCCACATCACACTCTTAAAGAAGTGAGTGGGTGACCCAGCCTCTATAGTGCCATTAAAGAGTTTGGGGGTGAAATATAGTGTTTCTTATGAGGATGTACCAGTTGAGATTCTTGACTGTCAGGTTAGAAGGTTGAGAAATAAAGAAGTCGCTTCAGTCTAGGTTTTGTGGAGGAGTCAGTCCGTAGAGGGAGCTACTTGGGACGCAGAAGCAGTCATCAAAGTTAAGTATCCTCACCTCTTTCCTTACGATTCCACTCCATCTTGAGGTAATAGTTCCTTTTCAATTTTCCAGTCATTCATACATGAATTCAGTCATAGAATCATATTCCCTTTGTTTGTACTTGCATTTTAAGCGTATTTGCAGGTTCTCGGAACTCAATTCTGTCAGAAACTCAGTTCTCAGAGTTTAGTAGTAGGGTTTGCATATCTCTCCCTCTATTTCAGCTAGTTTAGTCTTTTTTCGAGGACGAATATTCCCAAGGGGGAGATAATGTAACACCCCGTATCCAAAACAGACCAAAAACTATTTTTTTCATGAAATCTGTATGTGCAACCAACGTGGCCATCGACGGAACATAGACTGAACCATGGTCCGTCCTGCACATCAGTCAATGGGGTCAGAAAAATCTCAGCCAGGAAAATTTGGTTAAGTCCTGATCAATGGACGGACCTATGGTCCATAGGTCATACTACGGTCCATAGTCTGTGACCGTCGATCGACACCCCATTCATCCACTCTCTGACAAGAACTACGATTGATCATCACAGTCCGTAGGTGGACCCATGTTCCGTAGGTGGATATTAGCATACAGTTAAGGGGGAAATGCAGTTGGGTCAACATCAAATGATCATAACTCTTAGCACAAAATGAATCAAGTGGCCCATGACATACCAAAATATCGATAATTTAATTAGATTTCCATAGCCACCAACCTTTCTAAAATCAGAGCTCCTAGTAAAAAGTTATGCCCATTTTAATAAAGGCCTATTGAACAGACCAAACCTACGGACCAAACGACGGACCGTCGATTAAACGACGGACCGTCTATCCAGGTCGTTGTTTGGTCCGACAGCAACTTACCCAGGGGTATTTTGGTCTTTTCCTACTTTGTTTAATCTCTAAGATACATCGTTTTGACCCTAAATCATCAGAATTTAGTCAGTTTAAGGCTAGAAATATAACTAAACTTACCTAAGTCAAATCATTAATCAAAACTTAGAAACTTAGAAGCAAGAAAGGAGAAAGAATGACAAGAACCATCGTTCAAGAACGCATCAAGGTTTCAGCAGTTTCAGCCCCAAAACCAAAGTGTTTTTCCGTGAATTTCATCACCAGGTATGTGGGATTTCACTAGTGGGTTCCTTTCACTCATTGGGTCCCTAGTTTTTAGTCAGTTCTTGATTCCTTTATCAGTAATACACCTAAGGTTTCTAGAACTCCGATAGAACTTCATGAATTTATTAAATATATGTTCCAAATCTGATTGTAAAGTTATTATTCAGTTTATCGCATGAATTTCAAAACCATAGCTTTGTATTTCTTTAGTTCTTGAATTACACATGCTAGGTCAGATATTTCAGTTATTCAACTATGCATGCCTAAGTTTTAATGCATTATTATGAGATTAAATGTTGCATTCTCAGTTTGCATGTTCAGTTTTGAGCTATCTAGTATTTACAAAAAATTAGATATAATCAGTTAACTACATAAATCAATGGGAGTAGCATAATACTGAGTTGGACTAGGGTTCAGCGTACCCAATTAGTCCCAGAACTACTAGCCAAGTAGGTTGTAAGTCCCCTACGTGGGCATCAATTTATTGATCACGCCAGCATGCCTTTATACCTCTGGCAGGGTATATTGGATCCTCTCGATGGGGCATATACATCGGACTCCACATTTAGCTCATGTGGTTTTATTATCGGTTATTAGTATGTAACATCCCTAAAAATGAATAGGATAAAGACTTAGGGTTTCAAGAATGCTTGCGATTAAACCAAGGTTCACACGGATTGATACGCGTAGAACCAGACCTCAGAACCCTTACTACGACCAAGTCAACTAACTTGGGGAGTTAGTTGAGCTTGGAAAGGTTGGAACCAACCATGTGAGGCTCTCGAAAACAAAGATTTAATCAAAGGAGTCTTTACCGGACTTAAAAGAAGAAATTTTAAGTTTTGAGGGTCCAGAGGTAAAATGGTATTTTCCAGGCCAAGGGTAATATTGTAATTACCCTGAGTAATTAATAAATTAATTAATTAATTTAATTAAAAGAGCTTTTCGGATTGGGGCGACCCGGAGTGACCCATTTTGCAAATGGGGTGCCACTCGGGTTCGAGCCCCACTAGGAGCAATGAATTGATGATTTAGTCATCAATTAAAATCTATTCATTAAGGGTAAAATGGTCCTTTCACGTATTAATTAAAATAAATCAGATTTTTGTATTAAGTTAATTAAATCCTATTTTGACTAAGTCTTGAAGTTAGTCTCCTAATCCTAATAACTCTCTCCCTCACGTTTCTCAACTCTCTCTCACGTCTCTCAACTCTCATTCTCTCTGACTATCAAGAAAGCTCAAGAATAGTTAATAACAATTATTCTTCACAGTTGAAAAGAAACACACAAAAAGTTCTTAGAAAAAGTGAGGTAATCAAAAACGTCAAGGCAAAGAGAGGTTGTTCGTCGAGTGGTGTGTACGTTGAGGAGAACTTGGGCATGGTTTGGAGGATTTTCTGGGCAGCAGCTTCAAGCTTGAACAACGTCAAAAGGTATGGGTTTCTCTCCTGGAATTCTTTCTCCAAGAGTGTTTTCCTTCGAACGATTCTCAAGATCTTGAAAACTAAGGTTGTTCTCCTTCGTATGTCCTTGTCCTTAGCTCCCATACGAATTCGTAGGATGGGTATGTCGTGCTGCTAGATTTAGGCATGAATAATGTGTTTATATTTAATGTGAACATGTTTATGTGAGGGAAATTACGAAGACGATAATCAATGTGTGATCAAAAAAGGGAGGCGTGTGTGTGTGCACGTTGGCAGTGGCTTTGGCCACTGTTTTGGGGTCGTTTGAGACATGTTTTTCTTGTGTATTTTATGTGTAAAATATGTGTACAATGTGATATTCATTTTAATGAAATATGGTTGATTGAGTAATATTCCTTAGCCAAATGAATCTATGAAAGATATGCCTGAGAATGTGTTTAAATGACTTGTGAATGCACCTTGAAAATCATGTAAAAACGTTGATGAAAATGAGTTGAGGAATGATGAAAATTTCCAGCAACTATGCCTTATTATTTTAGGATAAAGTTTAACCCAGAAATCTGGAAATTATACATTTTTAAAGAGGTGAGGCCACCAGGTTTCGAACCTGTGACCTCACTCTTTAGTCACTGATTTCGCGGAAAAAAAAGGGAAATGGGGCTAAGGGGTTTCGAACCCAGCTGCTGCTTTCGCGAGAAGGGAAAAAGGAAGTGGGGATTAGGGGATTCGAACTTGGTCATTTGGAAATTCGCGGAACAAAAAAAGAAAAAAATAAAGGGGGCTGGGGGAATCGAACTCGCGAACTGGGGGAAGATGGAGGAGAAAAATAAATCAAACAAATAAGTAGGAGGCGTGGGATTCGAACCCACGACCTCCAGGCAGCGAGTTAAGGAGAGAAAATTAAAGAAAAGGGAATGGGAGGCGTGGGAATCGAACCCACGACCTCAAGGCTGAAAAGAAGAGGGAAGGCAAAATTTAATTAAAGAAATAAAGTGAGGCTGTGGGGGTTTGATCCCACAACCTCACTGCCACTCGCCCAGTTTAATAATAATAAAATTAGAGAGGCTGTGGGGGTTCTAACCCACCACCTCACAACCTCCTCAGCGAAATTAAAACAAAAATAAGGGGGGCTGTGGGGGTCGAACCCACAACCTCCCTACGCAAGCGAATTTAATAATAATAAAAAAAGAATACAAGAGGCTGTGGGGGTTTGATCCCACAACCTCTTGGTTTGGGCGAAAATGAGTAATGAAACCTTAATGAAAAATAAAAAGAGGTTGTGGGGGTTCGAACCACAACCATTCGGCCATCTTCAGGGAAAAATTAAGCAGAATATTAATGATACTATGTTAATGTTGGGATTTAATCTAGAGCTATAATGTTATGAACATTAAAAATAAAATCAATGAAAAAAAATGTAAATGATATCCAAGTGAATTGAAATTGGGCTTCCTTGCCCAAACTTCCGTATTGATACATAAGTCATACGTGAACAAAATATCCAAGAATGATGCCACCTACTTAGATCAAAATCAAGATCTTAGCATATATACAAGATACTTGTACTACATAATCTTAGGAAAGTAAGAATCACTTAACGAACTATGAATGAAGCCCCATGGCCTGTATGTATAGACACATATGTCTAACATACGTTCAAAAGTAAGTGAACCTAAGATGTATGTAATGAAATGATGAACCCTAGAAGGGTTAAGTATGAGTGTAAGAAACACTAAATGGCCAAGTACATTGGCATATGATGAGATGAACTATGAAATGATGAAATGAATATTCACATAACAAGATGTAAGTAACTAAGAAAAGCAAAGGTGCTAATGATGAAGAATGTGGTGACAACATGATATGAGGCTAATGTAAATGATGAGAGCAATCTCAAATGAGCCTAAGTAAATGTTACCAATACGTACTCACCTATGAGAGTGTAAGATATTGAAGAGACCAGTCTCTATGAACACTCTAATGAAAGTATTGAGCTTAACACACTAATACTAATGATGAGATGAGAAATTATCTAATGAGCTATGATGTCCTCATACTAGAAGCCAGCTTCCATGACGTATGAGATGAATGTAATGGAACTTTATACTGAGCACCGATAGACTAGCTATGAGCGGTGATGCCTTTTTTTGGGAAGGGCGAAGGTTCACGTAACTCTCATGAGATGAGACTGTCCGGCTTGCCGGGTATGGGTCTCCATACATCTCCTAGTCTTCGAACCTATATTTCCAATATAGGGATCTGGCGGGGTTAAATTCCCATGTACGCTAGCATGTTATTGGGTCACTTTGGCCGGTGATTCCACCTCTTTTTGGTGTGAGGGAGACACTGGATTTCATGATTCTCACGTGATCTATGTCGGTTAAAGTTAAAGTTCCCAATGAATGAATGAGGCCAGCCTCAAATGAAGCACATAATGAAATGAATGATACCAAAGGTGTTAGGTAGGATAATCAAGAGGTGAGCTAGACTCAGGTAATGACATTAAGTTATTCTTGATCATTGCACAGCAAGCCCGATGAAAGTCTTAAACTACACCCTAGGTATAGCTAGTGTTAACACTGGCTTATGAATGAAATGAAATAAAGTACGTATGAATGAATGAAGCAGACTCTGTGTTTGCTAATGAAGACTCCCTAGTTGAGGTCCCATATGTTGAGACCTCATTTTGGAAAGTCTTAATGTCACGTCCATGATTCCAAGGTCTCATGGTATATGAATAAACGATATGAAAGAAGCTATGTGCTATATGTTATAATATGTGCTATATGAAGATGTTATGTGCTGTGTGCAATATAATGTTTATGATGATGCATGTTACTCTCATAGCATGACTTTCCTAATCTCATTTTGGCAAGTCCACTGACTTGACCCCCAAAAATCATGTTGTTAGGAAAGAGCTATTCTTTCTCATGCATGTTCGTGGTGTGTGCTTGCATATACCCATACTTATTACAAGTGTGTACTAACCCTATACATCTATACTATTTTAGGTGCAGGCACAGCTGGGCGATAGAGCTACAGGATCATTGTTACAGCTATCCGGACGTCAGCATTCATCCGGAGTTTGGAAGGTCCTCATGCTTTCGAGGATGCTATTGTTTTACATTCTATCTTAGTTTTTTGAGTTGAGCTAGTGGAGCATGTTCCACTAGCGTTTCTTTCCTGTTTTTATCAGACTTTGTATTAGTGCCATTTTGGCAATTATACACTTAATACTTATTGATCTATTTCTTTCAGTTGCTTATCTCTTAATGTTAGATGGTTGAGGGTGAACTATTATGAAATGTTAAGAATGTTTAACAAATATGTTATGGAACAAAAAGTTTCAAATTTTCCGCTAAAATTAACCTAAGTGATGTATGAATAACGTAAGTAGGCTTGTCTGCGACCTCTGAGAGGTCAATGACGCTGGTCTTGTCTGGGTCTATATTCTAGTCGTGACAAATTTGGTATCAGAGCACTAGGTTTAATTCCGATAATAATGAGTTCACATCAACCACATTGATTAGTTTCTAAGTCATGGTAGTGAAATGCACCACTATCCTAGATTAGAGACTGCATGATGCGTAGGAAAACTTCCCTTTTTCTGATCTTATCGTGCTTTTCCTAAATTTTAATTTCTTGGTGTTATGAGCGTGTCTAATATCAATCTTTGTTGTTTTCAGAGAATGAATACTTGGAGGGCTATTGGTCAGAGGAGAGGAGGTGCAACTGGTGGGGGCAATCAGGATCTACCCCAGGCTCCAGCTGAAGGAGTGGCTATGCCAGTTAACCCAGCTGGGTTGACTGATGCTGAGGTGAGGGCATCTCTAGCCCAGATGGCACAGGCCATTACTATGCAGGCCCAGGCTATGACTACCCAGGTCAACCGGCAGGATGTTTAGAGGCAGAACCCACCAGTTCATAGTATGGCTGACATGCTAGGGGATTTCAGGAGGATGAATCCTCCTATTTTCACAGGGTCTATGGCTGCAGAAGATCCCCAGGAGTTTGTGGATGAGTTGTATAAGATTCTGGTGGCTATAGGGGCCACAGATACTGAGAAGGCTAAGTTGGCTTCCTATCAGCTCAAGGATGTTGCACAGACTTGGTGCAAGATGTGGCAGGATAGCCGAGTTATGGGTGGAGTGCCAGTCACTTGGGAGCCGTTCAACACAGCATTTCTGGAGAGATTATTCCCCAGAGAGATGAGGCAAGCCAAGGTTGAGGAGTTCATCAACCTTAAACAAGGCTCTATGACAGTTAGGGAGTATTCCCTAAAGTTTGTTAAGCTATCAAGTTATGTTACTTTCTCTAGTGTTTAATAGCAAGAATGAGGAGAATATTGAGCTTTGTTAAAATTATCCAGGTATGCTACTTCCCTTGTGTCTAACAGTAGGGATGAGATGAGCAGGTTCCTCATAGGAATCAATGGAGATCTAGAGGAGGAGTGTCGGTCTGCGATGCTTCATGATAATATAGACCTCTCCAGGTTGATGGTGCATGTCCAGCAGGTAGAGGACAGCCGTAAAAAGAGGGGTGTTTGTGATGCTAGGAGGCCTAAGCCTCAAGATCAGGCAGGTCCCAGCCAGAGAGGCCACAGAAACAATTTTGGCGTCCGTGAGCAGCCCAGGTTGAAGAAGGGGCAACAGAGTTCTGGGAACTCAAACTTTTAGAGGAGTACAACACCTAGAGGAGGCAGACCTAAGCCCAAGAAGGGTAATGGAGGTGAGATGCAGTGTCCTAAAAAGAATTGTGCTAAGTGTGGCCGAGCTCACAGTGGAGAGTGCAGACAGGGCACTAATGCCTGTTTCGGTTGTGGTAAGAGTGGACACATGATTAGAGATCGCCTACAGAACAGAGGTCAGGCTGGAGGTAATGCTCAGCCTAGGCCTAATCCACAGGGTACAGCAGCAGCCGAGCCTCCTAAGAGGAACAGATTTTATGCCCTGAAGGGCAGGGAGGAGCAGGAGAAGTCCGCTGATGTGGTCACATGTATGCTGCAAGTATTCTCAACTTCTGTTTATGCTTTACTTGATCCAGGGTCTACGCTTTCCTTTGAAACTCCTTTCTTTTGAGATATTGCCTAAGTTCAGCATGATCCTATAGTGGTTAGTACACCTTTAGGAGAAAATGTAAGAACTGATAGAGTATAGAAGGGTTGACCAATAGTAATAAGTGGTAAGACTATGTGTACAAACTTGGTTGAGTTACCATGCATGATTTTGATGTTATTCTTGGCATGGACTGGATTCACAGCTGTTATGCTTGCTTGGACTGTCATAGGAGATTGGTGAGATTTTGTTTCCCTAATGAAGAGGAGCTAGTCTGGGAGGGGTACAACTCAAGTCGTCCTAACCTCTTGATTTCGAACCTAAAGGCCAATAAAATGATGTCCAAGGGGTTATTATGTCATCTTGTGAGTGTTAATGATCTAGATCATGACATTCCTTCCATAGACTAAGTGCCTGTAGTGAGTGAGTTCCTAGATATATTTCCTGATGATTTGCCTGGAGTCCCTCCCCCTCGAGAGATTGATTTTGGTATCGACTTAGAATCCGATACTAATCCAATTTCAATTCCTCCTTATAGAATGGCTCCAGCTGAACTCAAAGAGCTGAAGCTGCAGTTAAAATATCTCACTGACAAGGGTTTCATTCAGCCGAGCATATCCCCTTGGGGTGCTCCAGTGTTGTTTGTGAAAAAGAAAGATGGAACCCTTAGAATGTGTATCGATTATCGGCATAACAACAAAGTCACTATAAAGAATAAGTATCCACTCCCCAGAATAGATGATTTGTTCGATCAGCTCCAAGGGTCTAGTTTTTTCTCTAAGATTGATGTTCATTCAGGGTATCATCAGCTTAGGGTTAGGGATGGAGATATCCCAAAGACAGCCTTTCGTACCCGCTATGGTCACTATGAGTTTCTAGTTATGTCATTTGGTCTCACGAATGCACCTGCTGCATTTATGGATCTCATGAACAGGGTCTTCCGTGAATACCTTGACTCTTTCGTCATAGTATTCATTGATGACATTCTCATCTACTCTAAGACCAAGGAAGAGCATGAACAGCATTTGAGACTAACCTTGCAAGTACTTAGACAACATCAGTTTTATGCCAAATTCAGCAAATGTGAATTCTGGCTGAGATCAGTGACCTTCCTGTGTCATGTTGTGTCCGATCAGGGCGTGGAGGTGGATCCCAAGAAGACTGAGGTTGTGAAGAACTGGCCAAAGACTCTTACTCCCACTGACATCCGTAGCTTTTTGGGATTGGCTGGTTACTACCGCAGGTTTGTGGAGGGTTTTTCTTCCATTGCTGCCCCATTGACAGCTTTGACTAAGAAGAAAGCCAAGTTTGAATGGATGGAGACTTGTGAGAAGAGTTTCCAGGAGCTCAAGGACAGACTCACTTCAGCCCCGGCGCTTACTTTGCCTAAGTTTGGTGAGTATTACACTGTTTACTGTGATGCATCTAGGGTTGGTTTGGGTTGTGTTCTTATGCAGGTTGGTAAGGTAATAGCCTATGCGTCCAGACAGCTCAAGGTTCATGAGAAGAATTATCCCACTCATGACCTAGAGTTGGCAGCTGTGGTGTTTGCACTGAAAATATGGAGGCACTACTTGTATGGAGTGCATGTGGATGTATTCACAGACCACAAGAGTCTCCAGTATATGTTCACTCAGAGGGAGTTGAATCTACGTCAGCGGAGATGGTTGGAGCTGTTGAAGGATTATGACATGAATGTTCCCTACAATCCAGGTAAGGCTAATGTTATAGATGATGCTTTGAGCAGGATGAGCATGGGAAGTACAGCCCACGTTGAGGATGAGAAAAAGGAGTTGGTGAAAGATGTACATAGACTGGCCAGACTGGGTGTGCATTTGGTTGACTCCACTAGTGGGGATGTTTCAGTTCATCCTAGTTCTGAATCATCCTTGGTAGTTGAAGTCAAGCAGGGTCAGCATTTAGATCTGTGTTTGCTAATGGAGATTCCCTAGTTGAGGACCCATCTGTTGAGCCCTCATTTCTGGGATATCTTAATGTCAAGTCCATGATTCCAAGGTCTCATGGCATATGAATGAATGAAATGAAAGAAGTTAGGTGCTACATGAAAAATCTACTGTATGCTATATGATATGTGCTATGTGTAAATGTTATGTGCTGTGAGTAAATGTGAAAAGTATGATGAAATATGTTATTCTCATGGCATCACTTTCCTGTTCCAAATTTGGAAAGCTCATTGACTTTCCTAATCCAAATTTGGAAACTTTCCTAATCTCAATTTGGCAAGTCCACTGACTTGACTTCCAAAAAATTCATGTTGTTAGGAAAGAGCTATTCTTTCTCATGCATGTCCTTGGTGTGTGCTTGAACACCCATACTTAATACAAGTGTGTACTAACCCTACACAAGCTCTACTATTTTAGGTGCAGGCATAGGTGGACGATAGAGCTACAGGATCATCGTTGCAGTTATTCGGACGTCCAGCATTCATCCGGTTTTTGTAGGTCCTCATGTCTTCGAAGATGCTACTGTTTTATATTCTAGCTTAGTTTTAGAGTTGAGCTAGTGGAGCATGTTCCACTAGCGTTTCTTTCCTATTTTTATTCAGACTATGTATTGGTGCCATTTTGGCAATTATACACTTAATAAGAATTGAACTATTTCTTTCAGTTGCTTAACTCTTAATGTTTGATGGTGAACAATTACGTATTAATGAGAATATTTTTATAAGTATGTTAGGAAACAAAAAGTTTCAAATTTTCCGCTAAAATTAACCTATGTAAAGTAAGAATGACGTATGTAGGCTTGTCTTCAACCTCTGAGAGGTTAACGACGCCGGTCTCGTCTGGGGTCTACATTCTGGTCATGACAAAGTTGGTATCAGAGTATTAGGTAAAATTACGAAAATAATAAGTTCACATCAACCACATTGAGTAGTTTCTAAGTCATGGTAGTGAAGTGCACCACTATCCTGAATTAGAGACTGCATGATGCGTAGGAAAAGTTCCCTTTTTCTGATCTTATCGTGCTTCTCCTAAGGTTTAATTTGTTGGTGTTATGAGCATGTCTAACATCAAATTTTTGTTATTTTCAGAGAATGAACACTAGGAGAGCTATTGGTCAGAGGAGAGGAGGAGCAGCTGCTGGGGGTAATCGAGTTCCACCCCAGGCTCCAGTTGAAGGAGTGGTTGTGCCAGCTAATCCAGCTGGGATTACTGATGCTAAGGTGAGGGCATCTCTGGCCCAGATGGCACAGGCCATTACTATACAGGCCCAGGCTATGACTGCCCAGGTCAACCGGCAGGATGTTCAGAGGGAGAACCCACCGGTTCGTAGCATGGCCGACAGGCTGAGGGATTTCACGAGGATGAATCCTCTTATTTTCACAGGGTCTATGGCATCAGAGGATCCCTAGGAGTTTGTGGATGAGATTCATAAGATCCTAGTGGCTATGGGGGCCACTGATATTGAGAAGGCTGAGTTGGCTTCCTATCAGCTCAAGCATGTTGCACAAACTTGGTGCAAGATGTGTCAAGATAGCCGTGTCTTAGGTGAAGTCCCAGTCACATGGGAGCTGTTCAAGATAGCATTTCTGGAGAGATTCTTTCCCAGGGAGATGAGGGAGGCCAAGGTTGAGGAATTCATCAACCTTAAACAAGGCTCTATGACAGTCAGGGAGTATTCCCTGAAGTTTGTTAAGCTGTCAAGGTATGTTATTTTTTCCTAGTATTTAATAGCAAGAATGAGGATAATACTGAACTTTGTTGAAATCATGCAGGTATGCTACTTCCCTGGTTTCTAACAGCAGGGATGAGATGAGCAGGTTCCTCACAGGAATCAATGGAGACCTGGAGGAGAAGTGTCGATCTGCAATGCTCCATGATAATATGGATCTTTCCAGGTTGATGGTGTATGTCCAGCAGGTAGAGGACAGCCGCAGAAAGAGAGGTGTTCGTGATGCTAGGAGGCCTAGGCCTCAAGATCAGGCAGGACCCAGTCATGGAGGCCACAGGAACAACTTTGGCGTCCGTGAGCAGCCAAGGTTCAAAAAGGGGCAACAGAGTTCTGGGAATTTTAATCCTCAGAGGAATGCTACACCTAGAGGAGGCAGACCTGAGCCCAAGAAGGGCAATGGAGGTGAGATGCAGCCTCCTAAGAAGAATTGTGCTAAGTGTGGCCGAGCTCATAGTGGAGAGTGCAGACAGGGCACTAATGCCTGTTTCGGTTGTGGTAAGAGTGGACACATGGTCAGAAACTGTCCACAGAACAGAGGTCAGGCTGGAGGTAATACTCAGCCTAGGCCTAATCCACAGGGTGCAGCAGCAGCCGAGCCTCCTAAGAGGAACAGGTTCTATGCCATGAAAGGCAGAGAGGAGCAGGAGAAGTCCGCTGATGTGGTCACAGGTATGCTGCAAGTGTTCTCAACTTCTGTTTATGCTTTACTTGATCCAGGGTCTACACTTTCCTTTGTAACTCCTCTGCTTGCTCTTAGTATTGAGATATTGCCTGAAGTTCTACATGATCCTATAGTGGTTAGTACACCCTTAGGAGAGAATGTAAGAACTGATATAGTATACAAGGATTGCCCAATAGTTGTGAGTGGTAAAACTATGTGTGCAAACCTGGTTGAGTTATCCATGCATGATTTTGATGTTATTCTTGGTATGGATTGGCTTCACAGTTGTTATGCTTGCTTGGACTGTCGTAGTAGAGTGGTGAGATTTCGCTTCCCTAATAAAGAAGAGTTAGTCTGGGAGGGGTACAATTCGAGTCGTCCTAACCCCTTGATTTCTAACCTTAAGGCCAATAAAATGATGTCCAAGGGGTTATTGTGTCATCTTGTGAGTGTTAATGATTTAGACCATGACATTCCTTCCATAGACTCAGTACCTGTAGTGAAGGAGTTCTTAGATGTATTTCCTGATGATTTGCCTGGAGTCCCTCCCCTTCGAGAGATTGACTTTGGTATCGACTAGAACCCGATACTAAACCAATCTCAATTCCTCCTTACAGAATGGCTCCAGCTGAACTCAAAGAGTTGAAACTACAGTTAAAAGATCTCACTGACAAGGGTTTCATTCAGCCGAGAATATCCCCTTGGGGCGATCCAGTGTTGTTTGTAAAGAAGAAAGATGGAACCCTTAGAATGTGTATCGATTATCGGCAGCTCAACAAAGTCACTATAAAGAATAAGTATCCACTCCCCAGAATACATGATTTGTTCGATCAACTCCAAGGTCTAGTTTCTTCTCTAAGATTGATCTTCGTTCAGGGTATCACCAGCTTAGGGTTAGGGATGGAGATATCCCAAAGACAGCC
Organism: Solanum sitiens; assembly: GCA_016801875.1. Classification (NCBI taxonomy): domain Eukaryota; kingdom Viridiplantae; phylum Streptophyta; class Magnoliopsida; order Solanales; family Solanaceae; genus Solanum; species Solanum sitiens. The sequence continues at coordinate 650,718 of JABWTJ010000252.1, forward strand.
TTTCGTACCCGCTATGGTCACTATGAGTTTTTAGTCATGTCATTTGGTCTCACGAATGCACCTGCCGCATTTATGGATCCCATGAACAGGGTCTTCCGTGAATACCTTGACTCTTTCGTTATAGTATTCATTGATGGCATTCTCTTCTACTCTAAGACCAAGGAAGAGCATGAACAACATTTGAGAATAACCTTGCAGGTACATAGACAGCATCAGTTGTATGCCAAATTCAGCAAATATGAATTCTGGATGAGATCAGTGACCTTCTTGGGTCATGTTGTGTCCGATCAGTGCGTGGAGGTGGATCCCTGGAAGACTGAGGCTGTGAAGAACTGGCCAAAGCCTCTTACTCCTACGGACATCCGTAGCTTTTTGGGATTGGCTGGTTACTACCGCAGGTTTGTGGAGGGCTTTTCTTCCATTGCTGCCCCATTGACAGCTTTGACTAAGAAGAAAGCCAAGTTTGAATGGACGGAGACTTGTGAGAAGAGTTTCTAGGAGCTCAAGGACAGACTCACTTCAGCCCCGGTGCTTACTTTGCCTAAGTGTGGTGAGAATTACACTGTTTATTGTGATGCATCTAGGGTTGGTTTGGGTTGTGTTCTTATGCAGATTGGTAAGGTGATAGCCTATATATCCAGACAACTCAAGGTTCATGAGAAGAATTATCCCACTCATGACCTGGAGTTGGCAGCTGTGGTGTTTGCACTGAAGCTGTAGAGGAATTATCTGTATGGAGTGCGTGTAGATGTGTTCACAGACCATAAGAGTCTCCAGTACATGTTTACACTGAGGGAGTTGAATCTACGTCAGCGAAGATGGTTGGAGCTATTGAAGGATTATGACATGAATGTGCACTACCATCCAGGTAAGGCTAATGTTGTAGGTGATGCTTTGAGCAGGATGAGCATGGGAAGTACAGCTCACGTTGAGGATGAGAAGAAGGAGCTGGTAAAAGATGTACACAGACTGGCCAGACTGGGTGTGCATTTGGTTGACTCCACTAATGGGGATGTTTTAGTTCATTCTAGTTCTAAATCATCCTTGGTAGTTGAAGTCAAGCAGGGTCAGCATCTAGATCCCCTGTTGATGGAGCTGAAGGACTCAGTGCTGATGAAGATGAATGAGTCTTTTGCTTTGGGAGGTGATGGCATACTTAGGTATCAGGACAGGCTGTGTGTGCCAGATGTGGATGATTTGCGGACCAGGATAGGATTGTTGCAGAGGCCCATGGTTCCAGATATTATATACATCCATGTTCCACCAAGATGTATCATGATCTCGAGCAGATTTATTGGTGGGATGGCATGAAGAAGGACATTGCAGAATATGTGGCCAAGTGTCCTAATTGTCAGCAGGTTAAGGTAGAACATCTTAAGCCTGGTGGTCTGGCAGATTATTGAGGTTCCGACTTGGAAATGGGAGGCCATTAATATGGACTTCGTGGTTGGGATTCCGAGGACTAGGAGGCAGCATGACTCCATATGGGTTATTATGGACAGATTGACTAAGTCTGCCCACTTTATCCCTGTGAAGTCTACTTACAGATCCAAGGATTATGCGAGACTCTACATTGATGAGATGGCATGGGATTCCTTTGTCTATTATTTCAGATAGAGGAGCTCAGTTTACTTCACATTTCTGGAGATCTTTCAAGAAGAGCTTGGGCACACAGGTAAAACTTAGCACTGCGTTTCATACTCAGACAGATGGGCAGGCAGAGCGCACCACCATTCAGACATTAGAGGACATGTTGAGAGCGTGCGTGATAGACTTCAGAGGTAACTGGGATGACCATCTACCTTTGATAGAGTTCTCATATAATAATAGCTCTCACTCCAGCATTGGGATGGCACCGTTTGAGGCACTGTATGGTAGGAGGTGTAGATCTCCAGTTGGGTGGTTCGAGGTTGGAGAGTCATCCATTTTGGGTCCAGAGATCATTCATGAGGCCTTAGAGAAGGTCAGAGTAATTAGGGATAGGGTTGGCTACTGCTTACAGTTGGCAGAAGTCATATGCAGATAACAGAAAACGGCCTTTAGAGTTTGATGTTGGTGACCAGGTTTACTTGAAGATATCACCTATGAAAGGGGTGATGAGATTTGGTAGAAAAGGGAAGCTGAGTACGAGGTATGTTGGGCCATATGAGATCCTACAGTGTGTGGGTGAGGTGGCCTATGAGTTAGCATTGCCTGCGGAGCTAGCTTTTGTTCATCCAGTCTTTCATGTCTCTATGTTGAAAAAGTGCCTAGGTGATCCAGCTTCAATCCTACCTGTTGAAGGTTTGGGGGTTGGTGAAGACTTGTCTTATGAGGAGATACATGTTGAGATCTTAGACAGACAGGTCAAGCGGCTGAGGAACAAGGATATTGCCACAGTGAAGGTATTATGGAGAAATCATCTTGTTGAGGGTGCTACGTGGGAGGCTGAGGCCGACATGAGATCCCGCTACCCTCATCTTTTTAGCTCTTGAGGTTAGACTTCCTACTCTTAAGCCTATGTTTCCTTATCTCTCGTATTTTGTTGCTATTTATTGACTGTGCATAGTGATTTTATTATGATCTGACTGGTATTACGAGGTGAAGTGGTAGTGTCATTCGGGGACGAATGTTCCTAAGGGGGGAATAATGTAACAACCCTAAATACGTACTCACCTATGAGAGTTTAAGCTAATGAAGAGACCAGTCTCAATGAACACTCTAATGAAAGTATTGAGCTTAACACACTTAATACTAATGATGAGATGAGAAATCATCTAATGAGCTATGATGTCCTCATACTAGAAGCCAGCTTCCATGACGTATGAGATGAATGTAATGGAACTTTATACTCAGCACCGATATACTAGCTACGAGTGGTGATGCCTTATTTCGGGAAGGGCGAAGGTTCACGTAACTCTCATAAGATGAGACTGTCCGGCTTGCCGGGAATGGGTCTCCATACATCTCCTAGTCTTCGAACCTATACTGCCAATATAGGGAACTGGAGGGGTTAAATTCCCATGTACGCTAGCATGTTATTGGGTCACTTTGGCCGGTGATTCCACCTCTTTTCGGTGTGGGGGAGACACTGGATTTCATGATGCTCACATGATCTATGTCGGTTAAAGTTGAAGTTCAATAAATGAATGAGGCGAGCCTTAAATGAAGCACATAATGAAATGAATGATACCAAAGGTGTTAGGATAGGATAATCAAGAGGTGATATAGACTCAGGTAATGACATTAGGTTATTCTTGATCATTGCACAGCAAGCCCAATGAAAGTCTTAAACTACACCCTAGGTATAGCTGGTATTCACACTGGCTTATGAATGAAATGAAATGAAGTACGTATGAATGAATGAAGCAGACTCTGTGTTTGCTAATGAAGACTACCTAGTTGAGGTCCCATATGTTGAGCCCTCATTTTGGAAAGTCTTAATGTCATGTCCATGATTCCAAGGTCTCTTGGTATATGAATGAACGATATGAAAGAAGCTATGTGTTATATGTTATGATATGTGCTATATGAAGATGTTATGTGTTGTGCGCAATATGATGTTTATGATGGTGCATGTTACTCTCATAGCATGACATTCCTAATCTCAATTTGGCAAGTCCACTGACTTGACCCCAAAAATCATGTTGTTAGGAAAGAGCTATTCTTTCTCATGCATGTCCGTGGTGTGTGATTGCATATACCCATACTTAGTACAAGTGTGTACTAACCATATACATCTATACTATTTTAGGTGCAGGCACAGGTGGGCGATAGAGCTATAGGATCATTGTTGCATCTATCCGGATGTCAGCATTCATCCGGAGTTTGGTAGGTCCTCATGCTTTCGAGGATGCTACTATTTTACATTCTAGCTTATTTTTTAGAGTTGAGCTAGTGGAGCATGTTCCACTAGCATTTCTTTCCTGTTTTTATTCAGACTTTGAATTAGTGCCATTTTGGCAATTATACACTTAATACTTATAGATCTATTTCTGTCAGTTGCTTATCTCTTAATGTTAGATGGTTGATGGTGAACTATTATGAAATGTTAAGAATGTTTAACAAATATGTTAAGGAATAAAAAGTTTCAAATTTTCCGCTAAAATTAACCTAGGTGAAGTATGAATAACATAAGTAGGCTTGTCTGCGACTTTTGAGAGGTCAACGACACCGGTCTCGTCTGGGGTTTAGATTCCAGTCGTGACATATTAGCTCCTACAATTCAATCAGACTCTCTTGCAGTGACCATTTATTAGTATATTCAGTATTCAGTTTAAGCATGTTGTAAATTTTTCATTGCATCCAGTTATCTCAACATTCAATATATCATGTTCAGATTTCCATACTTGCTTTTGTGCTTATTCAGTGATGTTTTATTTCATCTTTACTCTATCCTACATGCTCATTGCCTTCAAGTACTGACACATACGTGCGTTACATCTTCTCATGATGTAGGTTCAGGTTCTCAGCATCCAAATCATGCTTAGATCGATTTCTGATCTCCAGTTCACCAGATTCAGTGGTGAGTCCTCATTCTCCGAGGACAACAATCATAAGTTTCATTTCAGTCTTTTAGTCTTTTAGTTTCAGTTTTTGCTAGATTTAGCTGGAGCTTGTCCCTGTATTTCTAGTCCAGTTTAGAGGCTATTTTCAGACATAGTTAGTTTCAGCTTAGTATTGAGTTAATATTTGTCTTTGTATTAAACTCATCAGTTTTTGTATATCTCAGTTTTAGCATATAGGTATTCCCATGTTTTCATTTTAAGTATGATTTAGCTTCAGTAACAGTTTATATTCTTTAGTAAGCTCATGATCATGCCATCAAGGTTAGCTTGGGATCACTTGTGGTCCTAAGTTCCGTATCCGCGTCTCAGGGGTAGCTCAGAGCGTGACACCATAAGTGGACCATACCACACAATGTCATACAAGGCTTCATAAACTATCAATACTATAGAAAAGTAGAGAGAGAGAGCAATTCTTACCAATTCATCAACCTTTGATCACCATTGATCAATACACCTTTTTCATCAACAATTCATGTATACGGCAGTAGCTAATTATACTTTGACATAAATGAAATCATGCATAAGCCACTACAAGATAATGCTACTAACAAGTACACTACATCACCAATACGCTAGAAAGTAGAGAGACATAGATCATTAACCAATTTCCCTTGCATGGATCATCAATCATATTTCATTAGTAATATCAATCTGTGGAAGTAGCTAAAGACATATAAGTCAAGTCCAACTCATGCTTCATCTACCGTAGAATTGAGATCACATCATGTATATAGCATTATCAATCTATAGGCTAAAAGAACCTAGATCAATACTTACCAAGACTCCTTTACTTTGATCCTGAATGAATCACACCCACAATTCATCAATAATATCAACATTAGGTAGTAGTTAAATGAATCATAACCTAAACAAAATCCTACTACAAGTGCCAAAAAATCGAGATTACAGTAAAGGCCATGTATTAACATTCAATAGAAAGTAGGGATCAAGTATTCATGCATCAATCCTCATTGAACCAACAACATATCATTCATCATAGATACACGTACTAGGCAGTAGATATAAGCAATTCAACATGCTAGAATCATAATTCAATCAATACAAAGTCATGATCACAATGCCCATACATAGGCTAAAACAAGAGTTGAAGGGGTCATGGTTTCATCATGCAATCAGATTGAAATCTACATTAGATTTAGTACATTATGATTAATTTATCATGATTAAACCTTTGAAAACGTTTTTGAGAAAGAACCCATGGCTAGATTGAAAAAGAAGAAGTTTGATCATGAACTTGCATTGAAAACATTGGAAGGAACTCTCTAGATGGAAGATTAACTAAAGATGAAGGATCATCTTACCTTAATGTAGAAGAAGACCTCTAAAACTTGGTGAATAACCCATGGAAATCCAATCTCCAAGCTGTTTTTGAGCTTCACCTTCAATGGAGGTTATAGAGAGAGTTTGGTTTGGGAGGGAAGTCTAATTTTTGTGAATTTAATTGGGAATGGGGTTGTCACATTTTTTATCACTTAAATACACTCAAAATTCACCAAATAAACCAACTAGGGTCAGATTAGCACGTGGGGTGAATTTCCAATTCACCCATTAATGAAGCAGCGTGCAAGCAGTGAAGTTGCAGGTTGCATCGACAGGCACAGTCGATGGGGCGTCGTCTGGTCGATGAGCCATCCTGTTGCTCCGTTGTTTGAGACTGAAACTACTTCCTGGGAGGCTAAGATCACAAGTCTAAGTGTTGAGCAACGCCTCGCATTGACGTGGCGTCAGTTGGGGTTCGTCGGTTTACACTTCCAAGACAGTGTCTCGACAGCCTTTGGGTCCTTCTTGAAGGTCTTTTGCGGGGCCCTTGGGGAGTCGTAACCAGGTGTTTCTAACGTAAATACAAACCTTAACAATTAAAGGACCTTCCACATCAGTTTTACTCAAAAAAAATACTCGTAACACATCCAAACATGCTAGGCACACTCAAGACGCACACATGCACATCTCAACGGCTAACTTTTGAATGTCTAGGATGTTCTTGGACGTTTGAAATTTAAACTTCATTAAACTCAACATACTGCCTATATAAATAATTATTACTCATATAAGGACTTCATAAGCCAATGACACACATACAAGCACATGAAAACATCTAAGGCCTCTTAGTGACTAGTATTCGAACGTCTTGGTCGTCCCTTGACGTTTGACTTCCAAATGACTTCAAATCACTCATGCATACTTTAAAACACTTAATTAACATGTTAACAAGATTATAGGAACAAGTTAGGCTCTATACACCCTAACTCATTTTGGGGGTCTTACAATATCCCCACTTGGGAACATTCATCCTCGAATGACACTTAGAACACTTTAATCACAACAAGGACTTCAATGAATCATAGGGCAGCTCACAACATTCACAACATCATCCCATAGAAGTCAATTCACCAACTTACAAGAAACACAACTTCAAACAATTTAGCACTCAATGCAACACAAGCAAGCAAAACCTTTATTCACTCACTCTTTAATTCATCAAACATATAGGCTCTTATCATGTTCATAGGAGGAACATCATATGGTCTTTACATTTCATTTTATTAAGATTTCATCATGCAACCATCTTTAAGTAACACTTTGGCAGATTCAACAACACTCAAGAAACAATTAGGCACTCATACTTCAATGAACTTAGACTTGAGTTAAGTAAATCAACAAGGGTCTTCCTTAATTAGACCTACTGCCATGATGGTCATACTCAACCATACCATGCTTAGTAGTGTCCATGGAGGATTGTCCTTCTCCTCAACACACTTACATGTCTCATGAGTTCATAGGCAAGCAATGCACAAAGGTCAATTCACTGTAAACATGAGAATTTCTCAACTTTTAACCCTAGCATGCTCACAATTTTTTTCTTGCTAAAGTAGTCAAAATGGTAATTCACACCACACACATCACAACAATAGTAAGCCATTTCACAAAATTTCAATTCTAGCTTATCACTAGACTTCATAAATATGCATCATTTAGGGGAAGTCTTACAATTTATAGGCACGCACAAGGACAATAGCTAAACATGCCTTCACTTTTCAAAAGTGAGCCTACAATCATGCTTTCCAAAACCATACAAGTCACACAATTTTCAACAGACTCATCATTTTTCATTTTAAAGTGGCTCAATTTCTCATTATAAGGCTAAACATTACACATTAAGAGTGACTTCAAACATGCTTCTTACCCTTATCTGATGAAGTTAAATGCACAACTAGTATATCAAGATGCACAATCAACATGAGAAAACATGAACTTGTCAAAAATACTTTGTAATGCAAATTTAGAATCTTCATAACATGCATAACATAGTGTCTCCTAAGACATATATAGCATAGGGAGAACATGCAACTCATACTTTAATGCAAGACTCCTATCATGAACAAGCTATTATAAACTCACTAGTCTCAAGCTCAAATAAACATAGAAGGAAAAGATAGAAATATCTACAACCTTATTAATGAAATCACCATCCCCCACATAGGGTAGACCCAATTAAGATCAACTTTACTCAATTATCATCATTCCTTTAGGCCTAAACCCCAAAAGGAAATCCACAACATTCAAGATAGGTCATACTACCCAACCATATAAGGTCTCAAGTATATCATGAACATCAAGGGTCACAAAACATTAGGGGAACAATAGACAAGACTTAGCCATAAGGCCTCCTTCTTTTCTTTCAACATTAGAGTAAGGTAACTTCTAGGTCAATAAAACCCACATCATCACCCTACAAGGACAATCATGCTACCCTTATCCATGCAAGGCAACACATCTATTTAGGCAACATGCATATTTATCTGTTTACCACATTCTTCAAAGCATTTCAAGTATAAACAATATCATAAGACTATCATCACGTAAAGTCATAATGTATCATGTCAATCCAGAAGAAGACTCATTTTAACTATAATTACTTCTAACATGCTTTAACCATATCTTGACATACATTTCTCAACATGACATGCCATTTCACATAGATCTCATATATAGCCACAACCGACATCATATCATCAAAGTATACCAAAGTTAACCTTTACACATACTCATGAAATCATAAAACCAAGATAAGCATCAATACATACCTTTTCTCTCTCAAGCATAGAGATACAATCTCATCCAAGCAATCACATCTAAAAGACTACAAGACAAGAACATCGAGAAAGATCTTATAGAGTTAAGTTCTATGGCACGACATGAGAATGATGAAGAAGGGAAAATCTATCGTCCTATAGCCTTTCGCTCATAGATGTGTCGAGACTCACCACAGATGATCGAGACTCTACTAGATGTGGCAATATGAGACTTTTGTAACCTAAAACCACTTTCATAAACCTCATCCTCTAATACTACGTTTGTCATGATAGGGAAGAAACCCCTAGAAGTAACATGGCGTACTTGACCTCTCGGAGGTCTTATACAATCCCATAGTTATCATTCATCGCATTCTCATAGGTAAATTTAGCAGAAAATTTAAAACTTTCTTAGTACATCATATGCTAGAACATCACTTTATTTATATAAAAAATATCATAAGTACATATTTAGACTCTAGTCTCCTTTTACCATTCTAAACTCAACTTCATTAGAGAATATTAGGGACATGACCCTTACAACATAATCATAAGTATATAATTAGAAGACTTTAAACATAACTTGACATAGGACATCCTTGAATCTTAAGGGTTCGTTTTGCTTGAGCTTGGGAAACACATAACATGCTCCTTATTAATAAAGACATTCTTTAAGCATCCATGACCTACACTTTGTGTAAAAAGTAGAGAAGAATGGAGTTAGTACAAGAATGCACTAAGTATGGCAACCATGCAAAAAATTGCATTTAAAAAGGAAATTTTTCTTGAAATCATACTTCATACATTTTTGAGAAAATATTCATAAAACCTTTACACAATAAGCATTATATAATTTACATACTTCATATAGGCATATTTCGTGTTCAAACATAATATAAAATCATACAATGCATTTAAGGCATTTTTGGACCATTTTACAGTAAGCACTTTCACATTACAGTGAGCTTATTATCTTTACAGTGAATCCTTTTCTTCTTAATTCCTTAACCTTTCAAGTAACCCTTTAGTGATACTTGGTGTAATGCATCACCTTAAGGCAACAAGAAATCATACATATAACCTGCACAAGCCAACACATACCATCATAGAAGTATAGCACACTACAAGACCCATTCAAGTCAAGACCATAAGGACATTACAGTGAACTCTATTTACTTTGAACTTATGCTAATTTTACTTCACATAGAACATTGTGAGACCTTACTCACAATCCCAATCTAAGTCTACTAGTGCAATGTACATGTAAAGCCCCATAACCACACACATAATTAGTAAACCTATCATGAGACCACAAGCTTTAACACTTTATTTCATACATCAACAAGGCAACATACACAACTTCATTTATGCCAACAAGACCTTCATCATATAGTCATTAAGACCAACATTATGCATATACAATATGACCACTTCATATGGACTCATACCATGTGTTTCATCACAACAAGTAGACAACACTACAAAGTCATGCATAAGGAACATAAACATAGTCACATGCATTAGAACACCTTCCTAAGACTTCCCTCTAAAGCCACTTGTGCAATGCATAGGTGAAGTCCATACCCCCACCTACACTAAGCATCTACCCTTAGGTTATACTAGTTAGGGTCCTTACTTTACTTCCATTGTCCATTTTACTTTAGGGAAACTATAGCCTTAACTGACACTAACACCATGGGTGCTATATGGAATTTGGTGTGGTAGAGTCTTACACCAATGGAAGGTGTTCTACTTATCCAAAGTAGAATATTAACACATGCTAGCATACTAATTGAAAACACTTGCTAGATCCTATGTGGCAAGAATAGTTATGGAACTAACAGACATTGTCTTTGGACCCTCTCCATGCCCATGAACATTGGAGTCCTCATATCATGAGAAATCATGGGTGAATCTTCCTCAAAGGGAAGTCAACACCTCATGTGGAACCATAGGTGAATGTTCCTCCGAGGAAAGTCAACACCTTATGAGAACGCAATGGTGAATCTTTCTCAAAGGGAAGCCAACACCTCTCATTATCAAGTTCACTCGGTGCTACGCTCAGTTCCCTTTATTTAAAAAGCCTTTATCAACATTACTTTATAAAAACATAGGCTTTAGGAGATTCACTCATCATATGCTTAGCTCATAGGTCATAGATGAGAGTTCATCAACCTATATCACGTGAGAAACACTTTCACAGGGATATAGCATATGTAAAGCACCATGTAGTTTAGGTTACACTTGAGCACACCTTTCTAGGACCCTCCATTGACTAGATCATCATACATGTTTGTGTATATACATGGGAGCAAACATTTCACATAACACACTAAGGTCACATATATTCATACTTTACTTTATTCATGCATCTATAACATGTTCATCACTTAACCATACATTCATATTCATAAATATTGAAAACCAAACCTTGGAACTATCCTATCAAGGTACACATGTGCAATGCATAGGCAAGGTCCCATACCCTTGCCTATAATAGTACACCTATCAAGTCATCCTAGTGAATGATACATCACACAGAATCATAGAATGGATAACATTGCATAAGACACATTTATACAAGACTTACTATATCATTACAGTAAGCTCTAATCATTATTGACATATACAGTCTTTACTTCACATAACACTTAACATAAGACCTTGTCATAGTCAGCACCTATACATAAACTTAACTTTAACCATTTACATGCTCATAACATTAGCAACACAACCTAGATCACAACTAGAATAGGAAACTAGCCATAGGCTTCACATAGGGTGATCATCACCATCACACATTCATAATGCAACTGCCTTCAAGGCCATGTTCACATCACATATATATAATGGCAATAAAGTAAACACCGCCACCATAAGTGTACTATACCACACAATGTCATACAAGGCTTCATCAACTATCAATACTATAGAAAAGTAGAGAGGAAGAGCAATTCTTACCAATTCATCATCCTTTGATCACCATTGATCAATACACCTTTTTCATTTATAATTCATGTATAGGGAAGTAGCTAATTGTACTTTGACATAAATAAAATCATGAATAATACACTACAAGATAACGCTACTAACAAGTATACTACATCACCAATACACTAGAAAGTAGAGAGACATAGATCATTAACAAATTTCCCTTGCATTGATCATCAATCATATTTCATCAATAATATCAATCTAGGTCAGAAGCTAAAGACATTAAAATCAAGTCTATCTCATGCTTCATCTACCCTAGAATTGAGATCACATCATGTATATAGCATTATAAATATATCAGCTAAAAGAACCTAGATCAATCCTTACAAAGACTCCTTCACTTTGATCATGAATTACTCACACCCACAATTCATCAATAATATCAACATGAGGCAGTAGTTAAAGAAATCATAACCTAAACGAAATCCTACTACAAGTGCCAAAAAATTGAGATCACACTAAAGGTCATGCATTAACATTCAATAGGAAGTAGGGATCAAGTCTTCATGCATCAATCCTCATTGGACCAAAAATACACAGTTCATCATCAATACACGTACTAGGGAGTAGATATAAGCATTCAACGTGCTAGAATCGTAATTCAATCAATACAAAGTCACGACCACAATGCCCATACATAGGCTAAAATGATAGTTGAAGGGTACATGGGTTCATTATGAAATTGGATTGAAATCCACTTTAGATTCAGTACATTATCATCAACTTATCATGATTAAGCCTTTGAAAACGTTATTAGAAATATCCCATGGCTAGATTGAAGAAGAAAAACTTTTATCATGAACCTGCATTGAAAACATTGGAAGGAACTCTCTAGATGGAAGATTAACTAGAGATGAAGGATCACCATACCTTAATGTAGAAGAATACCTATAAAACTTGGTGAAGAACCCATGTAAATCCAATCTCCAAGCTGTTCTTGATCTTTACTTCAGTGTAGGTTCTAGAGAGAGTTTGGTTTGGGAGGGAAGTCTAATTTTTGTGAATTGAATTTGGAATGGGGTTGTCACATTTTTTAGCAGTTAAATTGTAAGATCCCGAAAATTACTTAGGTGAACTAGAGCCTAACATGTTGGTAATGATGGTATAAGTTCCTAAAATGGTCTATAATGTTGTATTCAGGTAGTAGCTAAGAGTTTAGGTGCATTGAAAGTCAAACGTCAAGGGACGACCAAGACGTTCGACGACTAAGTCACCTATGTGCCTCATATGTGGTTTTATGTGTTTATGTGTGATTAATGATTTTGTAATCTCCTTAAATGAGTAATTATGTTGTATATAGTAAGTGTGTCAAGTTTCATGATGTTTGGAGGTCAAACGTCCAAGAACGTCCATGACATTTGAAAGATGTGCCTTAAAATGACCTTGTGTGTCTAGGCATGTTTCGTCGAGTTTTACCTGTTCGTTTTGGATGAAAATAATGTGAAAGGTCCTAAAATTGTATACGATCATGTTTGGGTTGGAAACATCCGGGAAAACATCCCCAAGGACCATCCAAGGGTCCTTGAGGAAGGACCCAAAGTTGGTGCCAAGACTGCAAAAGACAGCACAGACCACGGAGTCAATCGGCGCCCAGTGGATCAATCGACGCCCCGTTGGTTGGGTCTCATCATTTGGGACTTAGACTGGGGAAAGGAGGGACCAAATACAAGCCTTGATCCCAGACCACGGACCAGCAGGACGGTTCGTTAGTCAAAGGACGGGCCGTCGATGGTCCTCTATCTATGAGGATTGTCCCTGCGTGCAGTCCACTGTAAGTTGAGGGGTGAAATGGGAATTTCACCCTACTTCCAAATAAGAGGTTTGGCGGTTCCTTAAAGGTCTTTTGGGTATTTTAAAGGTGTATTTAAGTCTTTAACACTTGGAAGATTTCATTATTCAAAATCAAAATCCCTTAGAAATTCCTTAAGACTCCATTGAAGACAAAACTCAAGGAAGAGCTTGGATTGGAGATTTGAGTAAAGAATTGGAGGATTAGAATTGTTGAGGTATGGTTTTTTTTATCCTTGAAACTCGTTTCATCAACGAGCCCAACTTTCAAAGATGTTTTCTAAAGTTTTCGAAGTTGAACTTGACTTATTTCATGATCAATCATGGGTTCTTGCATTAATGGTTTTTAAACGTTGGTTATGGATTGAATTGTTATTGTATTGATGATTTTAACCTAATTAACCTATGAACCCATGTAATTGATGAACTCTAGTTTTTGACTAATTTATGGGTTACTTGATATTGGTCTAATGCTTATGAATTAATGTGTAGTTTCTTGTGCGCTATCTAATGATGTAAGAATTGTATTCGATTCATATCTAATTGGTATTATATTTATAAATCTATATTTAATTGGCTTAGATTCATTGAGTATTTTAGTTTATGCTTTTAATTGATGTTCATGACCATGTGTAAGGGTCTTATGATATTGAATTGGATGATTTGACATTGGATTGAAGTATTGAGGATGAAGTGGTGGTACTCTGCCCTAATTCCCTTTAATTAATGTTAATTAGACTTCAATTATGTTGTGATTGGTTTGGTCCACTTATGGTGGCGGTGTTATGTGAATTGATGTGGCCTTGTCGGCGTTATTTTAAATATTATGATGATCATGGCCTTGTCGGCACTACTTGAAGTATTATGTTTATTTGTGATGTTTATTATGTGAAGTATGATCATATCTACCTATGTGAAGGAATATGAAAGTACATGAGTTCTTATTTTGAAGATGTTAGGTGATCATGTTATACTATGACTATGTGTTGATGTGTGTAGTCTTAGAGTTGATGCATGGTTGTTCGTACTTGACTATCTGAGTCTAAGATGATTATATTGATGATGAAATAGTAGTATATAGGATGACTTTAAGATGATAATGGTTGTTCTTATGTTCTTCTAGAATTACATGTAAAACGTGCTAAAGTGAAGTAATGTTGTGTCTTATCTAGGTTGACTTAAGTGCCTTACTTGATGCATGTATGATAGTGAATATGTGATGTCTTGACTTAGGAAGCTAAAACATCTTAGTCTTGTATGAATGAATTGTAGGTGAGACCTTGAATGATGACAAGGGGGTCCTTTATGTAAAAACTTGAACCTAGTGGTAAGGTTATGAAACTTGAAGTCGAAAGCTGTAATGGTATCCTTCATGCAATAAATGATGGACTTAAGGTTGATTGGCTGCAACGTCATTATACCAATCCTTAGGAAAGTCATAATGAGCTTCTTGTCGCCATTGGAAGGTAGCCTTAGTGGACCTTTCTTTGGTAGGGTAAATGTAATTGGGTTATGAACTTGATATGGAACCCCTTTGTATGAACATTAGTGTGAATTAATCTATGAGAGCGAAGGCTATCACCGAGTGAGTATGGCAAGGGAAGTAATTCTTGTTAAAGTATGAGGCTAGAATGCAAAGTAAGCCCTTAATATTCCTTAACCACGTGCCTACATGGGATGTGTCTAAGTTCTACCATTGGCAAGTAGAATAACCTCATCGGAGTAGGATAGAACTCTGGATTTCATGTTTTGCTACCATGGTCTATGTCGTTTATTGCCTATTCTAATCATATGGGATACCTATTAGCATTAGAGAAGTTCTATGAAGTTTAGGTGGTGGTATGGGACGCTATCTAGACATTGCACAATAGGCTTTTAAGGTGTTAGTAAGAGTCCCTAGGTCTTCCCCAAGACCATTACATGAATGTCCTTTATGTGATGAATGTGTCTTAATGAACTAATGAATTAATGACTTATGTTAGAAAGTATGTAAATGCATGAGTACGTAAGTGACTTAAGGATTCCTTAGCTAAAGTGTGAAGAGGGCATGTGGGATGATCTCTTCATGTCTTATCTATGAAAGTCTTGAGAAGGAGTCTAGTTAGGGAAGTTTGTTGTTATGTCTTCTAGGAGTACTTAAGTAAGTCTTTTTGATAGCCTTGGTAAGGAGAATGTCATATCTTATATGTTATGTGTTTGATGTCTTGTATGTGTGTATGTGTCTCATTATAGTAATCTTGAGTATAGTCTAGGCACACATACAGAGGGTGTATGGGAGGTCTCTCTTTGTGTGACTTAAGTGAATCTTAGGATATCTTTTGTGAGAAGACTACATGCTAGAAGAGGTTTAAAATAAAGAGAAGATACTTCACTGCAACAGTGAAGAACTTCACTGTACAGTGAAGTGAGGTTACTGTAAAGTGACCCTTAAAATGTGTTAAACTGTCCAAATGTTATCTTATGTGTTTGTAAGTTGATAAATGTTATTCTTATGATTATTTTATGATATTTAAATGAAAAGATGCATATTTCCAATAAATGTCCGCTTTCATGATTTTTATGCATTATGCCATACTTAGTACATGTGGTTGTACTAATCCATGCTTTTATGTATCTCTATAGTTGTTGGTAGTTGAGGAGATTTTTGGAAGGAAGACTTGGATCGTAGCATCGTTCAAGAGAAGTTGAAGTATGTCCTCAATTGACTCGAGGGCATATATAGAGATGTCCTTTATGTCTTTTATTTTGTTCTATATTCGTATTGTGTATGGGCCGTGTCCCAAGTATTCTCGTGTCTTAAGTTTGATGAGATTGAGACTTAGCATTTCCTATGATTTTATATGAAAGAGTTTTTAAAGAATATGATATGTTTTGTGAAAAGTTTTAATTTCGCACTACTTTTCACTATGTATATGCAATGAATGATATGAAAAGGCGTGTATAAGACCTCCGAGTGGTCGAGTACGCTGGTTACAATCTGAGATTGTGCCCTAACTTCTAGGGTGTGGTCTTGGGATGTGACAAAGCTTGGTATCAGAGCATAGGTTGTGAAAGTAGTCTTAGGAATCAAAAAGTCTTATCAAGTCACGTCTAGTAGAGTCTCAACCATCGGTGTGAGTCGCGACACATATATGAGCGAGAGGCTATTGGATGATAGAGTTTCCCTTCTTTTATACTCCTATGTCGTGCGGTAGAGTAAATGTTATGAGTATCCTTCTTAGTGTGTTTCCTTATGTTTCTAGGAGATGAATACTAGAGGGATGACTGCTAGAAGGTTGGAAGAGGAAAGGGTGAATGAGGAGATTCCTCCTCAAGTTGAGCAAGTTCCTCAAGGTGGGAAAGGAGTCCAAGGTGCTCAAGGTGCTAAAGTGCCTCCCCAAGGTGATCATGTCCCTAATGTGGAAGGAGGTATTCAGGTTCCGGTGGTTCCCCCGGAGTTCACTAATCAAGAGATTAGAGAGCCTTTGATTGCTTTAACCCGAGCCGTGACTACTCAATCAAATTAGAGTATGGTGACTAGGGTTGTGGAGAGCACTATGACCTCTAGGTTGAGACACTTTGTGAGGATGAATCCACCGATCTTTCTTGGCTCTAAAGTAGGTGAAGATCCCCAAGATTTCCTCGATGGTGTGTACAAGGTGTTGAGTGTTATGGGGGTTACATCTAGTGAGAAGGAGGAGTTGGATTCGTATCAATTGAGGGATGTTTCTCAAATTTGGTACACTCAATGGAAGGATAATAGGACGGTGGAGTCGGATCCTATTGAGTGGGAAGAATTTAAGTAAGCTTTTCTAGGCAAGTACTTTCCCCGAGAGAAGAGAGTGATTAAGGTAGAAGAGTTTATCAATCTCAAGCAAGGCAATATGACTGTTGAGGAATACTCTTTGAAGTTCTTAACCTTGTCTAGATATGCACTATCCCTAGTGTCAAATCCAAGGGATGAAATGAGTCGTTTTGTGACAAGTGTCGCTGATCAGGTGAGGGAGGAATGTCGTACGACTATGCTACATGATGATATGACCCTAGCTAGACTCATGGTGTATGCCCAATCGATAGAGGAGTCTAAACTTAGGAGGATGTCTAGAAACCTGAAAAGAAGTGGTGCAAGTGATCAAGGGCAACCTAGGTTCAAAAAGAGGGCTCAAACTCAAATGGACCTAGTGCTCATAAGGTGAACTTTGAGAAAGGAGGTGGTTCTCAAAATGGCAAACCTACATGTGTCACTTGTGGCAAGAAACATTATGGTGAGTGTCTATTGGGTACCGATAGTTGCTATGGTTGTGGTAAGGAAGGACACAAGGTGAGAGATTGTCCAAACATTGCTTCTAGAGGAAAAGAGGGTAAGAAGGCTGCTCCTAATGTTCCAAATGATGATGCTCTAACAAAGAGGCATTTCTGTGCACTCCGGACTAGAGGACAGAAGCCTTATGAGAGTGATGATGAGGGTAAGTCCTTGTATTTCTCTTTTAGTAATATGAGTTCCTTCTAAGTGGGGGAGTATGGTTAGTAGATGGGATAGAAAGTCCTAAAAGGTTGTTCCATGTGCATGGTGTTTAGGAGTTTTGTTGAAATTGAATTTCATTAACTTCTTGCATTGTGGGCTTTATGAAGCCTTGATCATGTTGTAAAATGTGTTTATATGATGTTACCTTGCAGATTAGCATGTTTCTACCATCAATTGCCTAAAAATTTCATTTTTGAAAAAAATTGCTCAAATCAGTGTAATGCACTACCAGTTTACTGTAACATTTTTCGAAAATTGACAAATTGATTCTGTGGTCTAAAATTGTTGTAATGTGGTTATAGCTAATGTGTATGAGTGTAATAATTAATATAAAATGAGTTTTTGCTATTTGGAATGAAGCATGTGAGTTTTGTCGCATAATGAGTTATAGAATATATTCTAGTATATTGTTGTGTTGTGAATCTCTTGATTGTGTGAAATTGATTTTTCTCCTTGGTTATGTGTTATATTGATTTTTTATGAGCTTATAGTTGAGTATCTATTCTTGGAAGCGTTCGGAGAGTGGCAAGTGTCATCAAGGACAAATGTTGTCCAAGTGGGGGAGAATGTAAGATCCAAAAAATGACTTAGGTGAACTAGAGCCTAACATGTTGTTCATGATGTTCTAAGGTCCTAAAATGGTCAATATTTTTGTATAGATGCAGTAGCTAAGGGTTTAGGTGCATTGAAAGTTAAAACGTCAAGGGACAACCAAGACGTTCGACGACTAAGTCACTTATGTGTCTCATATGTGATTTTATGTGTTTATGTGTGATTCATGATGTTGTAAGGTCCTTAAATAGGTTATTATGTTGTATATAGGCAGTGTATCAAGTTTCTTGAAGTTTGGAGGTTAAACGTCCAAGAACGTCCATGACGTTCGAAAGATGTGCCTTGATATGACCTTGTGTGTCTAGGCATGTTTCGTCGAGTTTTACATGTTCGTTTTGGAGAAAATTCATGTGAGAGGTCCTAAAATCGTATACGTTCATGTTTGGGTTGGAAACATCCGGGAAAAAATCCCCAAGGACTATCCAAGGGTCCTTGAGGAAGGACCCAAAGTTGGTGCCAAGACTGCCCAAGACAGCCCAAACCACGGAGGCAATCAACGCCCAGTGGGTAAATCGACGCCCCCCTGGTTGGGTCTCGTCGTTTGGTACTTAGCCTGGGGAAAGGAGGGACCAAAGACAAGCCTCAGTCCCAGACCACGGACCAGCAAGACGGTCCGTTGGTCAAAGGACGGGCCGTCGATGGTGGTCCGTCTGTGAGGAATGTCTCTGCGTGCAGTCCACTGTAAGTTGAGGGGTGAAATGGGAATTTGACCCCACTTCCAAATAATAGGTTTGGCGGTTCCTTAAAGGTCTTTTGGGTATTTTAAAGGTGTATTTAAGTCTTTAACACTTGGAAGATTTCATTATTCAAAATCAAAATCCCTTAGAAATTCCTTAAGACTCCATTGAAGACAAAACTCAAGGAAGAGCTGGGATTGGAGATTTGAGTAAAGATTCTTCATCAAATAGGAGGATTAGAATTGTTGAGGTATTGTTTTTTTAATCCTTGAAACTCGTTTCATCAAGGAGCCCAACTTTCAAAGATGTTTTCTAAAGTTTTCAAAGTTGAACTTGACCTATTTCATGATCTACCATAGGTTTCTGCATTAATGGTTTTTAAACATTGATTGTGGATTGAATTGTTATTGTATTGATTATTTTAACCTAATTAACCTATGAACCCATGTAATTGATGAATCCTAGTTTTTGACTAATTTATGGGTTACTTGATATTTGTCTAATGCTTATGAATTAAAGTGTAGTTTCTTATGGGCTATCTAATGATATAAGAATTGTATTCAATTGATATCTGA
Source organism: Solanum sitiens (assembly GCA_016801875.1). NCBI lineage: Eukaryota > Viridiplantae > Streptophyta > Magnoliopsida > Solanales > Solanaceae > Solanum > Solanum sitiens. The sequence continues at coordinate 670,509 of JABWTJ010000252.1, forward strand.
TTGGTCTTATATTGATAAATATATATTGAATTGGCTTAAATTAATTGAGTATTTTAATTTATGCTTTGAATTGATGTTCATGGCCATGGGTAAGGGCCTTATGATATTGAATTGGATGATTTCTCATTGGATTGAAGTGTTGAGGATGAAGTGGTGGTACGCTGCCCTAATTCCCTTTAATTAATGTTAATTAGACTTCAATTATGTTGTGATTGGTTTGGTCCACTTATGGTCGCGGTGTTATGTGAATTGATGTGGCCTTGACGGCGTTATTTTAAGTATTATGATGATTATGGCCTTGTCGGCACTACTTGAAGTATTATGTTGATTTGTGAAGTTGATTATGTGAAGTATGATCATATCTACCTATGTGAAGTATTGTGAAAGTAAATGAGTTCTTATATTGAAGATGTTAGGTGATCATGTTATACTATGACTATGTGTTGATGTGTGTAGTTTTAGAGTTGATGCATAGTTGTTCCTACTTGACTATATGAGTCTAAGATGATTATATTGATGATGACATAGTAGTATATAGGATGACTTTAAGATGACAATAGTTGTTCTTATGTTCTTCTAGAATGACATGTAAAATGTGCTAAAGTGAAGTAATGTTGTGTCTTGTCTAGGTTGACTTAAGTGCCATACTTAATGCATGTATGATAGTGAATATGTGATGTCTTGACTTAGGAAGCTAAAGCATCTTAGTCTTGTATGAATGAATGGTAGGTGAGACCTTGAATGATAACATGAGGGTCCTTTATGTGAAACCTTGAACCTAGTGGTAAGGTTATGATACTTCAAGCCGAAAGCCGTAATGGTATCCTTCACGTAATGAATGATGGACTTAAGGTTGATTGCCTAGAACATTATCATATCAATCCTTAGGAAAATCATAATGAGCTTCTTGTCGCCATTGGGAGGTAGCCCTAGTCGACCTTTCTTTGGTAGGGTAAATGTAATTGGCTTATGAACTTGATATGGAACCCCTTTGTATGAACCTTAGTGTGAATTAACATATGAGAACGAAGGCTAGCATCGAGTGAGTATGGTAAGGGAAGTAGTTCTAGTTAAAGTATGAGGCTAGAATGCAAAGTAAGCCCTTCATATTCCTTAACCATGTGCCTACATGGGATGTGTCTAAGTTCTACCATTTATAAGTAGAACAACCTTATCGGAGTAGGATAGAACTCCGGATTCCATGTTTGTAACCATGGTCTATGTCGGTTATTTCCTATTCTCATCATATGGTATACCTATTAGCATTAGATAAGTTCTATGAAGTTTAGGTGGTGGTATGGTATGCTATCTAGACATTGCACAATAGGCTTTGAAGGTGTTAGTAAGAGTCCCTAGGTCTTCTCCAAGAGCACTACTTGAATGTCCTTTATGTAATGAATGTGTCTTAATGAACTAATGAATTATGTTAGAAAGTATGTACATGCATGAGTACCTAATCTAAAGTTACTTGAGGATTCCTTAGCTAAAGTGTGAAGAGGGCATATGGGATGAACTCTTCATGTCTTATCTGTGTAAGTCTTGAGAATGACTCTAGTTAGGGAAATTGGTTGTTATTTTTGACATGACCTAAACTTAGGAAGTCTTAAGGATTATTTAGGTAACCTTGAAGAGGGTGTATGGGCGTTCTCTTCTAGGAGTACTTAAGTAAGTCTTTTTGATAGCCTTGGTAAGGAGAATGTCATATCTTAAATGGTATGTGTTTGATGTTTTGTAAGTGTGTATGTGTCTCATTGTGAGTAATCTTGAGGATCGTCTAGGCACACATAGAGAGGGTGTATGGGCGGTCTCTCTTTGTGTGAATTAAGTGAATGTTAGGATAGCATTAGTGAGAAGAATACATGGTAGAAAAGGTTTAAAATGAAGAGAAGATACTTCACTGTAACAGTGAAGAACTTAACTGTACAGGGAAGTGAAGTTACTGTAAAGTCACCCTGAAAATGTGTTAAATTGTCTAAATGTTATCTTATGTGTTTCTAAGTTGATAACTGTTATTCTTATCATTATTTTACGATATTTCAATGAAAAGAAGCATATTTCGGATAAATGTCCGTTTTCATGATTTTTATGCATTATGACATACTTAATACATGTGGTTGTACTAATCCATGCTTTTATCTATCTCAATAGTTTTTGGTAGGTGAGGAGCATTTGGGAAGGAAGACTTGGATCGTAGCATCGTTCAAGAGAAGTTGAAGTATGTCCTCAATTGACTAGAGGGCATATATATAGATGTCCTTTATGTTTTTTTTTTGAAGTATTGTAATATACTAAGTATTTTTATATTCGTATTGTGTATGGGCCGTGTCCCAAGTATTCTCGTGTCTAAAGTTTAATAAGATTGAGACTTAGCATTTCCTATGATTTTATATGAAAGAGTTTTTAAAGACTATGATATGTTTTGTGAAAAGTTTTAATTCGCACTACTTTTCACTATGTATATGCAATGAATGATATGAAAGGGCTTGTATTAGACATCCGAGAGGTCGAGTACGCCGGTTACAATTAGATATTGTGCCCTAAATTCTAGGGTGTGGTCTTGGGATATGACAAAAATAACAAAATAAACCAACTAGGGTCAGGTTAGCACGTGGGGTGAATCTCCAATTCACCCCTTAATGAAGCAACGTGCAAGCAGTGAAGTTGCAGGCTGCATCAACGGGCACAGTTGACGGGGCATCATCTAGTCGACAAACCATCATGTTGCTCCATCGTTTGCGACTGCAACTGCTTCTTGGGAGGCTAAGCTCACATGTCTAAGTGTTGAGCAACGCCTCCCATGGACGGGGCATCGATTGAAGGACGACGCATCAATTGGGGTTCGTCTATTTACACTGCCAAGGCAGTGTCTCTATATCCTTTGGGTCCTACTTGAGAGTCTCTTGCGGGGCCCTTGTGGAGTTGTACCCGGGCGTTTCCAACATAAATACAAACCTTAACAAGTGAAGGACCTTCCACATCAGATTCACCAAAAACAAATACTTGCAACACGTCCAAACATGCTAGGCATACTCAAGACACACACATGCACGTCTCAAGGACCAACTTTCGAACGTCTTGGACGTTCTTGGACGTTTGACCTTTAAACTTTGTGAAACTCAACAGACTGCCTATAAACATCATTATTACTCATATAAGGACTTCATAAGCAAATGACACACATATAAGCACATGAAAATATATAAGGCCTCTTGGTGACTAGTCGTTGAACGTCTGGGTCGTCCCTTGATGTTTGACTTCCAAATGACTTCAAATAACTCATGAATACTTTAAAACACTTAATTAACATGTTAACAAGCTTATAGTCACAAGTTAGGCTCTAGACACCCTAACTCATTTTGGGAATCTAATATTGATCTTATGTCTAAGGTTAAAGGCCTATGTTGTGACTTATTGAATGTGATGTACCTAAGTCTAGGGTGGCTTCGGTGGAACACTTGGTGTGAAAATTATAATGGGATTCTACTTGCACATTGCACTAGTGTTCCTTGGGGTTGTCTTAGGTGATGGTTATTATGTGAAGTTTGTGTTTTATTATATGTTATATACTTATGAATGCATATGTTTGAATTGATGAAGGTTGTAACTGTTCACCTTGGTTACCTTAAGGTGATACTTGGGTATGAATGGTGGAATGGGACACTACTCATGCATTGCACTAAGTATTACTTAAGGGTTGCCTTGGGTGAATGAGTTAAGGTAAAAAGAAATGTAATGCTATGAAGATGTTAAATGTGTCTTAAATGTGATATATGGCTTTATGTGTTGTTGTGAATTTTATCCTTGTCTATATAATGTATGTGAACAATATTATGCATATTGTATCGAATGTACATGAAGTTTTACTAAAAGACATGATTCATGGTTTGTAACTAAATGTCCTCTTTAAAACATATTTTTGCATTGTTATCATACTTAGTGCATTCTTATAATATACCATTCTTCTTCATGTTTTGACACAAAGTGTAGGTGGTGATGGATAGAGGATCTTTCCTAGAATGAAGAGCATGGATAGCTATTCCCAAGTTCAAGTCTGTCCTTAATGATTCAAGGGCTTTCATGTCAAGAGCTTACATTAATTTCATTTAATAGTGTAGATTATTCTTTTATGTTGTTAAGGGTTCTGTCCCTATTCTATTCTATTGATGATGTGTCTAAGATGGCAAGACGAGACTTAGTGTCTTAACTATGTACTTATTTTTAAATGATGTAATGTTTTAGCATTATGTTATGCTATGAAAAAGTTTTAAATTTTCCGCTAATTTTATGACAATGCAATGAAGTATGTCTAAGGGCTTGTATAATGTCATGACCTGAATTTAGACCCCAGACGAGATCGGCGTCGTTTACCTCTCAGAGGTCGCAGACAAGCCTACATACGTCATCGTTACTTCATCTAGGTTAATTTTAGCGGAAAATTTGAACTTTTGTTTACTTAAACTTTATATTGGAAAACACTGATCTCGCATAATACTATCTATGTAAACTCATAAGCGTTCACAACAACCATCTAAATCAAGATAATCAAATGAAAGATATAGTCATAAATATAGAGTTGCCAAAATGGCACCAATACAACGTCTGAAAGTAAATATGAAAGAAATGCTAGTGGAACATACTCCACTAGCTCATGCCTACGTCTACGCTAGAATAAATCAGTAAGCATCCTCGAAAGCATGAGGGCCTACCAAATTCGGATGAAAGCTCCACGTCCGGATAACTTCTGCGTTGACTCGTAAGCTCTAACGTCCAGCTACACCTGCACCTAAAAGTAGATAAATGTATGGAATTAGTACACACTTGTACTAAGTATGGGCATATGCAAGCACACACCACAGACATGCAGGATTTAGAATAGCTCTCTCCTAACTATATGAGTATGGAAAGTCAAGTCAGTTGACTTGTCAAAATCGGATTACGAAAGTCATGCCATAAGAGTAACATGCATCATCATATGTATCATATTGCACACAGCACATAAGATATTGCATATAGCACATAACATATTGCATATAGCACAAATCATATTTCATTTCATTCGTTCATATGCCCTGAGACCCTAGAGTCATGGACTTAACATTAGGACTTCCAAAATGAGGGCTCAACATATGTGACCTCAACTAGGGAGCCTTCTTTAGCAAACACAGCGTCTGCTTCATTCATTCATATGTACTTCATTTCATTTCATTAATAGGTTAGTGTGAACACCAGCTATAATTAGGATGTAGTTTAATACTCTCATTGGGTTCACTGTGCCATGACTAAGAATGACCTAGTGTCATTACATAAGTCTAGTTCACCTATTGATTATCCTACCCAAACACCTTTGGTATCGTTCATTTCATTGTGTGCATTACATGAGGCTGGCCTCATTCTTTCTTTGGAAACTTTTACTTTAACCGACATAGATCATGTGATCTCCGTGAAATACTGTGTCTACCCCATACCAAAAAGAGGTGGAATCACCGGCCAAAGTTATACCAAAACATGCTAGCGTATGTAGGGAATTGAACCCTGCTAGATCCCTATGTTGGCTGCATAGGTTCAAAGACTAGGAGATATAAGGAGACACATACCCGTCTGGACGGACAGTCTCATCTCATGAGAATTACACGAACCTCTGCCTTCTCGAAAGAAGGAATCACCACTCATAGCTAGCCTATCGGTGCTCAGTATAAAGTTCCATTACATTCATCTCATACATCATAGAAGCTGGCTTCTAGCATGAGGACATCATAGATCATTAGATGATTTCTCATCTCATCATTAGTATTAATTTTATATTAACTTTAATACTTTCATTAGAGTGTTCATAGAGACTGGTCTCTTCATTAACTTTACACTCTCATAGGTGAGTACGTTTTGGTAACATTTACTTAGGCTCATTTGAGATTGCTCTCATATTTCACATTAGCCTCTTATCATGTTGTCACCACATTCATTATCCTTAGCACATTTGCGCTTCATAATTACTCACCCCTTTTTAAGTGAATGTTCATTTCATCATATGCCAAAGCACTTGTCCTTTTAGTGTGTTTCACACTCTTACTTAACCCTTCTGGGGTCACATCATTCATTACATAACATCTTAGGTTCACTTACTTTTAAATGTATGCTGGACTTATGGATCCATACTACAAGCCATGAGGCTTCATTCGTAATTCGTCTAAGTTATTCATACTTACCCAAGGTTATGTGGTACAAGACTTATGCATCTAGTAAGTATGCCAAGATCTCAGTTTCGATCCTTAATGGTAGCATTCATTTAATCATTTATTCATGTACGACTTAAGTGTAAATACAGAATTGGGCAAGGGAACCCGATTTCAAATCCCTTGAACAACACTTACGTTTTAATTTATTTTTTTCTGATTTCTTATTCTCGGCTAGGAGACCCAATTTCGAATCCATCACATACACTTTATGTTGTTTCCTTTTTCCCCTATTCCCCTTAGACGTCTAGGCTTAGGATATCCGAGATCGAACCCCCCACACCTACGTTTATTTATTTTCCTTTTTCCTTAAACTCTTTTCGTGTTGACCGAGAAAGTGTGGGATCAAACCGCAACAGCCCCACTTCATTTTTCTCCTTAATTCTTTTCATTCGGCTGAGAGGTTGTGGGTTCGATTCCCACATACCTCATTTTTATTTTCTTTTAATTCTTCCTCATGTTTGACCGAGAGGTTGTGGGTTAGAACCCCACACGCCTCATTTAATTTTTCTTTCATTTTTCTCCTAACTTTTCACTTGAGCCTTACCCAATTTCGAATCCCCCTTACCTAATTTTTATTATTGAATTTTTATATAACTTGTATATGGTGAGGTCTTGGGTTCAATCCCCAATGACCTCATGCATTTACAAAAAGAAAAAAAAATCAATTTTTTTTACAGTAAGTGGCCAAACCAAATTTCCAGTTGGAAATTTGTTCACCTTTTTTGCAGTCCATTTTCTCACCCTCTTTCACGTTAAACATTAAGACATTTCGAGTAGATTTTAGGGAGATCTTTAGGTGCATTTTCAAGGTTACTTTCAGTCAAGAATTATCATTCAATTCAGCAACTTTGAAATCATATGAACATCACGTTATTAACATATTCGCACACACATAATTTATAACATTTTAACATGTCAATATCAAGCTTCAAACAGTGGCTAATTCACGGCACACACATGCACAAACAAGTTAACGAACTTCACATTTTCGGAACACCTCTTTCATTTCTACATAATTCCGAATACACATTCAAACACGTAATCACAACCAGCCCTAAAATCATCTACCAGAAGTCATACCAACGCATACTTGAATCTTTCAAAGGATCTAATGACAGGGGCATTCAACGGGGACAACCTTAGTTTTCGATTGTGAATAGACTGAACCTTAGGGGTATCTTGGGAAAGGGACCGAGAAGGAATAAAACCCATACATGAAGTCGTTCAATGATGTTCTTACGTGCTGCCAAACCCCACCCACCCACCCACCCACTAAGCCGACGTCTCACCACCGAAATCACAAGCACAATCCATCGAGAATTTGGTTTTTGCTTTTCGTTTTGAAGCTTATTTTGCTTTTGAGTTTGAGCGTTCAAGTTCTTGAGTGTGGATGAACTCTTTTTTTTTTATGTTATTTTTCTGTTCTTTAGTTTTTACAGAACGTTGATCGTGAAGTGAGAGAGGAGTAGATAGAAACGTGAGTTAGTGTTAGCTTAGGATAAGGAGATTAGGTGGAGACTTAGTCAAATTAGGACTTCTCTTAATTGTTTAAAAATCTGATTTTTTTAAAGGCTACGTGAAATGACCACCATACCCCTACAAAATCAGGTAATAAACATCAATTAAATCCACCTAAACGTCGCTTCCACCAAGGCTCGAACCCGGTGAAGCCTCTATCGCGAAACGAGTCATTCTGGGTCGACCCGACCCAAACCGTTCCTCTAATTAATTAATTAATTAATTAATTAATTAGGGTAATTACAATACTACCTCTAGCTTGGAAAAGACCATTTTAACCCTAGACCCTCCAAACCTAAGATTACCCCTTTTAAGTCCGATAAAACTCATCCGGGTGAATCTCTTCAATTCGGGTGCCCTACATGGTTGGTTCTCACGTTGCCTAGCTCATCTAACTCACCAAGTTGGTTGGCTTGGATAGTGCATAGGTTCTGAGGTCTGGTTCTACGCGCGACAAGCCGTGTGAACCCGATCTAATCCAGGCATTCTTGGTACGTTTAAGCATTACTTAGCATAGTCATTTTCAGGTGTTACATTATCCCCCCCCTTAGGAACATTCGTCCCCGAATGAAACTTCTAATTATCTCATACAATGCCAGTCATATCATAACATAAGTACTTTACACAGTCAAGCAATATCAACAAAGAATAGAGGAGACAAGGAAACTTAGACTTAAGAGTAAGGAGTCTAACCTCAAGAGCTAAAAATATGAGGATAGCGGGATCTCATATCGGCCTCGGCCTCCCACGTAACACCCTCAACAAGATGGTTCCTCCACAATACCTTCACTTTGGCAACCTCCTTGTTTCTCAGCCGCTTCACCTGCCGATCTAAAATCTCAACAGGAACCTCCTCATAGGGCAAGTCTTCATCAACCCCCAAACCTTCAACAGGCAAAATCGATGCTGGATCACGAAGGCACTTCATTAACATAGAGACATGAAAGACTGGATGAACAGAAGCTAGCTCCGCAGGCAACGCCAACTCATAGGCCACCTCACCCACACGCTGTATAATCTCGTATGGCCCGACGTACCTCCGAATCAACTTCCCCTTCCTGCCAAACCTCATCACCCCCTTCATGGGTGATATATTCAAGTATACTTGGTCACCAACATCAAACTCTAAGGGCCGCTTCCTGTTATCTGCATAAGACTTCTGCCGACTATAAGTAGTATACAACCTGTCCCTAATTACTCTAACCTTCTCTAAGGCCTAATGAATGATCTCGGACCCAAAATGGATGACTCTCCAACCTCGAACCACCCAAATGGAGACCTACACCTCCTACCATACAATGCCTCAAATGGTGCCATCCCAATACTGGAGTGATAGCTGTTATTATATGAGAAATCTATCAATGGCAGATGGTCATCCCAACTACCTCTGAAGTCGATCACACTCGCCCTCAACATGTTCTCCAATGTCTGAATGGTACACTCTGCCTGCCCATCTGTCTGAGGATGGAAGACAGTACTGAGCTTTACCTCCGTACCTAAGCTCTTCGGAAGGATCTCCAGAAATTTGAATTGAACTGAGCTCCTCTATCTGAAATGATAGACAAAGGTCCCATGCCACCTCACAATCTCATCAATGTAGAGTCAAGCATAATCATCGGCCCTGTAAGTAGACTACACAAGGATAAAGTGGGCAGACTTAGTCATACTGTCCATAATAACCCATATGGAGTCATTCTGTCTCCTAGTCCTCGGAAAACCAACCACAAAGTCCATGTTAATGGCCTCCCACTTCCAAGTCGGAACCTCAATCATCTGAGTGAGACCACCAGGCTTAAGTTGCTCCGCCTTAACCTACTGACAATTAGGACACTTGGCCACATACTCAGCAATGTCCTTCTTCATGCCATACCACCAATAGATCTGCTTGAGGTCATGATACATCTTGGTGGAACCTGGATGTATCGAATACCTGGAACCATGGGCCTCTGCAATAATATTGGTCCGCAAATCATCTATGTCTGGTACACACAGTCTGTCCTGGTACCTAAGTATGCCGTCACCTCCCAAGTCAAAGGACTCATTCATCTTTATCAGCACTAAGTCCTTCAACTCCATCAAAATAGGATCAAGATGCTGACCCTCCTTGACTTCAACTACCAAGGATGATTCAGAACTAGGACGAACTGAAACACCCCCACTAGTAGAAGCCATCAACCGCACACCCAGTCTGGCCAGTCTGTGTACATCCTCACCAACTCCTTCTTCCCATCATCAACGTGGGCTGTACTCCACATTCTCAACCTGCTCAAAGAATCAGCTACAACATTTGATTTCCCTAGATGGTAGTGGACACTCATATCATAGTCTTTCAACAGCTCCAACCATCTCCGCTGACATAGATTCAACTCCCTCTGTGTGAACACGTATTGGAGACTCTTGTGGTCTGTGAACACATCAACGTGCACTCCGTACAAGTAATGCCTCCACAGCTTCAATGCAAACACCACAGCTATCACCTTACCACCCTGCATAAGAACACAACCCAAACCAACCCTAGATGCGTCATAATAAACAGTGTAATCCTCACCACATTTAGGTAACATAAGCACTGGGCTGAAGTGAGTCTGTCCTTGAGCTCCTGGAAACTCTTCTCACAAGTATCCGCCCATTCGAACTTGGCTTTATTCTTAGTCAAAGCTGTCAGTGGGGCAGCAATGGAAGAAAAACCCTCTACGAACCTGCGGTAGTAACCAGCCAATCCCAGAAAGCAGCGGATATCGGTAGGAGTAAGAGGTCTTGGCCAATTCTTAACAGCCTCAGTCTTCCTAGGGTCCACCTCCATGCCCTGATCGGACACAACATGACCCAGGAAGGTCACTGATCTAAGAAAAAATTCACACTCGCTGAATTTGGCATACAACTGATGTTGTCTAAGTACCTGCAAGGTTAGTATCAAATGTTGTTCATGCTCTTCCTTGGTCTTAGAGTAGATGAGGATGTCATCAATGAATACTATGACGAAAGAATCAAGGTATCCACGGAAGACTCGGTTCATGAGGTCCATAAATGCAGCTGGTACATTAGTGAGACCAAATGACATGACTAGGAACTCATAATGACCATAATGGGTACGGAAGGCTGTCTTTGGGATATCTTTATCCCTAACCCTAAGCTGATGATACCCGGAACGAAGATCAATCTTCGAGAATAAACTAGACCCTTGGAGCTGATGGAATAAGTCATCTATTTTGGGAAGTGGATACATGTTCTATATAGTGACTTTGTTGAGCTGCCGATAATCGATACACATCCTAAGGGTTCCATCCTTCTTTTTCACAAACAGCACTGGAGCGCCCCAAGGGGTTATGCTCGGCTGGATGAAGCCCTTATCAGTGAGATCTTTTAACTGCAGCTTCAACTCTTTGAGTTCAGCTGGATCCATTCTGTAGGGAGGAATTGAAATCGGTTTGGTATCAGGATCTAGGTTGATACCAAAATCAATCTCTCGAGGGGGAGGGACTCAAGGCAAATCATCGGGGAAAACATCTTGCTACAGGCACAGAGTCTATGAAAGGAATGTCATGATCTAGATCATTGACACTCACAAGATGACATAACAATCCCTTGGACATCATTTTATTAGCTTTTAGGTTCGAAATCAAGGGACTTGAACGACTCGAATTGTACCTCTCCCAGACCATCTCTAATTCATTAGGGAAACAGAATCTCACAACCCTACTACTACAATCCATGAAGGTATAACATTTATGGAGCCAGTCCATACCAAGTATAATATCGAAGTCAATCATGGGTAATTCAACAAGGTCTGCACATATAGTCTTACCACATACTACTATTGGGCAGTCTTTATGAACCCTATCAGCTCTCACATTTTCTCCTAAGGGAGTACTAACTACAATAGGATCATGCAAACCTCAGGTAGTATTTCAAAAGTAAGAGCCAGCAAGGGAGTCACAAAAGAAAGTGTAGACCCTGGATCAAGTAAAGCATAAACAGAGGTTGAGAAAACTTGCAGCATACCTGTGACCACATCAGCAGACTTCTCCTTTTCCTCCCTGCCTGTTCCTCTTAGGAGGCTCGATTTGTTCCTCTTAGGAGGCTCGATTGCAGTAGTATTCTGGGGATTAGGCCTAGGCTGAGCATTACCTCCAGCCTGACCCCTATTCTGTGGGAAGTCCCTGACCATGTGTCCGCTCTTTCCGCAATCAAAGCAGGCATTTGTGCCTAGTCTGCACTATCCACTGCGAATACGGCCACACTTGCCACATTCCTTTATGGGATGCTGCATATCACCTCCATTGCCGTTCTTTGGCTCGGGTCTGCCTCCTCTAGGTGATGCACTCCTATGAGATTTAGAGTTCCCTGAACTCTGATGCCCCTTCTTAAATCTGGGCTGATCATGAACTCCAAAAGCGCTCCTGCCACCACCTCTGCTGGAACCTGTCTGGTCAGAAGGGTTAGGCCTCCTGACCTCACGGACTCTCCTCTTCTTCCGGCTGTCCTCAACCTACTGGACATGTACCATAAGCCTGGACAAGTCCATGCTATCATGGAGCATCGCAGCCCGACACTCCTCCTCCAATTTCACTGAGATACCTGTAAGGAACCTGCTCATCTCATCCCTGCTGTTCGACATAAGAGAAGTGGCATACCTGGACAATTTAACGAATTTCAGGGAATACTCCCTCACAGTCATTGAGCCCTACTTAAGGTTGATGAAATCCTCAACCTTAGCCTCTCTCATCTCTCTGGGAAGAACTTCTCCAGAAAAGTTATCTTAAACAGCTCCCACGTGATCGGACCTCCGCCCAACGCCCTACTATCCTGCCACATCTTGAACCAAGCCTGTGCTACATCCTTCAACTAGTACGAGGCCAGATCATCTTTCTCAATCTCCGTGCCCCCCATCGCCACAAGAATCTTCTGGACCTCCTCCACGAACTCCTGAGGGTCCTCTGCAGTCTTAGATCCTGTAAAGATTAGAGGATTCATCCTCGTAAAATCTCGCAAACTGTTCACCATGTTGTGGGCTGGTGGGTTCTCCCGCTGAACCTCCTATCTGTTGGCCTGGGCCGTCATAGCCTGAGCATACACAGTGATGGCTTGAGCCATCTGTGCCAAAGCTGTCCGCACCTCAGCATCAGTCAACCCAGCTGGGTTAACTCGCGTGGACACTCCTGCAGCTGGAGCCTGGGGTGGAACTTGGTTGTCCCCAGCAGCTGCTCCTACTCTTCCCCGACCAGCGTTCCCCCTTGTGTTCATTTTCTGAAAAAAATAAGAATTGATGTTAGATACGCTCATAACACCAAGAAATCAGACATTAAGAAAAGCACGATAAGATCAGAAGAAGGGAAATATTCCTACGCATCATGTAGTCTCTAATTCATGATAGTGGTGCACTTCACTACCATAAGTTAGAAACTACTCGATGTGGTTGATGTGAACTTATTATCCTTGGAATTAAACCTAATGCTCTGATACCACGTTTGTCACGACCAGAATTTAGACCCCAGACGAGACCAGCATCGTTGACCTCTTAGAGGTTGCAGACAAGCCTACATACGTCGTCGTTACTTCATCTAAGTTAATTTAGCGGAAAAATTGAACTTTTGTTTACTTAAACTTTATATTGGAAAACATTGATCTCGTATAATACTATCTACATAAACTCATAAGCGTTCACAACAACCATCTAAATCAAGATAATCAAATGAAAGATATAGTCATAAATATAGAGTTGCCAAATTGGCACCAATACAACATCTGAAAGTAAATACGAAAGAAACGCTAGTGGAACATACTCCACTAGCTCATGCCTACATCAACGCTAGAATAAATCAGTAAGCATCCTCGAAGGCATGAGGGCCTACCAAATCTGGATGACAGATCCACGTCCGAATAACTTCTGCGTCGACTCGTAAGCTCTAACGTCCAGCTGTACCTGCACCAAAAGTAGATAAATGTATGGAATTAGTACACACTTGTACTAAGTATGGGTATATGCAAGCAAACACCACGGACATACATGATTTAGAATAGCTCTCTCCTAACAATATGAGTTATAGAAAGTCAAGTCAGTGGAGTTGCCAAAATCGGATTAGGAAAGTCATACCATGAGATAACATGCATCATCATACGTATCATATTGCACACAGCACATAACATATTGCATATAACACATAACATATTGCATATAGCACAAATCATATTTCATTTCATACGTTCATATGCCATGAGACCTTGGAGTCATGGACTTAACATTAGGACTTCCCAAAATGAGGGCTCATCATATGGGACCTCAACTAGGGAGCCTTCTTTAGCAAACACAGAGTCTGTTTCATTCATTCATATGTACTTCATTTCATTTCATTCATAGGTTAGTATGAACAACAGCTATACCTAGGATGTAGTTTAAGACTCTCATTGGGTGCAATAACTAAGAATGACCTAGTGTCATTACATAAGTCTAGTTCACCTCTTGATTATCCTACCCAAACACCTTTGGTATCGTTCATTTCATTGTGTGCATTACATGAGGCTGGCCTCATTCTTTCTTTGGGAACATTAACTTTAACCGACATAGATCATGTGAGATCCATCAAAACCTGTGTCTACCCCACACCAAAAAGAGGTAGAATCACCGGCCAAAGTAAAACCAAAACATGCTAGCGTATATAGGGAATTGAACCCTGCTAGATCCTTATGTTGGCTGCATAGGTTCAAAGACTAGGATATATAAGTAGACCTCATGAGAATTACACGAACCTCTACCTTCCCGAAAGAAGGAATCTCCACTGATAGCTAGCCTATCGGCGCTCAGTATAAAGTTCCATTACATTCATCTCATATATCATAGAAGCTGGATTCTAGCATGAGGACATCATAGCTCATTAGATGATTTCTCATCTCATCATTAGTATTAAGTATATATTAACTTTAATACTTTCATTAGAGTGTTCATAGAGACTGGTCTCTTTATTAACTTTACACTCTCATAGATGAGTACGTTTTGGTAACATTTACTTAGGTTCATTTGAGATTTCTCTCATATTTCACATTAGCCTCTTATCATGTTGTCACCACATTCATTAGCCTTAGCACATTTTCCCTTCATAAATACTCACCCTTTTTTACGTGAATGTTCATTTCATCATATGCCAAAGCACTTGGCCTTTTAGTGTGTTTCACACTCTTACTTAACCCTTCTCGGGTCACATCATTCATTACTTAACATCTTAGGTTCACTTACTTTTAAACGTATGCTGGACTTATGGATCCATACATACAAGCCATGAGGCTTCATTCGTAATTCGTCTAAGTGATTCATACTTAACCAAGGTTATTTGGTACAAGACTTATGCATCTTGTAAGTATGCCAAGATCTCAGTTTTGATCCTTACAGGCAGCATTCATTTATTCATTTATTCATGTACGACTTATGTGTAAATACGGAATTGGGCAAGGGAACCCGATTTCAAATCCCTTGAACAACACTTACGTTTTTATTTATTTTTTTCTGATTTCTTATTCTCGGCTAGGGGACCCGATTTCGAATCCCCTCACCTAGACTTTCTTTTGTTTCCTTTTTCCCCAATTCCCCTTAGACTTCTAGGCTTAGGAGATCCAAGATTGAACCCCCACACCTACATTTATTTATTTTCCTTTTTCCTTAAACTCTTTTCGTGTTGACCGAGAGAGTGTGGGATCGAACCCCCACAGCCCCACTTTATTTTTCTCCTTAATTCGTTTCATTCGGCCGAGAGGTTGTGGGTTCGATTCCCACATACCTCATTTTTATTTTCTTTTAATTCTTCCTCATGTTTGACCGAGAGGTTGTGGGTTAGAACCCCACACGCCTCATTTCATTTTTCTTTCATTTTTCTCCTAACTCTTCACTTGAGCCTTACCCAATTTCGAATTCCCCTTACCTAATTTTTATTATTGAATTTTTATATAACTTGTATATGGTGAGGTCTTGGGTTCAATCCCCAATGACCTCATGCATTTTAAAAAGTTTTTAAAAACACAAAAATGTTTTTACATTAAGCGGCCGAACCAAATTTCCAGAATGCTGGAAATTTGTTCACCTTTTTGCAGTCCATTTTCTCACCCTCTTTCACGTTAAACATTAAGACATTTCGAGTAGTTTTTAGGGAGATCTTTAGGTACATTTTCAATGTTACTTTCGGTCAAGAATTATCATTCAATTCAGCAACTTTGAACTTATATGAACATCACGTTTTTAACATATTCGCACACACATAATTCATAACATTTTAACATGTCAATATCAATCTTCAAACCATGGCTAATTCACGGCACACACATGCACAAACAAGTTAATGAACTTCACATTTTCGGAACACCTCTTTTATTTCTACATAATTCCAAATACACATTCAACCACGTAATCACAACCATCCCTAAAATCATCTACCAGAAGTCATACCAACGCATACTTGAATCTTTCAAAGGATCTAATGACAGGGGCATGCAACGGGGACAACCTTAGTTTTCAATTGTGAATAGACTGAACCTTAGGGGTCTCTTGGGAAAGGGACCAAGAGGGAAGAAAACCCATACCTGAAGTCGTTCAAAGATGTTCTTACCTACTGCCAACCCCCCCCCCCACTAAGCCGACGTCTCACCACCGAAATCACAAGCACAATCCGTCGAGAATTTGGTTTTTGCTTTTCGTTTTGAAGCTTATTTTGCTTTTGAGTTTGAGCGTTCAAGTTCTTGAGTGTGGATGAACTCTTTTTTTTTATCTTTTTATTTTGTTCTTTAGTTTTTACAGAACGTTGATCGTGAAGTGAGAGAGGAGTAGAGAGAAACGTGAGTTAGTGTTAGCTTAGGATTAGGAGATTAGGTGGAGACTTAGTCAAATTAGGACTTCTCTTAATTGTTTAAAAATCTATTTTTTTTCAAAGGCTACGTGAAATGACCACCATGCCCCTACAAAATAGGTAATAAACATTAATTAAATCCACCTAAACGTCGCTTCCACCAAGGCTCAAACCTGGTGAAGCCTCCATCGCGAAACGGGTCATTTTGGGTCGACCCGACCCAAACCGTTCCTCTAATTAAATTAAATAATTAATAAATTAATTACTTAGGGTAATTAAAATACTACCCCTAGCTTGGAAAAGACCATTTTACCCCTAGACCCTCCAAACCTAAGATTACCCCTTTTAAGTCCGATAAAACTCATCTGAGTGAATCTCTTCAATTCGGGTGCCCTACATGGTTGGTTATCACCTTGCCTAGCTCAACAAACTCACCAGGTTGGTTGGCTTGGCTAGTGCATAGGTTCTGAGGTCTGATTCTACGCACAACAAGCCGTGTGAACCCGATATAATCCAGGCATTCTAGGTACGTTTAAGCATTACTTAGCATAGTCATTCTCAGGTTGTTACATATAAGACCTCCGATAGGTCAAGTATGCCATGTTACTTCTAGGGGGTTCTCCCCAGTCGTGACACTTGGCCTGGGGAATGTCATGACCGGAATCTATACCCCAGACGAGACCCGCATCGTTGACCTCTTAGAGGTCGCAGATAAGCCTACTTACGTCATTCTTACTTCATCTAGGTTAATTTTAGCGAAAAATTTGAAACTTTTTGTTTCTTAACATACTTATTAAACATTCTCATCATTACATAATTGTTGACCATCAACCATCTAATATTAAGATCATCAAATGAAAGAAAATAGTATAATATAGTAATAAAGATGTACTTGCCAAAATGGCACCAATAAAATATCTGAATAAAATAGGAAAGAAACGCTAGTGGAACATACTCCACTAGCTAAACTCTAAAACTATGCTAGAATATAAATGGCAGCATCCTCGAAAGCATGATGGCCTACCAAGTCCGGATGAATGCTCGACGTCCGGATAGCTTCAGCGTTAACCTGTAGCTCTAGCGTCCACCTTTGCCTGCACCTAAACTTGTAGAGTTGTATAGGGTTAGTACACACTTATACTAAGTATGGGTATATGCAAGCAAACACCAAGGACATGCATGAGAAAAGATAGCTCTTTCCTAACAACATGATTATGGAAAATCAAGTGAGTGGACTTGCAAAATTGGGATTAGGAAAGTTAGTGAACCTTCCAAATTTGGATTAAGAAAGTCAGTAGGCTTTCTAAATTTAGATTAGGAAAGTCAATGAGCTTTCCAAATTTGGATTAGGAAAGTCATGCCATGAGAGTAACATGCATCATCATAATTATCATATTGCACACAGCACATAACATCTTACAAATAGCACATATCATATAGCATACAACACATAACATCTTTTATAACATTCATTCATATGCCATGAGACCTTGGAATCATGGACTTGACATTAAGACTTTCCAATATGAGGGCTCAACATATGGGCCTCAACCAGGGAGTCTTCATTAGCAAACACAGAGTCTGCTTCATTCATTCATACGTACTTTATTTTATTTCGTTCATAGGCCAGTGTAAACACCAGCTATACCTAAGGTGTAGTTTAAGACTTTCATCGGGTTTGCTGTGCAATGATCAAGAATAACATAGAGTCATAACCTGAGTCTAGCTCACCTCTTGATTATCCTATCCTAACACCTTTTGTATCATTCATTTCATTATGTGCTTCATTTGAGTCTGGCCTCATTCATTCATTGGGAAATTTAACTTTAACCGACATAGATCATGTGATCATCATGAAATCCTGTGTCTCCCCCACACCGAAAAGAGGTGGAATCACCGGCCAAAGTGACCCAAAACATGCTAGCGTACATGGGAATTTAACCCCGCCAGATCCCTATATTGGCAGTATAGGTTCAAAGACCAGGAGATATAAGGAGACCCATACCCGTCAAGCCGGACAGTCTCATCTCATGAGAGTTACGTTAACCTCCGCCCTTCCCAAAAGAAGGCATCACCGCTCATAGCTAGTCTATCGGTGCTCAGTATAAAGTTCCATTACATTCAACTCACACGTCATGGAAGTTGGCTTCTAGTATGAGGACATCATAGCTCATTAGATGGTTTCTCATCTCATCATTAGTATTAAGTGTGTTAATCTCAATACTTTCATTAGAGTGTTCATAGAGACTGGTCTCTTCATTATCTTATACTCTCATAGGTGAGTACGTTTTGGTAACATTTACTTAGGCTCATTTGAGATTGTTCTCATCTTTTACATTAGTCTCATATCATGTTGTCACCACATTCATTAACATTAGCACATTTGCTCTTCATAATTACTCACCCCTTTTTACGTGAATGTTCATTTCATCATATGCCAATATACTTGGCCATTTGTGTATTTCATACCCTTACTTAACCCTTATAGGGTTTCATCATTTCATTGTTCATTTCATCATTTAATTACATACATCTTAGGTTCACTTACTTTTAAACGTATGTTAGACTTATGGGTCTATACATACAAGCCATGTGGCTTCATTCATAGCTCGTTAAGTGAATCATACATTCCTAAGATTATGTAGTACAAGACTTATGTATCTTGTATATGTGCCAAAATCTTGATTTCAATCTAAGTAGGTGGCATTATTCTCGAACATTTAATTCACGTATGACTTATGTATCAATACGGAAAATTGGACAAGGGAACCCAAGTTCGAATCACTTGGACAACATTTACATTTTTCATTGATTTTATTTTTAGTTTTCATGACATTGGGACTCTAGATCGAACCCCAACATCAACATTCTATCTTTAATATTCTCCTTAGTTTTCCTCTTAATTTGGCCGAAGGGTTGTGGGTTCGAACCCCCACAACCCCTTTTTATTTTTTCTTAAAGTCTTCTTGTCCCATTTCGCCTAAACCAAGATGTTGTGGGATCAAACCCCCACAGCCTCTTTTAATTTGCTCTTTATTTCGCTGGGAAATTGGGATGTTGTGGGTTCGAACCCCCACAGCCTCCTTATTTTTACTTTTAATTTCGCTAGAGGCTGTGAGGTGGTGGGTTCGAACCCCCACAGCCTCCTATTTTATTTTTAATTAAATTCACTAGGCTAGGCGTTTTGGCAGTGAGGTTGTGGGATCGAGCCCCCACAGCCTCACTTTATTTTTCTTAATTATTTCGCCTTCTCCTTTCCAGCCTTGAGGTCGTGGGTTCGATTCCCACGCCTCACATTTTCTTTTCTTTAATTTCTCTTCTTTCATTCGCTGCCTGGAGGTCGTGGGTTCAATTCCCACGCCTCCCATTTATTTATTTAAATTGTTCTTCTCTCCTTTCCCAACCAGCAGACCCAATTTCGATTCCCCCCAACCCCATTTCTTTTTGCGAATTTAAAATGCCACACGGGTGAGGTCACAGGTTCGAATCCTGGTGGCCTCACCCCTTTAAAATTCATTAAATTTCCATATTTCTTCATTAAACTTTAGCCTAAACTAAAATTGTATTTTTGGCTGGAACTTTATCATCTTATTAACTTATTTTCACCAATATTTTCACTTGAAAACTTAGGACAATTCATGGATCGTTTGTTACTTTTTGGGGGCTATTTCATGGATTCGTTTAGCCAAAATGTTGATACTCAAATCAGCCCCATCTCCATTTTAATGAACGTCACGATTACATAGATTTATACACGTAAAATGACAACCAAAAAAATATCAAACTTGAAGCCATAAATCGAGCCTCATTCACAGTGAGTTCACTATAGCATTTTGCACATACACACACACCTGCACAAACGTTCGAATGCATGGTTGTCTTTACTACGATTTCAAGTATACAATCAAAATCATGTTCATTACGAAATCATAACATACCTAAATCTACCAGCAATCATACCCAACCTACGATTCATTGGGAGCTAGTGACAGGGGCATGCAAAAGGGGAAACAATCCTAGTTTTCGAATGAACAATATGAACCTTAAGGGGTCTCTTGGGAAAGGAACTAAGAGAGAAGAAAACCCATACCTTATTTTGACGTTCAAAACTTGAAGTTGCTGCCCAAAAACTCTCCAAAACTCACATCCAAGCCAAGTTTTCAACACAAAACTTTCGACGGAGAAACCCTCTCTTTGCCTAACGTGTTCACTTAGCTTGTTTTCTTATATTTTCATGTGAGTTCTTCAAGTGTGAAGAACTATAGTAATTTTTTTCTGTTCTTGTAGTTGTTTTGGCAGAGAGTAGTCATGAAAGAGAATGGAGAAACGTGAGGGATGAACTTCCCAATTTGCCCCTCCACCTTATTAAATAATTAATTAATTATATATTTAGGGTAATTACGATATTAGCCTTAGCCTGGTAAAAGACCATTTTACCCCTAGACCCTCCAAACTTAAGATTTCCTCTTTTTAAGTCCGGTAAAGACTCCTTCGGTTAAATCTTCGTATTCGAGAGCCCTACATGGTTGGTCCCAACCTTTCCAAGCTCAACTAACTCCCCAAGTTAGTTGGCTTGGCTGTAGCAAGGGTTCTGAGGTCTGGTTCTACGCGCATCAATCCGTGTGAACCCTGGTCTAATCGTAGGCATTCTTGACACATTAGCATTTGTTATCTTATTAATTTTTAGGGTTGTTACATTATACCCCCCTTAGGAACATTCGTCCCCGAATGACACTACTACTATCTAGTGTAATGCTAGTTAGATCATAACATAATCACTATGCAAAGTCAAGCAATAGCAACAAAAATGGAGAGACAAGGAAACATAGACTTTAGAGTAGGAAGTCTAACCTCAAGAGCTGAAACGATGAGGGTAGCAGGATCTCATGTCGGCCTCAGCCTCCCATGTAGCACCCTCAACAAGATGATTTCTCCATAATACTTTCACTGTGGCAATCTCCTTGTTCCACAGCCGCTTGATCTGTCTGTCTAAGATCTCAACAGGTACCTTCTCATAAGACAAGTCTTCCTCGTCCCCCAAACCCTCCACAGGTAGAATTGATGATGGATCACCTAGGTACTTCTTTAGCATGGATACATGAAAGACTGGATGGACAGAAGCTAGCTCCGCACGCAATGCTAACTCATAGGCCACCTCACCCACACGTTGTAGGACCTCGTATGGCCCAACATACCTTGGACTCAACCTACCCTTCCTGCCAAACCTCATCACCCCCTTCATAGGTGATATCTTCAGATAGACCTGGTCACCAACATCAAACTCTAAGGGCCATTTTCTGTTATCTGCATATGACTTCTGCCGACTGTAAGCAGTAGCCAACCTGTCCCTAATCACTTTGACCTTCTCTAAGGCCTCATGAATGATATCTGGACCCAAAATGGATGACTCTCCAACCTCGAACCACCCAACTGGAGATCTACACCTCCTACCATACAGTGCCTCAAATGGTGCCATCCCAATGCTGGAGTGATAGCTATTATTATACGAGAACTCAATCAATGGAAGATGGTCATCCCAGCTACCTCTGAAGTCAATCACACACGCTCTCAACATGTCCTCCAATGTCTGAATGGTGCGCTCTGCCTGCCCATCAGTCTGAGGATGAAAGGCAGTACTAAGCTTTACCTGCGTGCCCAAGATCTTCTGGAAAGATCTCCAGAAATGTGAAGTAAACTGAGCTCCTCTGTCTGAAATGATAGACAAAGGAATCCCATGCCATCTCACAATCTCATCAATATAGAGTCTCGCATAATCCTCGGCTCTGTAAGTAGACTTCACAGGGATAAAGTGAGCAGATTTAGTCAATCTGTCCACAATAACCCATATGGAGTCATGCTGCCTCCTACTCCTCGGAAGACCAACCACGAAGTCCATATTAATGGCCTCCCACTTCTAAGTCGGAATCTCAATAATCTGAGTCCGACCGCCAGGCTTAAGATAGAAGTCTTAACCTGCTGACAATTAGGACACTTGGCCACATATTCTGCAATGTCCTTCTTCATGCCATCCCACCAATAAATTTGCTTAAGGTCATGGTACATCTTGGTGGAACCTAGATGTATGGAATATCTGGAACCATGGGCCTCTGCAACAATCCTGGTCCGCAAATCATCCATATCTAGTACACACAGCCTGTCCTGATATCTAAGTATTCCATCACCTCCAAAAGTGAAAGACTTATTCATCTTCATCAACACTGAGTCCTTCAGCTCCATCAACACAGGATCTAGATGCTGACCCTGCTTGACTTCAACTACCAAGGATGATTCAGAAATAGGATAAACTGAAACACTCCCACTAGTAGAGTCAACCAATCGCACACCCAGTCTGGACAGTCTGTGTATATCTTTCACCAACTCCTTCTTCTCATCCACAACGTGGGCTGTACTTCCCATGCTCATCCTGCTCAAAGCATCATCTACAATATTAGCCTTACCTGGATGGTAATGAACATTCATATCATAATCCTTCAACAGCTCCAACCATCTCCGCTGACGTAGATTCAACTCTCTCTCTGTGTGAACACGTACTGGAGACTCTTGTGGTCTGTGAATACATCCACATGCACTCCATACAAGTAGTGCCTCCACAGCTTCAGTGCAAACACCACAGCTGCCAACTCCACGTCATGAGTGGGATAATTCTTCTCATGAACCTTCAGCTGTCTTGACGCATAGGCTATCACCTTACAAACCTGCATAAGAACACAACCCAAACCAACCCTAGATGCATCACCGTAAATAGGGTAATTCTCACCACACTTAGGAAAAGTAAGCACCGAGGCTGAAGTGAGTCTGTCCTTGATCTCCTGGAAACTCTTCTAACAAGTCTCCGTCCATTCAAACTTGGCTTTCTTTTTAGTCAAAGTTGTCAATAGGGCAGCAATGGAAGAAAAGCCCTCCACAAACCTGCGGTAGTAACCAGCCAATCCCAAAACGCTACGGATGTCAGTGGGAGTAAGAGGCTTTGGACAGTTCTTCACGGCCTCAGTCTTCCTGGGATCCACCTCTACGCCCTGATCGGACAAAACATGACCCAGGAAGGTCACTGATCTAAGCCAAAATTCACACTTGCTGAATTTGGCATACAGCTGATGTTGTCTAAGTACCTACAAAGTTAGTCTCAAATGCTATTCATGCTCTTCCTTGGTCCTAGAGTAGATGAGAATGTCATCAATGAATACTATGACGAAAGAGTCAAGGTATTCACAGAAGACTCGGTTCATGAGGTCCATAAATGCAGCAGTTGCATTCGTAAGACCAAATGACATGACTATGAA
Source organism: Solanum sitiens (assembly GCA_016801875.1). NCBI lineage: Eukaryota > Viridiplantae > Streptophyta > Magnoliopsida > Solanales > Solanaceae > Solanum > Solanum sitiens. The sequence goes on from JABWTJ010000252.1 coordinate 694,389, forward strand.
CTCATAGTGACCATAACGGGTACGAAAGGCTGTCTTTGGGATATCCCCATCCCTAACCCTAAGCTGATGATACCCTGAACGAAGATCAATTTTAGAGAAGAAACTAGACCCTTGGAGTTGATCGAACAAATCATCTATTCTGGGAAGTGGATACTTATTCTTTATAGTGACTTTGTTGAGCTGCCGATAATCGATACACATTCTAAGGGTTCCATCTTTCTTTTTGACAAACAACACTGGAACGCCCCAAGGGGATATGCTCGGCTGAATGAAACCCTTGTTAGTGAAATCTTTTAACAGCAGCTTCAACTCTTTGAGTTCAGCTGGAGCCATTCTGTAAGGAGGAATTGAAATTGGTTTATTATCGGGTTCTAAGTCGATGCCAAAATCAATCTTTCGAGGGGGAGGGACTCCAGGCAAATCATCACGAAATATATCTAGGAACTCATTCACTACAGGCACTGAGTCTATGGAAGGAATGTCATGATCTAAATCGTTAACACTCACAAGATGACACAATAACCCCTTGGACATCATTTTATTGACCTTAAGGTTCAAAATCAAGAGGTTAGGATGACTCGAGTTGTACCCCTCCCAGATTAGCTCCTCTTCATCAGGGAAACAAAATCTCACCACTCTACTACGACAGTCCAAACAAGCATAACAACTGTGAAGCCAGTCCATGCCAAGAATAACATCAAAATCATGCATGGGTAACTCAACCAAGTCTGCACACATAGTCTTACCACTAACAACTATTGGGCAATCCTTGTATACTCTATCAGTTCTTACATTTTCTCCTAAAGGTGTACTAACCACTATAAGATCATGCAGAACTTCAGGCAATATCTCAAAAGTGAGAGTAAGCAAAGGAGTTACAAAGGAAAGCGTAGACCCTGGATCAAGTAAAGCATAAACAAAAGTTGAGAATAGTTGCAGCATACCTGTGACCATATCAGCGGACTTCTCCTTCTCCTCCCTGCCCTTCAGGGCATAGAACCTGTTCCTCTTAGGAGGCTCGGCTACTGCTGCACCCTGTGGATTAGGCCTAGGCTGAGCATTACCTCCATCCTGACCTTTGTTCTGTGGGCAGTCTCTAACCATGTGCCCACTCTTACCGCAACCGAAGCAGGCATTAGTGCCCTGTCTGCACTCTCTGCTGTGAGCTCGGCCACACTTAGCATAGTTCTTTTTAGGACGCTGCATCTCACCTCCATTGCCCTTCTTGGGCTCAGGTTTGCCTCCTGTAGGTGTTGTACTCCTCTGAGAGTTAGATTTCCCAGAAGTCTGTTGCCCCTTCTTGAACCTGGGCTTCTCATGGACGCCAAAATTGTTTCTGTGGCCTCCATGGCTGGGACCTGCCTGATCTTGAGTCTTAGGCCTCCTAGTATCACAAATACCCCTCTTTTTGTGGCTGTCTTCTACCTACTGGACATGCACCATCAACCTGGAGAGGTCCATATTATCATGGAGCATCGCAGACCGACACTCCTCCTACGGATCTCCATTGATTCCTGTGAGGAACCTGCTCATCTAATCCCTGCTGTTATACACAAGGGAAGTAGCATACCTAGATAATTTAACAAACTTCAGTACTCATCTCATCCTTGTTGTTAGATACTAAGGAAAATAGCATACCTGGATAGTTTAACAAACTTTTGGGAATACTCCCTGACTGTCATGGATCCCTACTTAAGGTTGATTAACTCTTCAACCTTGGCTTGCCTCATCTCTCTGGGAAAGAATCTCTCCAGAAAGGCTGTCTTAAACAGCTCCCAAGTGACTGGAACTCCGCCCAAAGCTCGGCTATCCTGCCACATCTTGCACCAAGTCTGTGCAACATCCTTGAGCTGATAGGAAGCCAGCTCAGTCTTCTCAGTATCTGTGGCCCCCACAGCCACCAGAATCTTATGCACCTCGTCCACAAACTCCTGGGGGTCCTCTAAAGTTCTAGACCCTGTGAAAATAGGAGGATTCATCCTCGTGAAGTCTCTCATCCTGTCAGCCATGCTACGAACCGGTGGATTCTCCCTCTGAATATCCTGCCGGTTGACCTGGGCAGTCATAGCCTGGGCCTGCATAGTAATGGCCTGTGGCATCTGGGCCAGATATGTCCTCACCTCAGCATCAGTTAACCAGTTGGGTTAACTGGCATATCCACTCCTTCCGCTGGAGCCTGGGGTGGAACCTGATTGTTCCCAGCAGCTGCTCCTCCTCTCCTCTGACCAACGGTTCTCCTAGTATTCATTCACTGAAAATAATAAGAATTGATGTTAGACAAGCTCACAACACCAAGAAATTAGACATTAGGATAAGCACGATAAGATCAGAAGAAGGGAAAATTTTCCTATGCATCATGCAGTCTCTTATCCAGGATAGTGGTGCACTTCACTACCATTACTTAGAAACTACTCAATGTGGTTGATGTGAACTCACTATTCTCAGAATTTAACCTAGTTCTCTGATACCAACTTTGTCACGACCACAATCTAGACCCCAGACGAGACCGGCGTCGTTGACCTCTCAGAGGTCACAGACAAGCCTACCTACATCATTCTTACTTCATCTAGGATAATTTTAGCGAAAAATTTGAAACTTTTTCTTTCCTAACATACTTATTAAACATTCTCATCATTACATAATTGTTCACCATCAACCATCTAATATTAAGATCATCAAATGAAAGAAAATAGTATAATATAGTAATAAAGATGTACTTGCCAAAATGGCACCAATACAATGTCTGAATAAAACAGGAAAGAAATGCTAGCGGAACATACTCCACTAGCTCAACTCTAAAACTATGCTAGAATATAAATGGAATCATCCTCGAAAGCATGATGGCCTACCAAGTCCGGATGAATGCTCGACATCCGGATAGCTTCAGCGTCAACCTGTAGCTCTAGCGTCGACCGTTGCCTGCACCTAAAATTGTAGAGTTGTATAGGGTTAGTACATACTTGTACTAAGTATGGGTTTATGCAAGCACACACCAAGGACATGCATGAGAAAAGATAGCTCTTTCCTAACAACATGGTTATGGAAAGTCAAGTCAGTGGACTTGCCAAATTGGGATTAGGAAAGTTAGTGAACCTTCCAAATTTGGATTAGGAAAGTCATTGAGCTTTCCAAATTTGGATTAGGAAAGTCAATGAGCTTTCCAAATTTGGATTAGGAAAGTCATGCCATGAGAGTAACATGCATCATCATAATTATCATATTGCACACAGCATAAAACATCTTACACATAGCACATATCATATAGCATACAACACATAACATCTTTTATAACATTCATTCATATGCCATGAGACCTTGCAATCATGGACTTGACATTAACACTTTCCAAAATGAGGGCTAAACATATGGCACCTCAACTAGGGAGTCTTCATTAGCAAACATAGAGTCTGCTTCATTCATTCATACGTACTTTATTTTATTTCGTTCATAGGCCAGTGTAAACACCCGTTATACCTAGGGTGTAGTTTAAGACTTTCATCGGGTTTGCTGTGCAATGATCAAGAATAACTTAGAATCATTACCTGAGTCTAGATCACCTCTCGATTATCCTATCCTAACACCTTTTGTATCATTCATTTCATTGTGTGCTTCATTTGAGGCTGGCCTCATTCATTCATTGGGAACTTTAACTTTAACCGACATAGATCATGTGAGCATCATGAAATCCAGTGTCTCCCCCACACCAAAAAGAGGTGGAATCACCAGCCAAAGTGACCCAAAACATGCTAGCGTACATGGGAATTTAACCCCGCCAGATCCCTATATTGGCAGTATAGGTTCAAAGACTTGGAGATATAAGGAGACCCATACCCGTCAAGCCGTAAAGTCTCATCTCATGATAGTTACGTGAACCTCCGCCCTTCCCAAAAGAAGGCATCACCGCTCATAGCTAGTCTATCGGTGCTCAGTATAAAGTTCCATTACATTCAACTCATACGTCATGGAAGCTGGCTTCTAGTATGAGTACATCATAGCTCATTAGATGGTTTCTCATCTCATCATTAGTATTAAGTGTGTTAATCTCAATACTTTCATTAGAGTGTTCATAGAGACTGGTCTCTTCATTATCTTACACTCTCATAGGTGAGTACGTTTTGGTAATATTTACTTAGGCTCATTTGGGATTGTTCTCATCTTTTACATTACCCTCATATCATGTTGTCACCACATTCATTAACATTAGCACATTTGCTCTTCATAATTACTCACCCCTTTTTACGTGAATGTTCATTTCATCATATGCCAATATACTTGGCCATTTGTGTATTTCATACCCTTACTTAACCCTTATAGTGTTTCATCATTTCATTGGTTATTTCGTCATTTCATTGTTCATTTCATCATTTCATTACATACATCTTAGGTTCACTTACTTTTAAACGTATGTTAGACTTATGGGTCTATAAATGCAAGCCATGTGGCTTCATTCATAGTTCGTTAAGTGAATCATACATTTCTAAGATTATGTAGTACAAGACTTATGTACCTTACATATGTGCCAAAATCTTGATTTCAATCTAAGTAGGTGGCATAATTCTCGAACGTTTAATTCACGTATGACTTATGTATCAATATGGAAAATTGGACAAGGGAACCCAAGTTCAAATCACTTAGACAATATTTACATTTTTCATTGATTTTATACTTAGTTTTCATGACATTGGGACTCTAGATCGAACCACAACATCAACATTCTATCTTTAATTTTCTCCTTAGTTTTCCTCTTAATTTGGCCGAAGGGTTGTGGGTTCGAACCCCCACAACCCCTTTTTATTTTTCCTTAAAGTCTTCTTGTCCCATTTCGCCTAAACCAAGAGGTTGTGGGATCAAATCCCCACAGCCTCTTTTAATTTGCTCTTTATTTCGCTGGGAAATTGGGAGGTTGTGGGTTCGAACCCCCACAGTCTCCTTATTTTTACTTTTAATTTCGCTAGAGGCTGTGAGGTGGTGGGTTCGAACCCCCACAGCCTCCTATTTTATTTTTAATTAAATTCACTAGGCTAGGTGTTTTGGCAGTGAAGTTGTGGGATCGAGCCCCCACAGCCTCACTTTATTTTTCTTAATTATTTCGCCTTCTCCTTTCCAGCCTTGAGGTCGTGGGTTCGATTCCCACGCCTCACATTTTATTTTCTTTAATTTCTCTTCTTTCATTCGCTGCCTGGAGGTCGTGGGTTCGATTCCCACGCCTCCCATTTATTTATTTAAATTGTTGTTCTCTCCTTTCCCAACCAGCAGACCCAATTTCGATTCCCCCCAACCCCATTTCTTTTTGCGAATTTAAAATGCCACACGGGTGAGGTCACAGGTTCGAATCCTGGAGGCCTCACCTCTTTAAAATTCATTAAATTTCCAGATTTCTTCATTGAACTTTAGCCTAAACTAAAATTGTACTTTTGGTTGGAACTTTATCATCTTATTAACTTATTTTCACCAATATTTTCACTTGAAAACTTAGGACAATTCATGGATCGTTTGTTACTTTTTTTTGGGGGGGGGGGGTATTTCATGGATTCGTTTAGCCAAAATGTTGACACTCAAATCAGCCCCATCTCCATTTTAATAAACGTCATGATTACATAGATTTATACACGTAAAATGACAACCAAAACAATATCAAACTTGAAGCCATAAATCGAGCCTCATTCACAGTGAGTTCACTGTAACATTTTGCACATACACACACACTTGCACAAACGTTTGAATGCATGGTTGTCTTTCCTACGATTTCAAGTATACAATCAAAATCATGTTCATCACGAAATTATAACATACCTAAATCTACCAGCAAAAATACCCAACCTACGATTCATTGGGAGCTAGTGACAGGGGCATGCAAAAGGGGAAACAATCCTAGTTTTTGAATGAAAAATATGAACCTTAAGGGGTCTCTTGGGAAAGGAACCAAGAGAGAATAAAACCCATACCTTATTTTGACGTTCAAAACTTGAAGTTGCTGCCCAAAAACTCTCCAAAACTCACGTCCAAGCCAAGTTTTCAACACAAAACTTTCGACGGAGAAACCCTCTCTTTGCCTAACGTGTACACTTAGCTTGTTTTCTTATATTTTCGTGTGAGTTCTTCAAGTGTGAAGAACTATAGTAATTCTTTTCTGTTCTTGTAGTTGTTTTGGCAGAGAGTAGTCATGAAAGAGAATGGAGAAACGTGAGGGATGAACGTGATAGAGTGTTAAGCGTGAAAGATAGTTTTGACTTAGGTAAAAACTTAGTCAACTAGGACTCTTTCAAACCTTTAAAAAAATCTGATTTTTATTTTATTTTAAATCAGCTAATAAATAATAATTATTAATTAATTTCATTAATTCAATAGCTTAAATAAAAATCACATAAATTCATTGCTTCCACCTAGGTTCGAACCCGGGTGGAGCAAGACTTAACTTCAAGAGCTCCATTTCGTCTCTCTCTCCCCAATTTGCCCCTCCACCTTATTAAATAATTAATTAATTATATATTTAGGGTAATTACGATAGTACCCTTAGCCTGGTAAAAGACCATTTTACCCCTAGACCTCAAAACTTAAAATTTCCTCTTTTTAAGTTCGGTAAAGACTCCTTTGATTAAATCTTCGTATTCGAGAGCCCTACGTGGTTGGTCCCAACTTTTCCAAGCTCAACTAACTCCCCAAGTTAGTTGTCTTGGATGTAGCAAGGGTTCTGAGGTCTGGTTCTACGCGCAATAATCCGTGTGAACCCTGGTCTAATCGTAGGCATTTTTGACATATTAGCATTTCTTATCTTATTCATTTTTAGGGTTGTTACAGGGAAACTCTCAACGGAAAGCTTAATCAACAATTAGGAACCCTCAAATATAACTCAACTCATAAACAAATCATAACAAAAAAATCAATTTAGCTCAATGTAGTCTAAAATGTTCAATAATATAACTATTCAACTCAAGTATTAAATATTTAACCATATTATGAAAAAACTCCTCAAAACACTACTATATATGAAGCCTCTAATGAATATGATGAAAGTCGAGACAAGACCCATGACTTCTTAACAAAACTAAAAAGTAAATGGGACTGCTTTGGAAGTAAGGAGACTCACCAAAGCAACTCTAGAATTTTAAGTGGCATCAACATTACGCCTGTTGATGACCCTGAAATCTTGTACCTTCATCATTAAAGATGCATGCTAAATGACGTTAGTACATGGAAGGTACGAGAAAGCAAGCAGAACTCTAAAGCATATACATAAGTTTGAACTGTTAAAAAGGAAAGACATACTCCCTTCATCTAAAACTAAAATCATCTCAACTCAACGATACTCAAACTCAGAAGTACTCAACTCAGTTCAATATAAAAGCAACAATAAAGATTCATTAAAAAGAGAGCTTTTAAAACACTAGGTAATAACTCAAATGAATTTAGAAATATGATAATAAACTATTTTAATCTTAATGTAATGATTCTCAAACCGACAACCATCACAATGAACTATGTGATGATGTGTCTCACCCATGCTTCCAGAACTATCCTACACCTTGCCAGTATATAATACATCTCCACTAAATGGATCAACAAAGCAATGTTTAAAATCAATAAAGAATCATCTAAAAAGTATGACCCTTTTTTGCCACATGGTTTATGAGGACTTTAAGTTGTCTGAACTCATCCACGTATTGGTCCCCAATACTACTCCCAATAATATAACTCATCCTCATATGTTTAATAACAGTTCCTCATCCTCAAACTTTGATATTATTACTAAAAAGGTTCTTTTAAAAGATATAGTGATCAAAACTCCACATGAACTCATTTGGAAATCAAAGTTTCCCCTCATTATAATGTAAAAACATTTAATCTTGGGAATACTTAGTTCCCTTATATTCATTTTAAAAATCTAAACTCAACTCTCCTCATATTCATACTCACGTACTCAAGTCTTAAAACAAGTTTTATAAGTTTCTAAGAGACTTCTACAAATGATTAAAAAGAAATTGTCTGATTCAACTTTTAACTGTATCTTGAATTTTAATTATGAATTCAAGAGTTATGAATTGTATGTGCATGATATCTCAAGTATTAATGGAGGTCTTAAGTGTGGATAACAACAAGAAAACATAGGTATGATTCGAGGGAACATACGTGAAAAATGACAAAAGGGTAGGGATATGGCGCACTAAGTGGTGTGGGGCACCAACCCCTAAACTATTGAAGGTGGTTTGGGGCACACGGAGTGGAACTGTGATCTAGGCCCCGAGATACTTGAAGTGATTTGGGGCTCAATGAGTGACGCGTCGCCCTACCGCTATACCCAGGTTTTGACGAATTTTCTTGCTCCTTTTCCATGTCTAACTCACCTAGAATCGAACGATTTCTTTGAAACCCTTTTGAACTCATAAAACCAACATAATTAAAAGAAACTCAACTCAAAATTTCTCAAGAACTATACTCAAACACAAGATCCTCATCTGAAGAACTCAACGAAACCTCATATTAAAGAATGAAGCACACAACTTAAAGAAACTCAATTATTCCTACTCTAATGGATGAAATTTTTAAAAGGAACTTATGATTGGAATGTGGGTGAAGAGTTCGAGATTTGGACTCGTTTAGGGCCTTGTTTCATAGATTTAGTGTCCTCAAAATTTTAATTTGTACAATAAATTGATGTTAAATGCTTGATTTTCAGGTTTATGGATTAGGACACATATCAAGGACACTAACAGTGAAAAGGAACAAAACAAACTGAAGAAATGAAGAAAGGCAAGTCTTGTGATTTCCAAGAGCACTTGGAGATTCGCCAAATGGCTAGATTGAACGCCTAATGTTCTAGTGTGTCGGCCCTGAGGGAAGCAACCAAGTTAGTGATAAAGAGGAGTAGTCGGCGAATCGCCGAGAAGTTCGGCGATGCAAAGAGTGATCGCCCAGAGTTACAAAACATGAGGATGTTGAGTGCCAAGGAAATAAGGCGATGGAAGAGATCAATGGGCGGTTCGCCGAGTGGTTCGGCAAGCCCAACTTAATTCGACAATTGGCCTTTTGTGGCTTATTTTTTGCAACTATAAACTAGATTTTGAACATTTGTTTTGAATGTGGCACATGTTAGAAAAGTTAGAGACATTGGACTTAGGCAAACTTAGTTTAGAACATTTTTCTCTGTAGTTTTTTCATAGTTTAGATGAATTTTAGAGATAGAATATGGAGATTTTAGACATGGGTTTTGAATATTCTGCAAATTAAGAATTTTAAAGACTAAATATATCTTACCCAGTAAATGGATAATTGATTCAATAATCATTTTTACTATTTTATGTTGTTTGGCTAAAACCCCAATTCTTGGGGTGAGATCATGTGATTATGGGTTAAATTAGTTTAGGAGTATTGTTAATTACTTTTTTAATTTATAAATTGAAGTGAGTTTAATAATCAGCTGTGGTTTAATTTATGAATTGTAATTGCAAATGCAGTTCTAATTTTGTGTTCTTGGCTTGCACGAAAGAAAATATTTAGAACTATGATTATTGATTAATAATTTGTATGTATTAGGTTAAGGTGGGCTTAGCTCGAGAGAGTAAATTCTAAACTCAATCCTACCCATCTAGCTTGAAAGAATGGATGAATTAACGTGTGGTTTGTTCTTCATTGTTATACTTGTTTATGTTTGAAAGAAATCAGTTCATTCGGGATAGTTGTTCGAGAGAATACTATCTCCCTTGTAGTCTAGCCTACTCACAAATATTTAACTGTTTACTAGTAGTTCCAATTACCATATATCCAAGTTTTCTTATAATGGATCATATCCCGAGAATCCCTCTCCCTGTGGTTATTTCAAAGTTTTTTCTGACTGCTCTATAGTTGATACTTGAAAACCAAAATGCTCATCCGACATTCGTGCCACCCCTTTTAATTTTACATGTATTTTTTGATAATTTCTATTTCTATGGTTGATTAGACCACATTTGTAATTCGTATTTGAACTTGAACACGTACCTCTCTCTTTGTAGAGTCGTTGGTTGAAGGTGTGTTGTGAAATGGGGGTCTTGAAATTATTAAAAAAGCTCATAGGTTTCGTGCAAGATTCTGGGTCGGGATTTTGGTCGCCCTGGCGGGGTCTCTGTTATGGGGTGAGGACTGATGTGGTAGGCCCGATGCGACTTAAAGTTGTAAATAAACCCTGAAATGTTTTATTATGAAATTTTCGAACTTGAGATGAAAGTAAACAACCCTGATTTTTTCTTGAAAATTTTCCATCATTCGTGAGGCTAAAAGTAAGATTTTCACTCCCCGAATCCATTTTTCGGTATGTAGAACGTAATCTAATGGGTAATTATCGATAGCGATAAGGTTTGATATGGAATTTATGGTGGTAAAAACGCTAAATTGGATATTGGGATCATGACTATGATCTAGGGATTGTTAGAATTATTAGTAATTGGGTAATTAGTGTTATTTTAATTGATTTTTGTGTTATTATGATTGTTTGTATAGACCAAGAATAAGTGGAACGAGTCCAAAAAGAGAAGGATCAATTTTTTTTTTACAGTATTAAGCTTCTTTTGAGTAGGTGCTTGTTGTAATTCTATGATTGTGCTGTGTATGTTCATTCTTGCTTCATTATGATACATGTTTGTATGTGAATGTTGCTTTATTGATCACATTAATTGTAAATGAGGATATATGAATGATGAATGTAATGAATCATGACTTTACTGTATGATTATGAGAATGTACTTTGTGATTGTGATTGTTTCTTGTTGAATAGATTAGTTGTTGCATTCTGACATACTAACTTGGATCAGTTGCCACGTTCTGACATAATTATGGGATCAGTTGCCATGTTCCGTCATATTCATTGGATTGAGTGTCACGTTCTGGTATGCTAACAATTTGGGTTTTGGTTCCATGAGAGGACCAATGATTTGATATAATTGTGAATCATGAGAAATGTGAAACTTCACCTTGTTCATAAATGTTAAGACATACCCGAACTAAATCTAGAAAAATAGTAACTAAAAGACAAAAAAGTGAAAAAGATAAACATGTCTCTAGTCCCCGAAAGATGAGAATTCACCACTAATGCTGCTGAACTAAAGATCGGGAATCGATCTATGCGTGATCTGACTGCAGAGAACCTTAACCTATATTACAAGAAGATGTAGCGTAGAGTATGCTTCAGTACTTGGTAGGTACGGAGCCAAGGGATAGACTAAAGTTGAAATAATATATAACTAAACTAAGCAATAATATAATATGAACATGATAAGGATACTGAAATATTGAACATAACTAAACTGGATGAAACGACCAAGTTATGACAAGCTAAGACTAAATACTAAAACCTAGTCACACTACAAGAAAAAGGCCTTCTAGAGACCAGTATTTAGCGACAAGATTAAATTCTAGTCGTGAAAAGGCTATTTTTAGCGACTAGATTTTATTCTGGTACTAAATTATCAATTTTATTTATTTAATGACGAAGGATAAAAATCTCGTCCTGGAAAATGTAATCTACTGATCGTTAAAGTCCTAAATTGAGTTGGACCCACATGCCACCTAATTTACCCAATAATATTTATAAGTTATATCATTTACAAATATAAAAAGGAATTACAAACATTCCTCCGTTCAGCAACGTAGCGACTAGCTAGGGTTTACTCCCATTCTCAACTTTTTCTCAATCTTCATCATTTTTACAGCTTTGTTCCACGATTTGATTGAAAGTTCTTCTTGATTTATTGGTTTAGTGTCACGATTTATGTTAATACTCTTCTTCTTTGATCCTCGTTGTTTCATGAGTTATTGATTTGGAATTTTTTAAATTTATGTTTTTTGACGTTGTGGTATTGTGCGATTGAGTTATTTTCATGGAGAGGTCGTGCCATTAAGATTTTTGGAAAGAAAATCTTGTGTATTAACTCCAGATCCATTATTGTTCAAGGAGACTTAACATTAACTCTAAATTCTAAGTTTGCTTTACCTAATTTTATTTTCTTTTGTTTGCATTATATATGGTTGTATGTATTTGGTTTTTTTAGCGACTAACATACTTTTTTATTGCTTCTCCAGTGGTGAAATTTTTAACGGAACATTTGAAGAAAAAATATTATCAAATTAGTGATAACTTAGTTAATGCTATCTATTGCGTTAAGATGGTGAGCTGTATCTATGTACAGGGACTTGAGGTATCAATCATAACATTTTATTCCTTAGCTGTTTGAAACCTATGAATGGTTGAGGTGGTAAATTTTATGTTTTTGGCAATTGCGGATTTGAAGATAATTTTTGTGTAGTATTATAAATATAGTTATGCTAAATTGGTGTCTTGGAGTTAGAAATTTTAATTCATATCCTGTATTCAGTAGAAGACAAACATCTTTTAAAGTAGATATCGTCCTGGTGAATTCAGAATTGATGTTAATTGGTGCAGAGACCTCTTTGTTTTTTTTCCAACTAGAAAAAGGAAAGGCCAAGTTTCCTGTTAGGAAGAAAGGAACTTGCCAATAACTTATGTTCTGTCAAGGCTTTCAATTTTCCCTAGTAATTAAATTAAAAACAATGGGTAAAAGCAACACTAAGTTCAAAAATAATTGTTGCACTAAACAATCTGCATTGTCTATATATACATTTTGTATGCATATATAAGAAGAAACAACACTGTCTCCACTTACTTAGAACATAGTTTAGAAATATTTTTCAATCCCATTTTTCAGAGAACAAGTTTTGAAGTTGTTGGAGTGTTTTCAAGCCCCATTGCCCAACTAAATTCGTTAGCAAATTCAATATGTTTGTACTTGTCCTTATTTATAGACCTATTGGTATTTTAGTAACCAAGCCATGCCTGGTATGCAAATTCCTTGCTTTATATCTAATATAGAATAACACACGTTCCACCTCTTTTTGGCATCTGGATCTAGCAGAGATAACGGTGCATTTGATATGGGCAAATCTTTATCATAGAAAAGAGATGAAGAGGCCTTTTTTATATGGGAAAATCTTGGATATATATTCTCATCTTATGATAACTTAAATATTTAAGTAAGTCTTGCACTCTTGATTTCTGATTGTTGTTTTCCATGCATCTAAAGTTTAGCAAAGGAAATATGAAACTCTCGAGCTATTCTCCAACTTAAGGTTTAGTATCCCTAAACATCATCTCAGAAATCTTTTGAACTGCAACGTTATAGAAATTCAAATAATTAGGATTGGTGAAGAACTGAAGATTATGTTATTGCTAGCTGATGAGTCAATGATCTCTTGTTTAAGTTCCCATTAGCTCATGGATGCATGCAGTAAGTTATTCCCTTATTTTTTCTCATTTAAGCTTTGAATTTTCAGTTTTATCATTACGCGTGGTACATTTGAGAGGAGGGGGTGGTGCCAGAAGATGACAGTTGAACCAACTCGTGAATTGGATTTCCTTCTGTTGCTGCTCATACACTTTCACTTGCACGTGTATGGGTATGTATATCTTATGCTTAACTGCCAGCAGCTTGAGAATAACTTTTGTGGAGAAATGAGTATTTGTAGTACTGACACTACTAATATCATGCAGACATTAATAAGCAGATTGTCGGGTTTACTATTGATACCTAGCATCCATAACTAGATAAAACTCTAATGTTGTAGTTGTATCTAGTGTAAGAATCTAATGCAACATAATATCAGTTTGGAAGATGTGATTGGATCGTAGAATCTGTTTTCTTCTCTAAAGTTTTATCATTCGTTGGTAAAAGAAAAAGTCTAGCTTTGATGCTAACCCTTGTACTTTTAAGTTGTATTTGACTACTAAACGTAATTTCTTTTACATATTTCAGTTGGCCATCTTAGTGGTGACTTCGATTTGAAATGAGCATTACTAAGAGATTATGCTAAGCCAGGGGCCATGAACAAGTGAGTTTTATTTATGATTCATGTTTGCTGGCATTGCTGCTATAGTTATCTGTATAGAGTTGTATCGTCAAGCACATTGGGGACTTTTATGCCCTTCTATGATTTTTTTAAAAAATTTTGTTTGTTGCTTCTGCCTTGAATATTGCTAGGTTTGGTATGAAAACAGGGTGAATAATATGGAATTGTTATTGGAAGAAATGCTAGTTTAATAGTAGTCTAATTGGGCAAAATATGCATTTATCATTCAAATTTGGTTTGTACAGGTTAGATACTTGGTATTCAATAACTAGTTCCTGCTACCTTCTGAAAGATCTTACTAAACAGAAGTTTGAATTTTCTTTATTCATCTCCTCATCCTAAATATTGCTATACTACAAATACCGGTGGATAATTTTTGGATAGAAATAGTGGTGCATTTATAATAGTTCCCTCTAACAATATCTTGAATGACTTTAAAGCGTTTGAGCCAATTTAGTAGCTTAGACTTTAGTCCACTTGTTTAGTACCAATATATTTTTGTCCATGTTGTTGGCAGAGTATTTACCTAAGAATCTAAAATCTAGAATGTAATATCTTATTTCTTATCTACATTGAAATATGTTTTGTATGATTAGATTGTGCACATTTCTTTCTCTGAGAAAATTTTATTTTTATGTTTTACAGGATTTGGAGATTTCTGTTTACAAGTCGAGATGCAAGTTTGAAGATTTTGAACAAGTTTTGATAATTCGGTCATCATTTTGCTAGGAAAGTTTGGCAAATTATTTCATTAATTATATACTTAGATATGTTAGTTGTGTAAATAATTTCGTGATCATAATTTTTAAAAGAATTTGACATGTATGTGTGATACTAATTAATCGTTAGTTTAATTAATATGATTGATGATTTTGTTGATATTAATTTGGTTATTTATATTTGGAATTTCATAGTGTTGTAGAAAAATATGATAAAGAGAGAGCATGCATTATTTAGGTATCACATTTTGTGGAAATTGCAATCACCTTTCTGGACCAGTGATGCCACAGTCCTTAAAACTCTTTAAGGACCAGAGTTTTGGTCGCAAAATCTTGTAGCGACCAGTTATGATTGTCTTGAGATGTGGTTTTAAGGACGAGAAATGTAGTCCCAAAAAGGTAACAAGGACCAGAACTGTGCCGGTCGGAAAATCATTTAAGGACCAGTACTTCAGTCTCGTCCGTATTGATTGTTAGGGACGGAGCCGGTAAGGACGGGTATTTCCTGTCGCTATCAGCTTTTGGGACCAGAAAGTGATTTTTGGGGACCATATTTCTCGTCCCTAATAGCCTTTTTTCTTGTAGTGTCATGCAATAGAGTTTGAATGAATTGTGGGAGATACTAATAATTGACCATTAAACCACAATGTGGAGTCCGATATATATGCCCAATCGTGAGGACCCAATATACCCTGCCTCGAGATATAGAGACATAATTGGCGTGATCACTAAATGATGCCCACAGAGAGGACTTACAACCTACGGGGCTAGTAGTTCTGGGATTATATGGTTTATTGACCCTAGTCCAATTCGGTATTATGCTACTCCCATTGCATTAAATGATTAACACATTGAGATTAAATATGTAATATACTGGATAGCTCAAAACTGACATGCAAATTAAGAATGCAACATTATTATACTGATAATGATACATTCAAAAACTAAGTCATGTATATTTGAAATAACTAAATTAAAGCTCTAACATGTGTAATTCAAGAACTAAAGAACTACATAGCTAAGGATCTGAAATTCATGCAAGAAACCAAGTAATAACATGATAATCTGATTTGGAATCATTTAAATAACTAAGTAATGATAATATGTTGAAGTTATAGAAACCCTGGGTCTAGTTAATAGTATGGAATCTTACTGAATTATAAGGACCTAATGGGCAAAAGGAACCCACTAGTGAAATCCCACATACCTGGTGACGAATTCCACAGTGAAATCTTTTGATTTCAAGATAGAATTAATAGAATCATGTCACGTTCTTGAACTAGTGTTATGTTGCCTCTTTTTTCTCTCTAGGTTCTAATTTTCTATGTGTTGATGAAACATCTGACTTAGGCAAGTTCTTGTTATATTTCTAGGCTAAACCTGACCAAAACCACGTAGTTTAGAGTTAAAACGACATAGTTTAGGGGGTTCAATAAAATATAAAAATATCAAAAGACCCCTGGCGTTAGTTGCAGACAAAGCTGACCATGACCACTTCCACAGACCATGAAAGAAACCACAGACCATGAAAATAGTCAGGGTCTGCACTTCGTATAGGAGTTGGGGGTTTTGGGGTCTTGCCCAATGTAATATTTCGAAATCCCAAAGTCATGTGGTAAGACCTAAACAAGCTCCTTAAGGTCTAAGCCATTGTTTCTATCCAAATTAGGCGTAGATGGAGTCATTAAAGTGCTATGGAATCAAAACGTCCATAACGTCCGGTAAGTTGGTTCATAAGAGGGCTAGAGTGTCCTTTTAGTTTGATCAAGTTAAAGAGTCAGAATTTAGTAAAATTTTGTAACAATTGGTGTAAAACATAGTGTGGGATGGTTCCATGTTGAAAAAGTCAGGGTACGGCTCTCCGAGGATCAACTAAGGACCCTCGAGGAGGACCCTTGAGAAAGTAGGCCACGACGGACCCAATGACGGGTCCTCACAGGCGCGATGGGGCATCGAGGCCACCATCGTGCCAGCCTTAGCTGCTGGGAAGAAAGACTCCGCCTGCACAGTCTCTGACCAGCGCGACAGACGTGCAGGACGGAGGAGGGCCTGTCCGTCACGCCCACGACGGCGCGTCGTCGGGGAGCCGTCGGGGAGGGCCTGTAGTGTTTTCAGGGATTTAAGTTTTAGTTAATTATTTTATTAAGTGTCTTAGGGGTAATTAGAGGATTAAGGGAAGACTAATTAAGTGACTTAAGACCCCACTATAAGTACCCCAACATTCATTAACCTAAACACAATTCTCCAAACAAAACTCTCTTCCTTCTCTCTACTTTCTCTCTCTATTGGAAGACTCCATTGAAGAATAGCTTGGGAAGATCATTGGGGGCTGATTTAGCACGAAATTTACCATCAAAACGTCATCAAACCTTAAGGTATGGGATCTAATTCACCTTTGAGACATCTTTCCTCAAAGGGCTCCTTCAAAGACTTTCTAAAAGTTGAGTTTCATATGGGTTTCATCCAATTTCGAGTTTGTTGTTATGAATTAATTTGTTTATGTATTCTTTGGGTTATAATGAATAGATTATCATGTATTGTAGTTTGATTATGATGAATTGATGTGGTTTGGTCTAGATTGTGGAAAATGACCCTAACCCTTAACCCTAGGTATTGGGATTGATATGAATTTGGGTTGGATTGATGTAATTGATCTAATTATTGTGTAAATCATCTTTAATGGTTGTTATTGCCTTGATAATGAGTATATTGTAATGAATGGAAGTTCTTCATTCCTAATTCTTGAGTATTGAATATAGGGTAAGAAGATAGACTTTGATATCATGTTACCAAGCTTTGATTTAGTATTGCTTTGTGGTATAAGTGCTTTATCTTAAATTAAGTTCTTATGTTGACTATTGAATTACATTTATGTGATGACCCAAATCGGGTTAGTCTATGGGTTGATGGTAAGGCCCTTTTATTGGTGAACTATGGAGAGGTATTGGTAAGTCTTTATTATCCTAATTCTTACTTCAAATTGTGTATTATTTGTCATCAAGTGATAAGGTTATGTTGAAGTAAACCTTGCTTAAGGTGATAGGTTGGTATGATGATCGAATTAAAAAAATTAGGTTGGTATGATGATCAAATTAAAATGTTTAGGTTGGTTGTGAGGTTGCCTAGGAGTACATGATATAGGGAAGTTGTTATGTAAAGATGTGCCCTATTGTGATGAGATGTGCGTGAGCTAACTTCACCTATATGAATTGTTAATGAAAGGATTATTTCTCATACAATCTTATTGAGCTATGATATATATATATATATATAGGTAAGTATATTTATGATTATGATAAGAGTAAAGGCTTTTCAATAAAGGGACCTAGCTTAGCACCGAGTGAGCTTGTATGTGAGGGAGTGACACTTTCTTATATAAGGAAAGGTAGGGTTCACTACGGTTCTCACAGGGTGGATAGCCTCATGACCCAAATAGGGTGTAGGGTCAATATGTCCATGGTTCTTTTCCCCAATCTCCATCAACTATGTCGCCACCATAGGATACTAGCTAGTGGATCCACCTAGATAGCTACGTTTATGTTAGGTTTTACTTTGGCCGGTAGACCACCTTCCATCGGTGTAAGGTTTCATGACACCGGATTCCATATTTGCTCATGTGGTCTATGTCGGTTAACGCAAGGTTTCCCTAAACTAAAATGATTGAATAAGATATAGACTAATCAAAGTAACTTGAAAGGGTTTGGCTATAGCTTAGGTAGGGGTATAGGACTCTACTTAAGCCTTGCACCAGTTGGCCTTGGTGGGGGCTTTGAGAGGTCAATATTATGTATGTAAAGTAGTGATGTGATGTAAATGACTTTGTACATTGAATAACATGCTTATGAGTATAAGGTTGTTGTTTTGGTTGAAGAAGAATGTTTTCATGAAATGGTAGAGTATGCTAGTTAAGGATAATTTCTAATTGTAGTCTTGATGGGTTACTTGATTAAGTAAGGGTCATGGGAATTTACTTGATCATTGAACTTATGACTTTATGAAGGTTATAGTTAGTATGTTTTGCTTTGCTATGCTTCACTCGTATACATGTTTTATAATGATTTTTCTTAGATGTCCTTTTCTAAGTATATTTGATTGGTAATTGTTTATATGGTTCCATACTTAGTACATGTGGAGTACTAACCCCGTTTCTTTCCCTTTTTCCCAAATATTTTAGGTTTGGGTCGTTGAACTTGCTCCGAATTGCTGGAAAGGAAGACTTGGATATCTTACCATCCAAGTGGTAGGTCCTCACTCTCCCGATGGCGTTGCCAACATCTTACTCCTATGTTACTTAGTTACTATAATTCTGTATTGACTCTATTACTCGTTTTAGATGATGTTGTCTATAGCCTATATGTGGCTTCTTGTATTGATGTAGGGCTATGCCCAAGATTTATTGTCTTTGATAGATGGTTTATGAGATGAGACGACTTTTATGACTATTATTCTTTACTATATAAATGGGTGAAATAAAAGTAGAAGACTATGTAATCTTCGTATATGAACAAGTCTACATATACTTGATATAAATACAATTATGTGTATGTAGAGGTCTATGTAAACCTCCGAGTAGTTATAGATAAAAAAATTTAAATTCCTTCACATTTTTAATCGATGAATGCTATGACGAGACTAAGAGGCTTGTCTTAGTCCTCAAAGAGGACGACGATGACGGTTACGTCTGGGGGGTAAACCCGGATGTGACACCCAGGGGCCTTGTGGAAGACCACGGACCGTGAAGGTCCTTATGGTCCTCACTTGGTATGAGGGCTAATCTTGGGGGCCTACTGGTTATCCTCATACTGATGCCACCACGACCAATTGTGAGGAGCACGAACCGTGAAGGTCCTCGTAATCTTCACTTAGGCGTGGGGGTCTAAGGGACTGATAGCGGGGCTACTACCTTGACACTACGGGAATCACCATGGCCCGTCCTCAAGACCACGGATCGTGAAGGTTCCCGTGGTCTGATGTATGGGCCTCGTGACTTCCAATTCATGACCACGGGCACGTTAATGGACTAGGGACCCTATCACGGTCCATGACCTTTTTGTGGTTCACTGCTTCAAGTAGTTTTCTGTAAAAAAAAATCTAGGTCTGGTTTTTGAGGTGTTACAATGTCTCTCCCTTAGGATCATTCTTCCTCGAAGGATGACTAAACTACAATAAATGGAGGGGAAATATCCACAACCTTACCACTAAACACTACATACTGCTTTCTGACTGAACAAAGTTCCAAGAGCAAATACGCTAAAAATGCAAGTGCAACTTATGGAACACGATACTAAGATTTATTTTACGTATAAATTACTAAAAACTCAATAAGAACTATTACCTCAAGCTGGAGTGGAGTCGAAAGGGAAGAGGTGAGGATACTTGGCCTTCATGGTGTCTTCCACTTCCTAAGTAGCTCTCTCTAAGGACAAGCTCCTCTATAAAACATTGACTCAAGCGACTTCCATGTTTCTCAATCTCCTAACCTGACGATCAAGAATATCAAATCGTACATCCTCATAGGAAAGACTATCTTTCACTGCCACTCTCTAACGTCCCTACGGATGTTGGATCACCCACACACTTCTTCAATAGTGAAATGTGAAAGACTTGATGAACTGCTAATTCTGTTGGCAACTCTAACTCATAAGACACTTTACCAATCCTTTTCAGAATCTTTTTAGGGCCTACATATCTAGGACTAAGCTCCTCTTTCTTGACAAATCTCATCACCTTTTTAATAGGTAACACTTTCAAGAAAACCCAATCATAAATTTGGAACTCTAGTTCCCTTCTCCTTACATCTGCATAAGTCTTTTGGCGACTCTAGGTTGTCCTATGTGTCTCTTGAATGAGTTGCACTTCTCCATAGATTCATGACCTGAATCCGGTCCTATCAAGGTTGTTTTACCTAATTCAAACAAACAAAAAGAGATCTACACCTAATCCCATACAATTCCTCATAAGGGGTCATTTGAATGTTTGAATGGTAGCTATTATTTAGGCGAGCTCAATAAGACGAAGGTGATCATCCCAACTCCCTTTAAATATATCAAACAAGCTCTCAACATGTCCTCTAAGGTTTGAATGGTACTCTCTGCCTGACCATCCTTCTATCCCTGAAATACGGTGCTAAGATTAACCTTAGTACAAAGACCTTTCTGAAAATTACTTCTAGAATTGGGAGGTAAACTGAGGACCTCTACCAAAAAGATAGACAAAGGAAACCCATGTAACCTGACTATCTCATTAATGTAA
Organism: Solanum sitiens; assembly: GCA_016801875.1. NCBI lineage: Eukaryota > Viridiplantae > Streptophyta > Magnoliopsida > Solanales > Solanaceae > Solanum > Solanum sitiens. The sequence continues at coordinate 715,253 of JABWTJ010000252.1, forward strand.
AGCTTGGCGTAGTCGTCCGCCGAATCTGTAATCTTCGCCTTTAAAAAGCGTGAAGCCTTAGTAACTCGATCAACTATCACCCTAATGGAGTCATGTTGGCTATGAGTATGAGGTAATCCTGTAATGAAATACATGTTTTTCACTTACCACTTCCAAATTGGAATTTTGATCTCTTGAGTCATACCTCTTGGTTTCTGATGTTCTACATGCTGAAAATTGGGGCACTTAACCACAAAATCTGCTATATCCCTTTTCATACTATTCTACCAATAGAATTCCCACAGATCGCGGTACATCTAAGTGGCGCCTGGATAAATAAAATACCTGGAAATATGGGCTTCTGCAAGAAAATGTTGTCTTAACTCGCCCATATTAGGAACACATAGTCGACCCTTATAGTTAAGAACACCAACTCCCTCTTGGGAGAATACCTCAACCCTCTGTTGATGGACTGCACCTTTGAGTTCGAGAAATATCGGATCACTATCTTAATTTTCCTTAACCTCTGCTACCAATGAAGATTTTGCCAAATTTTGAATAGTTACACCACTGTCTGATATGCTCATAATAAAAACTCCTAGGCGAGCAAGTCTGTGAACCTGTTTTGCTAGTTCCTTCTTTTCTTCCTCAACATGTGTTACACAACCCATAGATAGTCTGCTAAGAGCATCTTCTACTTCATTGGCCTTACCAAGATGGTAATGCACACTTATATCGTAGTTCTTAAGGAACTGAAGCTATTTTCCATGGTAAAGATTCAACTCTTTTTGGATGAAGACATATTGAAGGATCTTATAATTTGTGACCACATCTACGTGAACACCATACAAGTAATGTCTCTAAATCTGAAGTACAAACACAATTTCTTCAAGCTCGAGGTCATGAGTTGGATAGTTTTTCTCATGCACCTTAATCTTTCTATAAGCATAAGTTATAACCTTACCTCGTTGCATGAAAACACAACCTAGGCCGACTATGGAGGCATCGCAATAGATCACATAATCATTTAAACCCTCTGGTAGAGTCAAAATAGGAGTTGAGTCAGCCTACTTTTCAGTTATATAAAGCTCTTCTCATAATCATCTGACCACTAAAATATGACTTTTTTCTAAGTCAACTTAGTCAACATAGAGGCAATGGATGAAAATCCATCAATAAATCTTATGTAATAACCAGCTAGACCAATGAAACTTGTTATATCAGTAGGATATGTAGGTTTGGGCCATTTTTCATTAAGTCTATTTTCTTCGAATCTAGTAGGATCCCTTATCTAGAAGCAATATGCCCAAGGAAATCAATGGATTGCAACCAAAACTCACATTTGCTAAACTAAACGAATAACTGACAGTCTTTGAGAGTTTCTAGAACAACCCTCAAAAGATTTGCATGTTCTTCCTCATTCCTAAAGTAAATAAGGATATCATCAGTAAAGACGATAGTGAATAAGTCCAAGTAATGTATAAACACTCTGTTCATCAAATCTTTGAAAGTTGCAGGAACATTGGTTAGTGCAAATAGCATAACTACAAATTCAAATTGGCTATACCGAGTTCTAAAGGTTGTTTTCCGAATGTCACTATTTGTGACTGAGTTGGTGGTTACGCGATTTGAGGTCTATCTTTGTGAAATGACTATCGCCCTGAAGTTGGTAAAACAAGTCATTAATCCTGGAGATGAGATACTTATTCTTAATTGTGACCTTGTTCAACGGCCTATTGTCAATGCAAATTCAAAGAGAACCGTCTTTTTTTTTCACGAACAACACTGGTGCACCCCATGGTGAAATATTAGGTTTGATGAAACCCTTATCTAGAAGGTCTTTCAACTGCTCTTTCAATTTTTAAGGTCATTTGGAGCCATTTTTTAAAGAGGAATAGAAATATAATCGGTGTATCGAAGATAGCAATTCAAAATTTGATTTCCCTTTCGAGAGGAGTTTCGGGAAGATCTTTTGGAAAAACTTCTGGAAACTCATTGACTACTAGAACTAACTCAAGAGTTGGGTTTTCGGAGCTAGATTCCTCAACCTAAACTAGATGATAGAAACAACCCTTAGACATCATTTTTTTGGCCTTAAGTTAAGAAATGAATTGACCCATAGGCGCTAAGCTACTACCCTTCCATTCTAAGATTGGTTCGTCTGGAAACTCAAAACAAACAATCCTAATTTTACAATTGATTGAGGCATAACAAGAATGTAACCAATCTATGCCTAGAGTGATATAGAAGTCTACAAGTTCTAACTCTACAAGATTGCTGACGTGACATTCTAAGAGAGCATGATAGGGATATTTATGTATGCCCGTCAAGATATAACTGGGTCACCTACTCGAGTAGAGAATGAGAAAGGTTCTGAGTGAGTTTTCAGACTAACATCAACTTGACTACTATATAAAGAGTTACAAAAGAGAGAGTAGTCCCTTGATATAACAATTCATAAACATCAAGGTCATAGACTCGTAACGTACCAGTGAATACATAAGGAGAATCCTCTTAATCCTGGCGAGTTTGGAGAGCATACAACCTGTTTTGGCATTGACCGCCACCCGAACCAAATGAGTTACCCTGGTGATTCGGGTGACCTTTTAGTGCTGCTGAAGTTGTGGACTGAATTATACCATTGTTACATCCTTGACTTTGTTTAGAAGGAAAATCCCTCAATATGTGACCAGACTAACAGAATCCAAAGCATCTTTGCTTTACTGCAAGGCACTAGTCCGGATGGTTATTACCATACTTGGAGCAGTTTGGGTAGGTCATGATGCCCGAAACACTTCCCCGACACTTATAGCTTGATTCCCTACCTTTCTAATCATACATGTTCTTGTAGTATGGAACACTTATTGATGAAGAGGTTGGGGCTGAAAACGTTGTTGACTCTGCGAGCGATCTCCACCACCTTATTTCTACTGAGAATACTCATAGTTCCCAGTCTAGATTTCTTGTTCTCCTTATCATGTTCCCTAATCTTATCACCCTCAACCTGTTGAGCGTGAGTCATAAGCCTAGATATGTTCATGTTTTCAAGCAACATAGCATTTATACACTGTTCTCACCAAGTCTGAAACTCCATATAAAAACATATTCATTTGAGTCCTAGTATTGGAACCTATATAAGGAGCATACCTAGAGAGTTGGATAAACTTGAACCCATACTCTTGGAATGTCATATTACCTTGCCTCAAATTCATGAACTCCTGATCTTTTGCCTCCCATAACTCTCTTGGGTACAACCTGTCTAGAAAGGTTTCACTGAAAAAATACCAAGTTATAGGACTATAGATGTACCCCTGTTCTCTTTCCACTGAGTTTACCAGATATGAGTCACATCCTTAAGTTGGTAATATGCTAACTTAACCCGATCATTCCCAATTACCTACATCACCTCAAAGATCTTCTTGATATCATCCAAGAAATTCATGGTATCATTACCAATCTTCGATCCTAAGAACTTTGACGGATTAATCCAAACAAAATCTTGCACTCTCGCTGCAGTTGACCCAAAATTAGCATTTGCCGAGACTGGAACACGCTGATTGTTGTCATTGGCCACAATCTGAGCCAACATTAGAATGGCATTCTAAAACTCTGCATTCCAGATTTCTTGGTCTAGGACTAGAGGAGTTGCTTTTGTGTTCCTCGCGTTAGCTCTATGAGGAGGCATGATGTTAAATGTAGAACGTCGAGTTAGAATGGGATTAGATCACACCATATGCACGATAAGGGTAACAAGAAAATGATTTTTTTTCTTAAAACACTTAAAAGCCTCCCTCTCATTACATGTGGTGCACTTCACACCCATGAAAATCACTCTACTTAGTGTGACTTTTCAGACACCCTAGGACACTTAAACTTTGCTCTGATACCAAGATTTCACGTCCCAAGGCTACCCCTAGACGCGGACACGGAACCTAGATCACGAGTGACCCCAATGTCACACCCGGGTCCTAGACCCTAGATGAGACCGGCGTCGTTAACCTCTCAGAGGTCGCAGACAATCCTCTTCTTATCTTTCATCACAATCATACAGTTAAATTTAGAGGAAAATTTAAAACTTTACTGAAGTGTACTTAGACTTCATATAATTTTTGCATAGGAGTGATATACCAACGGCTCAAAAGAAACAACCATCTATTTACAGATTGAACAATTGAAATGAAGAATTCATAATATCATTAATAGTTGCCAAACCGGCCTTAATGCAAAAGCTTGAACAAATGTTTGAAAGGAAACGCTAGGAAAAACATCCACTTAGGTCTAATCTACTAAAGATAGAAACTAAAGCGTAGGCATCCTCGAACTCAAGAGGACCTACCAAAGTCTGGAGGTACTAGTCCAAACAGCTTCAACTGATCTTCAATTTTCTTCAAGGACCTTCACCTATAAAAATAGTAATTGTATATGGGTTAGTACACACTTGTACTAAGACCTTCACCTATAGAAATAGTAATTGTATATGGGTTAGTACACACTTGTACTAAGTATGGGTGTATGCACATAAACACATAAGGACTATGCATGATCAAGGAAAGCTTTTCCTATAGCAACATGCCATTTTTGGAAAGTGAAGTCACTTCACTTTCCTAATTCGTTATTTATGAATCATGCTATGAATATGACATATTTTCATGCATTTAAAGACACAACTCATTTTCTATATGAACACAAGACCTTGGAATCATGGACATACTTTTAGAACAACTCAAGCAAAATTTAATATTTTTTCTCCCCTTAGGCCGAGAGCTCCCTCTCCCAGACTTAGTTTATTTTTCATTCTTATCTTCTTTTTGTTGTGTAGTTCAATGATCTCCTTTGATCCTATATTTTACTTACGAGTGCAATGATTTATTGTAGTCCCATTGCTACAATGAATCAAGTAAGTAATCCAAAAGACTAAGGAAATGATTTGACTACCCTACTCACAAGTTGTTCTTTCCATTATTGTTAAATTGGGCATGAAGTCTTTATAAGCCAATCTTTATTGCCTATGCCCATTCTTTGATCATTTGCATAATATAAAGATGTTGGGGAATATATTCATACTCCAATTGATGAGTCATTATGTTTTTCTCCCTTTATTGGCATAAATCAATAACTGTTAAAACTTCATTCTTATCAAACAATGATGATTTGATATTCTTATGCTTTTGCTTACTTAGTTCACTTTGGACTTAAATTTCTTCTTCTTTGATCTAATGTTCACTTTGAACATGCTAGGTTGACTTAGGATATTGTTTTAAGACTTCTATTGGGATCTTTCTGTGCAATGACTAAGAATGACCTACATCATTACTTTGTCTAACCTCACCCTTTGGTCATCCTATCCGAACACCCCTCATCTTCCTAGTTCTTTCTTTCCTTCTTTCTTACTTTCTTCAAGAAATCTTTAGCATTTAACCGACATAGATCATGTGAGATAACATTAAATCCAGTGTCTTCCCTACACTGAAAAGAGGTGGTTCACCGGCCAAAGTGAAACCGAATACTTCCTAGATTTCTTAGGTGGATCAACTAGATAGTAAGCTATGCTGGCGACATAGTTCAAAGACTAGGAGAATTTGGAGACCCTTATCCACCTTGGTGGTAGTCTCATCTCATGAGGCTTACATGTACTTGCACAAGCTCATTACTAGTCTATCGATGCTTAGCTCAATTTATTATACTTTACAACTTTTAGAGTTGACTCATACGTTGTGGAAGCTTTATTCTAGTATGAGGTATGCTTAGCTCAATGGATGACTTGTCATCCCTTTCTATACTTGATGAATGTGACTTAAATCTTACATTATCATCATGGTGTTAATGAGACTTGTATCACGATTTGTAACACCATCTTATGTAAGTATCTTTAACATGATTGTTTAGGTGCAAGTGAGACTTGTCTCACTTCCTTTAACACCCCATTCTAGGTTAATTTCATAAGTCATAAGCTTTTAGTTATTTCATTACTCACCTTATCTTGTTCAATGTTATTTGGTAGTCTTGTACCATTCTTTATGAAAGTTATAAGGACTTATTGAGTATGCTACTATGTTCACAAGTTCATTTAGATAGTGTATGTTGGGACTTGTCCCAATCATTGGCATACCCTAGGTTATGAGTTCATTGAGTTACATCTTGTCAAGTCAATCTTTAACATGTATTTGGCCTTACAAGAAATATCATAATTTACATTGGCCATATAAGATTGGTATGACTTAGTCATTGGCCAACTCTATTACATATTTTAGAAATAATATTGCTGGCCAATTCATTGGCATAAACCAAACTTTCACTAAACACTTGTCATGATATTATCACTAGCCAAGTCAATTAACTTCATGTATATACTATAGTAATCTCATCATTTTAAGAAAGACAACTTTTAACCTTTGATTAGCTTATAAGAACAATTCAGTTCTTAGTTTGGCCAAGATATAAAGTTAATTTGGCATTGAAGATTCATTAACTAGCTTTGATTCTCATTCTTATTTCTTCTTGGAAACATTGCATTCCAAACACTTACAAACATATCTACTGTAAACACACACAGTAATCGAAACCTTCATTCCTTTCAATAGTAAACTGAATTTCGTAAACGACTTATAAAAATTTCATCTTCTTGAACACAATTAGGCATTATAACATTTCTTATCTCATGTAAACGATACTCTAATCATACGGATATAACCTATAGGTCTCATTCTAAATTATCAAATCACAGAAACCTACACATAATGATCAATTAGCACCACATACCAACAACATGCTTGATATTTGCATTATACATAATACTAGAATCGGAAATAGGGAGAACTAGGAAGATGAACATTCGACAATTTCATTGGGAACAACCCTAGTTTCGGTTTTCTTGAATTCAAAACGTTTGAAAAGCCTCCTGGGGAAAGTAATCCAAGAGAGAAATCCATTCATTACTGTAGAATTGAATCTACGAAGATCACGTTGTTCTTTTTACGTAAATCTTGAAGAATTGGCTTGAAATCGCCTAAGGAGAACCGAGAGTATTTTTTTTTTTCTTATGTTTTGTTCACTGTTTTTCAGTCGTGAGTTTCTACTCGATAAACGTGAGTCTATGTCTTAGGAACTGAATATTGACTAATTCAACTTAGGATAATTAACTTAATTAAATAAATCAATTAGCTAATTACCAAAACGCCCCTCCTAAATTGACTAAAAATAGGAGAGCATTTGACCTAGCCAAATTCTGAAAATTTGTTAAGGATCTCGGGTTTGACCATGAACTTAAATTAATTAATTAAGTTGCTAATTTAATTAATTAAGTAACCTAGGGTAATTACTAATGTACCCCTAAGTCACTAGGACCATAACCAACCCCTTTGGATCATCCTAGGTTAGGTACTAGGATGTTTCTTTAGTTAGCTACTCGGCTAGTGTCACCCGGTTAGGTCTTAGGATTTCGGGTACACTAGTTAGCTCATTTTAGTTAGTCCTAGGTTAGTTAGCTAGTTAGTAAATTAGTTAGATCCTAGGATTGGTTAGGAAGCTCGGCCCCACATGGCTTGACCCAACACGTGCCGACCCCCTAACCGCCCTAACCGAATTAGTTGGGATTGGTCGCTTGGTCTCTCGGCTGGTAGAACATGTGCTTGCACATGTGTTGCCGTCCACTTTCCTAACCGTGCACTATGTAGTTGCACTTGGAAAGTTCACTTCTTGTCCCAAGAATCCTCACTATGTCCTTGGGCACTACTTAATCTACATGATCATTTTAAATGATCATGTGCTATGGTACCTAGGCTTGACACTTGGATGCCTCGTACCTAATGTGTGTAAGCGAAGAAATTAAGAATTTTAGCTTAGGGTCTTCATTGCAGGTACAATTCCTAAACAAGCTTGGATTGGAGCATTTGAACATCTGTCACAACCCGAGACCATACCCTAGAAGATAGGGTATAATCTTGGATTGCGACCGGCGTCGTCGAACTCTCAGAGTTCTAAGACAAGCCTCATTCATATCATTCATTGCATATACATAGTGAAAAGTAGTGCGGAATTAAAACTTTTCACTAAAACATAATATAGTCTTTAAAACTCTTTCATATAGAAGTAATAGGAATGCTAAGTCTCAATCTCATCATCTTAAGACACAAGAGTACTTTAATACGAAAATAGAAATAACATAGTCTTATTACAATACTTCATAAAAGATACATAAAATGACATATATGCCCTCGATACGAATGAGGACATACTTCAATTCTTCTACTCGAACGATCCTTCTAAGCCCAAGTCTTCTTCTCCAAAAGATCCTTACCTACCAAGGACTATATTTAGAAAATAAAGCATGGAATTAGTACAACCACATGTACTAAGTATGGCTATATGCATAAAATCATGAAAATGGACTTTATTGGAACTATGCATCTTTTCATTTAGAAATCATAGATTAAACATAAGAACATCATTTATCAATTAAGAAACACATAACATAACAATTAATCAAAGGTAGCATTAGGCTCACTTTACAGTGAGTTCACTTCACTGTACAGTGAAGTCCAAACCTTCCCTTTTAACATCTTCTAGCATGTAATTCCCTCACTTAAAGTCATCCTAAGATTCACTTAAGTCACACAAAGAGAGACCGCTCATACACCCTCTCTAGATGTGCCTAAACAACCCTTAAGATTACCTACAATGAGTCACCTACATACTTAGAAAACAATCATAAACATCTATGTAAGATTCTTCTACCAAAGGTGATTTCCAAGGTTCACTTGAGTAAGTGTGGAGCGACCTCCCATACAATCTCTATCACACACACACAAGTTATCCTATAGACTACCTCAAATAGAATCATTCTCACTAAACACACCAACACTTAAATGATAAGACATTCTCCTTCCAAAGCCTATCAAAAGACCTACTTAAGTAAATCGAGAAGATATGTCCATAGTACAATGACCTCTCCAAGATTACCTAAATAGTCCTTAAGACGTCCTAAGGTTTAGATTATGTCAACAAGATTAACCAACTTCCCTAACTAGAGCCATCCTCAAGACTTCCAAAGATAAGACATGAAGAGACCATCCTTTCATGTCCTCCTCACACTTTAGCTAAGGAATGCTTAAGTCACTTTAGATTAGGTACTCAACCATTCACATAGTTACTAACATAGGTCAGTAGTTCATTAGTTCATTAAGACTCATACATCACCTAAGACACTCACATAATAGATCACATAATGGTCTTTGGACAAGACCTAGGAACTCCACATAACACCTTCAATTGTGCAATGTCTAGATAGCGTCCGATACCACCACCTAAACCTCATAAACTTATCTGATGCTAATAGATATTCCACATGATGAGAATAGGCAATAACCAACATAGACCATGGTAGCAAGACATGGAATCCGAAGTTATATCCTACTTCGATGAGGTTGTTCTACTTGCCAATGGTAGAACTTGGACGCATCCCACGTAGGCACATGGTTAAGAAATATGAAGGGCGTATTAAGCATTCAGGCTGTTCTTTAACTGAATCCACTTAACCCTACTCATACTCACTCGGTGATAGCCTTCGTTCTCATAGATTAGTTCACATTAAGGTTCATATAATTAGGTCCTTATCTAGTTCATGACCCCCTTTACATTCACCCTACCAAAGCAAGTTCCACTAGGGCATATCTCACTTTAGCGACAAGAAGCTCATAGCGATTTTCCTAAGGTATGATATGATGTCGTTCCAGCCAACCATCCCTAAGTCCATCACTCATAACATGAAGGATACCATTACGGCTAACTACTTCACAATTCAAAACCTCGCCACTAGGTTCAAGGTTCCACAAAACATTGACCTTCTTATCATTAAGGTTCCACCTATATTATTATTCAAGACTAAGAGTTATGACACCCTATATCAAGACATCACATATCCATAATCATATATACATCAAGTAAGAGATACAAGTCAACCAAGACAAGATATCACATACTTCACTTTTAACACATAATACAAGCCATTCTAGAAATACTTCTAAAATAACCTAACATCTTCAAGTCATCCTATATATCATCATAACATCATTAATATACTTCACATAGACTCACAAAGTCAAGTAGGAATAACCAAGACTTAACCCTAACACTATACTCATAATGTCAAGTCAAAGTCTAACATAATCACTTAAGGCAACATAACTAGATGAATACATACATGAATATATAACTTCACATGTAGATAAGTAATATCGTACTCACATCATCAACTACACAAATAGCCACATAACTTCAAGTAGTTGCCAATAAGGCCATGCTCATAATATTGCATAAAGTAACGCCTACAAGGCCACATCAATTGTAAATTAAACACATAACACCGCCACCATAAGTGGACCATACCAATTACAATAGAATCGAAGTATAATTAATTATCAAATTAAGGAAAATGGGGCAGCATACCTTCATCCCCTTATCCACACCTCAATTCAATGCCAAATCAACCAATCCAACATCACAAGGCCCTTACCTATGGCCATGAACAATATTTCAAAGCAATAACCATAAAAATCAATGAATCTACATTAATTCAATCTAGGTTTAACTATATAATATCAATTGAACACAATTCTTATATCATTAGAAAGCCCATAAGAAACTACACAATAATTCATCAACATTAGCTTAATATCAAGTAACCCAAAAAGTAGCCAAAACTAGGGTTCATCAATTCACATGGGTTCATAGGTAATTTATGTTGAAATCATCAATACAATATCAATTAGATCATAATTCAATGTTTAGAAATCATTTATGCAAGAACCCATGGTAGAATCCCGAAATTGGACAATTCACTTTAGAAAACTTTGTAAAACACTTTGAGGATTGGGCTCCTTGATGAAATAAGTTTCAAGGATCAAAAGACATACCTCAAGGATGATAATTCTTCACTTTGATGAAGAATTTCCACTCAAGAACCCCTCACCAAGCTGCCTCTTCAATGGAGTCTTCAATGAAGGTTTTGGAATTTCTAAGAGACTTTGGGTTTTGATTTTTGAAGAATGATCAAGTCTCTAGGGTGTTAACTACTTATATAGTTAATTAAAATATACAAAAGAACCCTAAACAACCTCCTAAACTCTTATTTGGATGTGGGGTGAATTTACCAATTCACCCCTAACTTGGCAGAAACTCTGCGCAGGAGACTAGCTTCGCGACGACCTGCCCATGACGGGGCATCACGGCTGACACGGGTCGTCATGGACCCCCGTTGCAAGCTCAAGTGGCTTGCCAAGGGTCCCCTCTACACCCTTGGACAAGGCCCCCACGATGAATCCCTTGTGACGGGGCGTCACAGCCATGACTGGCCGTTGACAGCTCTGTCGCCAAGGCTTCCTGGGACAGCCTGCCATCAGATTTTGGGTCCTTTCCTCAAGGACCCTTTGATGGTCCTTGGGGATAATTTCCCGGACGTTTCCAACCCAAATATTATAATATATAAGTTTAACACCTCTCACATTAATTTCATCCAAAACGAACACATAAAACTCGACGAAACACACCTAAACGTACAAGGTCGACTCAAGGCATATCTTTCGAATGCCTTGGACGTTCTTGGTCGTTTGAACTCGAAACTTCACGAAACTTTAACCACTGTCTATACATGCTATAATAACTCTATTAAGAACCTTAAAACACCACGAAATACACATAAACACATAGAACCACATTTTAGACATTTAGGTGACTTAGTCGTCAAACGTCTTAGTCGTCCCTTGACGTTTGACTTCCAACACCTCTAATACTTTAGCTACTGCCTATATACAACATATTAAACATATTTACGACCTTATAACACTAATACCAACATGTTAGGCTCTAGTTAACCTATGTCATTTTCGAGGTCTTACAATCTCCCCCACTTGGACACATTCCTCCTCGAATGACACTTGCCACTCTCCGAAGACTTCCAAGATTAGAGATTCAACTAGTAGCACATAAACAAACCATACAACACATTATTAAGAAGAAATCATCAACTTCACATAATCAAGAGATTCACAACACAACAAGAAACTAGACGACAATTCTATAACTCGTTATGCTACAAAACTCACATGCTTCAATCCAAATAGCGAAAACTCATTTTATATTCAACATCATACTCATATACATCAGTTCTAACCACATAACAAGAATTTTAGACCAAAGGATCAAATAGTCATTTTCACAAAAGAAATTACAGTGAACAGTTCATAAAGAAACAGTGATTTTAGCAACTTTTCCAAAAATGCAATTTTTTAGGCAATTCTTTATATAGACATGCTAATATGCAAGATAACATCATGTAAACACATCATACAACATGCTCAAATCTTAAAAACAGACACAATGCAAGAAGTAAATGAAATTCAATTTCAACCAAACTCCTAAACATCATGCACATGCAACAATTCAAGAACTTCTATCCCATCTACAAACCATACTCCCCCACTTAGAAGGAACTCATACTATCAAAAGAGAAACAAGGACTTACCAACATCATCATCACCATCACACGACTTCTCAATTCTAGTACGGAGTGAATAGAAACGCCTCGTAGTTGGAGCATCATCGTTTGGAACACTAGGCTCAACTCTCTTGCCCTCCTTCCTAGAAGCAATGTTTGGACAATCTCTCACTTTGTGCCCATCCTTTCCACAACCAAAGCAACTACCGGTACACAATAGACACTCACCATAGTGACTCTTGCCACAATTTGCACAAGTAGGCTTGCTATCCTTAGAAACACCTCCTTTCTCAAACTTCTTCTTAGGAACTCTAGGTCCATCTTGAGATTGAACTCTTTTCTTGAACCTAGGTTGCTCTTGGTCACTAGCAACACCCCTTTTCAAACTTCTAGCCATTCTTCTAAGTTTAGACTCCTCAATAGATTGTGCATACACCATGAGTCTAGATAGGGTCATATTATCATGAAGCATAGCGGTACGACATTCTTCCTTCACCAAGTCGGCTACTCCGGTATAAAAGCGACTCATTTCATCTCTTGGATTGGACACAAGAGAAGGAGCATACCTAGACAATGTCGAGAATTTCAAAGATTACACCTCAACACTCATATTACCTTGCATGAGATTAATAAACTCCTCCACCTTGACTTCTCTTCTCTCTCGGGGAAAGTACTTGCCAAGAAAAGCTCCCTTAAACTCTTCCCACACAATAGGACCCAAATCTTCCGGCCTATTGTCCTTCTATTGAGTGTACCAAATTTCATAAACATCTCTCAATTGGTATGAAGCCAACTCCGCCTTCTCCCTAGATGTAACCCCCATAGCACTCAAAACTTTGTACACACCATCAAGAAATTCTTGGGGATCCTCATTCACCTTAGAGCCAAGAAAGATAGGAGGATTCATCCTCATAAAGTCTCTCAACCTAGAAGTCATAGTGCTCTCCATAACCCTACGCACCATACTCAAATTGATTTGAGTAGTTACGGCTTGAGCTAAAGCCCTCAAAGCTTCTCCAATCACTCTATTAGACAACTCCGGTACCTCATCACCTCCATCCACATTAGGAACATGATCACCTTGGGGAGGCACTTCATCACCTTGCCCATCTTGGACACCTTGCTCATCTTGAGCAACTTGCTCAACTTGAGGAACCTCATCATTCACCCTCTCCTCTTCCAATCTTCTAGCGGCCATCCTTCTAGTATTCATCTCCTAGCAAACACAAGGAAACTCATAAGAAGGATAATTATAACATTACTCTACCACACGATATAGGAGTAGAAAAGAAGGGAAACTCTATCGTCCTATAGCCTCTCGCCCATAGATGTGTCGCGATTCACACCGATGGTCAAGACTCTACTAGACGTGACTTGATGAGACTTTTTGATACCTAATACTACTTTCACCAAACCTATGCTCTGATAACAACTTTGTCACAACCCGAGACCATACCCTAGAAGATAGGGTGCAATCTTGGATTGCGACCGGCGTCGTTGAACTCTCAGAGTTCTAAGACAAGCCTCATTCATATCATTCATTGCATATACATAGTGAAAAGTAGTGCAGAATTAAAAATTTTCAATAAAACATAATATAGTCTTTAAAACTCTTTCATATAGAAGTAATAGAAATGCTAAGTCTCAATCTCATCATCTTAAGACACAAGAGTACTTTAATACGAAAATATAAATAACATAGTCTTATTACAATACTTCATAAAAGAAACATAAAATGACATATATGCCCTCGATACGAATGAGGACATACTTCAATTCTTCTACTCGGACGATCCTTCTAAGCCCAAGTCTTCTTCTCCAAAAGTTCCGTACCTACCAAGGACTATAGATAGAAAATAAAGCATGGAATTAGTACAACCACATGTACTAAGTATGGCTATATGCATAAAATCATGAAAATGGACGTTATTGAAAATATGCATCTTTTCATTTAGAAATCATAGATTAAACATAAGAACATCATTTATCAATTAAGAAACACATAAGATAACAATTAATCAAAGGTAGCATTTAAAAGGCTCACTTTACAGTGAGTTCACTTCACTTTACAGTGAGTTCACTTCACTTTACAATGAGCTCACTTCACTGTACAGTGAATTCCCTTCACTGTTACAGTGAAGTCCAAACCTTCCCTTTTAACATCTTCTAGCATGTAATTCCCTCACTTAAAGTCATCCTTAGATTCACTTAAGTAACACAAAGAGAGACCGTCCATACACCCTCTCTAGATGTGCCTAAACAACCCTTAGGATTACCTACAATGAGTCACCTAAATACTTAGAAAACAATCATAAACATCTATGTAAGATTCTTCTACCAAAGGTGATTTCCAAGGTTCACTTGAGTAAGTATGGAGCGACCGCCCATACAATCTCTATCACACACACAAAAGATATCCTATAGACTACCTCAAATAGAATCCTTCTCACTAAACACACCAACACTTAAATGATAAGACATTCTCCTTCCAAAGCCTATCAAAAGACCTACTTAAGTAAATCGAGAAGATATGTCCATAGTACAATGACCTCTCCAAGATTACCTAAATAGTCCTTATGACTTCCTAAGGTTTAGATCATGTCAACAAGATTAACCAACTTCCCTAACTAGAGTCATCTTCAAGACTTCCAAAGATAAGACATGAAGAGACCATCCTTTCATGTCCTCCTCACACTTTAGCTAAGGAATGCTTAAGTCACTTTAGATTAGGTACTCAACCATTCACATATTTACTAACATAGGTTATTAGTTCATTAGTTCATTAGGACTCATACATCACCTAAGACACTCACATAATAGATCACATAATGTTCTTCAGACAAGACCTAGGAACTCCACATAACACCTTCAAAGTCTATTGTGCAATGTCTAGATAGCGTCCCATACCACCACCTAAACCTCATAAACTTATCTAATGCTAATAGGTATTCCACATGATGAGAATAGGCAATAACCGACATAGACCATGGTAGCAAGACATGGAATCCGAAGTTCTATCCTACTTCGATAAGGTTGTTCTACTTGCCAATGGTAGAACTTGGACACATCCCATATAGGCACATGGTTAAGGAATATGAAGGGAGTATTAAGCATTCAGGTTGTTCTTTAACTGAATCCACTTAACCCTACTCATACTCACTCGGTGCTAGCCTTCGTTCTCATAGATTAGTTCACATTAAGGTTCATATAAATAGGTCCTTATCTAGTTCATGACCCCCTTTACATTCACCCTACCAAAGCAAGTTCCACTAGGGCATATCTCACTTTAGCGACAAGAAGCTCATAGCGATTTTCCTAAGGTATGATATGAAGTCGTTCCAGCCAACCATCCCTAAGTCCATCACTCATAACATGAAGGATACCATTATGGCTAACTACTTCACAATTCATAACCTCGCCACTAGGTTCAAGGTTCCACATAACATTGACCTTCTTATCATTAAGGTCCCACCTATATTATTATTCAAGACTAAGAGTTATGACACCCTATATCAAGACATCACATATCCATAATCATATATACATCAAGTAAAAGATACAAGTCAACCAAGACAAGACATCACATACTTCAGTTTTAACACATAATACAAGCCATTCTAGAAATACTTCTAAAATAACCTAACATCTTCAAGTCATCCTATATATCATCATAACATCATTAATATACTTCACATAGACTCACAAAGTCAAGTAGGAATAACCAAGACTTAACCCTAACACTATACTCATAATGTCAAGTCAAAGTCTAACATAATCACTTAAGGCAACATAACTAGATGAATACATACATGAATATATAACTTCACATGTAGATAAGTAATATCATACTCACATCATCAACTACACAAATAGCCACATAACTTCAAGTAGTTGCCAATAAGGCCATGCTCATAATATTGCATAAAGTAACGCCTACAAGGCCACATCAATTGCAAATTAAACACATAACACCGCCACCAAAAGTGGACCATACCAATCACAATAGAATCGAAGTATAATTAATATCAAATTAAGGAAAACGGGGCAGCATACCTTCATCCCCTTATCCACACCTCAATTCAATGCCAAATCAACCAATCCAACATCACAAGGCCCTTACCCATGGCCATGAACAATAATTCAAAGAAATAACCATAAAACTCAATGAATCTACATTAATTCAATCTAGGTTTAACAATATAATATCAATTACATATCAATTGAACACAATTCTTATATCATTAGAAAGCCCATAAGAAACTACACAATAATTCATCAACATTAGCTTAATATCAAGTAACCCAAAAAGTAGTCAAAGCTAAGGTTCATCAATTCACATGGGTTCATAGGTAAGTTATGTTGAAATCATCAATACAATATCAATTAGATCATAATTCAATGTTTAGAAATCATTTATGCAAGAACCCATGGTAGAATCCCGAAATTGGACAATTCACTTTAGAAAACTTTGTAAAACACTTTGAGGATTGGGCTCCTTGATGAAATAAGTTTCAAGGATCAAAAGCCATACATCAAGGATGATAATTCTTCACTTTGATGAAGAATTTCCACTCAAGAACCCCTCACCAAGCTGCCTCTTCAATGGAGTCTTCAATGAAGGTTTTGGAATTTCTAAGAGACTTTGGGTTTTGATTTTTGAAGAATGATCAAGTCTCTAGGGTGTTAACTACTTATATAGTTAATTAAAATACCCATAAGACCCCTAAACAACCGCCTAAAATCTTATTTGGACGTGGGGTGAATTTACCAATTCACCCCTAACTTGGCAGAAATACTGCGCAGGAGACTAGCTTCGCGACGACCTGCCCATAACGGGGCGTCACGGCTGACACGAGCCGTCATGGACCCCCGTTGCAAGCTCCAGTGGATTGCCAAGGGTCCCCTATACACCCTTGAACAGTGCCCCCATGACGAATCCCTTGTGACGGGGCGTCACAGCCATGACTGGCCGTTGACAGCTCCGTCGTCAAGGCTGCCTGGGACAGCCTGCTATCAGATTTTGGGTCCTTTCCTCAAGGACCCTTTGATGGTCCTTGGGGATAATTTCCCGGACGTTTCCAACCCAAATATTATAATATATAAGTTTAACACCTCTCACATGAATTTCATCCAAAACGAACACATAAAACTCGACGAAACACACCTAAACGTACAAGGTCGACTCAAGGCATATCTTTCGAATGCCTTGGACGTTCTTGGTCGTTTGAACTCCAAACTTCACGAAACTTTAACCACTGTCTATACATGCTATAATAACTCTATTAAGAACCTTAAAACACCACGAAACACACATAAACACATAGAACCACATTTTAGACATTTAGGTGACTTAGTCGTCAAACGTCTTAGTCGTCCCTTGACGTTTGACTTCCAACACCTCTAATACTTTAGCTACTGCCTATATACAACATATTAAACATATTTAGGACCTTAGAACACTAATACCAACATGTTAGGCTCTAGTTAACCTATGTCATTTTTGAGGTCTTACAACATCAAAGTGTATATTAAGTTACTTGTTAATACATAAAAATTGGCTAACACCCTTAAGCCAATATTCTCTAACATACCCAATATTACTCAATATTGGGAATTGGGATGCATATGTACCCCAATAAATATTCTTAAAACATAATAGACTCTTCACTAGACAAGTACATTTCCTAGAATATTACACCCAAGCTAACCCTGCTCGCACAATCATAACCATACTAAAGATAAACTAAATAATAAAATTGTGTGAAAGCTAAATCATAAGATATACGATTAGGAATACTCATATACTGAACTAAATATATCAAAGTTGAGAGCTTGAATACAAAAGAGGAATTAAACTCTAAAACTAAAGCTACAACTAATTATTTCTGAAATAAGCCTCTAAATTGACTAGAAATGCTAGGACATTCCCTAGCTAAATTAACCAAACTGAAACTAAAAGATTAAAAAGTGACAAAGATAAACATGTCACTAGTCCCCGAAGAATGAGGACTCACCATTATGTTGTTGAGTTGAAAATCGAGAACCGATCTATGTGCGATCTGACTACTGAGGACCTTAACCTATATCACGAAAGATTTAGCATAGAGTACACGTCTATACTTGATAGAAACTGAGCTTGAGGAATAGAGTAAAGATGAAATATCATATAGTTGAACAAAGCAATAATATAATTTGAACATGGGGAGGATATTGAAATATTGAATATAACTAAACTAGATGCGACGACCAAGTTATAACAGGCTGAGACTGAATTCTGAAACCTTGTCAATGCAAGTGTCTGGCTAAATTATGAGAGCTACTAATAATAGAAAATAAAACCACATGAGCTAAATGTGGAGTCTGAGGTATATGCCTCATCAAGAGGACCCAATATACCCTACCAAAGGTAAAGATACATGAGTGGTGTGATCACTAAATGATGCCCACATAGGGAACTTACAACCTGTGTGGCTAGTAGTTCTCGGATTATATGAGTGACTGACCCTAGTCCAACTCAGTATTATGTTACTCCCAATGTATTAATGATTAACATATTAAGTCTGAATTTCTTTAATATACTAGGTAGCTCAAAACTGACATGCAAACTAAGAATGAAATATTATTATACTGATAATGCCACATTCAAAAAATAAGGCATGTATATATGAAATAACAGAATTATTGGCCTAGCATGTGTAATTCAAGAAATAAAGAATTAAATAGATAAGGATCTAAAATTCATATATGAAACCAAGTAATAACATGATAATCTGATTGTGAACATTTAAATAACTAAAACATGATAATCTATTGAACTTCTAGAAACCCTAGGGTTAGTTAATAGTAGGGAATCAAAAATCTTTTAATTTTTAGGGACCAAATGGGCAAAAGGAACCCACTAGTGAAATCTCACTTACCTGGTGACAAATTCCACGAGGAAATCTTTCGATTTTCGGCTGAAACTTATACAAATCTTGTTGCATTCTTGAACTAGGGTTCTGTTGCCTCTTTCTTCTCTCTAGGTTCAAATTTTCTATGTTTTGATGAAAGATCTGACTTAGATAAGCTCTAGTTATGTTTCTAGGATAAAACTAACTAAAACCAAGTAGGGTTACAACGACGTAGTTTAGGGGTCGAACAAAGTACGAGAAGACCAAAAAAAACCTGACTTAAGTTGTAGATGGAGTTGACCATGACCACTTACACAGACCGTGAAATGAACCACAAATCGTGAAGATGGTTTTGGTATGAACTTGGTCTAGGAGTTGTGGATTCTCGGGTCTAGCCAACGAGCCCCTACTACGGCTTATATTGGTCTAGGAGCTGTGGATTTTTGTGGTCCTCACTTGGGCTTAGGGTCTAAGGGCTAGTTTAGGAGGCCTACTGGTTAGCATCCAACAGATGCCACCATGACCCATTGTGAGGAACACCGACCGTGAAGGTCCTCGTTGTCTTCTCTTGGGCGTGGGGGTCTATGGGACTGGCTTAGTGGGCTACTGCCTCAACTCTACGGGTGTCACCACGACCCGTCATAAAGACCACGGACCATGAAGTTGCTCATGTCTAATGTTTGGGCCTGGTGACTTCCAGTATTGTATATGTGTTCAAAAGCTTTAAAGATGAATTTAACATGCATTTACCTTGATTTATTATTTATGTTTTAGCTTGGTCAATTTCATGTAATTACATAACATGTCCTTTTTAGCATGATTGAATGTTTTATGCATGGGTATCATACTTGGTACATTGTTTTTTACTAATGCATACTCTTGCTTACATTTTCCCCAAATATTAGGTGATAATATTCATGGTGCTCAAACTCGTGATTAGTTGGTGATTTTTATTGATTCTCGATCTTTGGTGAGTTCTCATCTTTCAAGGATGGAATTTTATTGCTTTACTTTCTTTCATTTATCTCTCTTTTGGACATCATGTACGAGCTAGTCTCAATTTCATTCAATTGTTTTAGATGTCTATGATGAAACATGTGCTTAGACTTCTGCTTTTGTTTTATAAAATGTTTTGGACTTCGACTATTGTTTTACTTTTATTGTTCTATTTCTTATGTTATGGGGAGCTAAGTGTCTTCTATGCAATCCTTTGGGAATAGGAAGTACTTCTTGGTTGTGACAATCCGAGAGGTTGTCTGACGGTCTAGCTGAGAATGTGGACAGAGTATCCTCGTCTAACTGGGACTTTAGGTTGCGTATATTCTTCTACATTTGCAGACGAAAGTCCTTTAAGTACTGGATGTAGTAATGACCCTCCATGTCATTTTTTTTGTTTTCAAATCTTTTGAGTATTTAGATCTTTCCTGTAGTGACCACAACTCATTTATGAATTGTTAGGACTAACATGTCATTCGTCGGGTTGTTCGTTTAGATTTTGTGTAAATTTTTGTATTTTTTAGCTTTTGAAACTTGAACATATTACTTCAGTCAAAAATTAGGAAAATGGCCTCAGAATGCAATTATGAAGGTTTCACCACCTCTGAAACGGACATTTTAGTCCAGGTGCATGTTTGGTTTGGGCCCTGAGACTTCTTGTGCTAGTTTCTATCATTAGGCGTTTTAGCTTTGAAGCTTAATGATGGGTACACAAGTTTGACCAATTTAGGGCTACATTTAGATAGAAATAGTGTCCTTAAATGCATATTTTGTCTTAATTACTGACGAATAACCTTGAGTTTTAGCTATTTGAAGTTTGAGGCAAAGCATGGGCACTACTTGGCAAAAATGAGCAAAAAGACTGAAAAGAACAAAGAAATGAAGGCATGAGGAATCACCGATAGGTATGAATATGTCCTTTTATTCATGTGTGATGAGCCCCGAAGGAAAGGATCAAATCAGCGGGGAAGAGGAACAGTCAGTGATGAAGTTACCAAAGCACGAATTGCCGATTTGATCGACGATTCCGACTAACTGCGCCGAGTAATTCGGTGCAGCACAAATCTTTGAAAACTATAAATACTTGTTGAGATTTTAACCTTATAAATCAAATTGTTATTGAGTTTATTGAATTTTTATAGAGTTTTATCAACTTTTTAAATTTAGAACTTTTATTATTGAGCTCTATATTTGGAGAGGGTTTTAGAAGAACTTGAAGATTCAAAGGGTTTCATCTCCAAGGATTTGGACTTGGGTATCTTGGATTCTTCACTCTTGGATTATAACAAGATTTAACTCTTCATACCTATTTGAATGCAAGCTCATTTCAGTATAAATTTCTATCTATTGTACATGTCTAGCTAAAACTACAATTCTTGGGGTGTGATTTTGTGAATATGGGTAAAATTAGTTGTTGGGTCTTGCTAACTGATAGTTTATTTGTAGTTTAAATGTGATTTTATTTAGTAGTTGGGATTAATTTAATGAAGATGTAGTTGCAAATATAATGCCATCTATTTGTTTTCGGCTTGCCCGAGAGAGAGAGATCGTGAAACTAAGATTACTAAATTGATGGCCGGTGTGAGTGGGTTGAAATAAGGTTCACCTTGAGAGAGTGAACCCTAGTATCATTCCCAAACACTCAGCTCGAGAGTGTGAGTGGGCTAAGGTGGTGGTTGTTCTTCATGCGGTAAGTGGGTGTCCAGGAGGAACCCATTTGAAACGGGGTAAGTTGCTTGAGAGAAATCTTATCCCCCTTAAAATCTATCCTAAGCACAAGTACTCTTTGAATTTTCTATAAAAGCATGTACCCAATAATCTCGTTTATCCTATATTCCTATCCCATCCCAAGAATCCCCCTCTCATTGATTAGCACTCATTGTTAATTTTGCTAATTTTTTTTTATTTACTTGTGACAAAAAACCATTTGATAATTTACACTTGCGTCACTCCTTTTGGAATTAATATGTTTTTATTTGATAATGTCTTTAGCTATGATAATTAGAACAAAATTTTACTTTTCTATTAATTATAAAAAACAACTCCCCGTGGAAATGACCGCAACCCTTGGTTGGGTTACTATACTACGGTACAATCATAGACACTTGCATTGGAAGTTATGTCATTGATGACGTCACCGATCACTTAAGCCAAGGGTTGACTTTTGTTAACATTCTTGGTAAATATGCTCGGTTGAAAACTCTGTCAGTACGATTAGCTCTAGAATGTCAAGTTTTTTCTAAAATGACATCTCGTGTGGTTTCCTAGGCTTTTGCCTCATTTTGAGCCTTCTTGTGGTTTTTAACTCAAAATAGAACTTGGGTGTGGGACCCACTTTTCAATGAAATCACCCTGGGTGGATGTTTCAATTGTTTTAATGAGTCTAGAATATCGAATATAGTGGATAGCATATATGCTTACTTTTATTGGGTCCTTTACGAATTACAAGGGTCCGTTTGGAGACTTCAAAAAAAAGCAAATTATGGTGTTGCTGGTGCAGACCTTTAGCTACAAGAATTCGTACTTGTAGAGACCATTTTTCTGCCCTGAAGGGGCTGCCCAAGTCCTTTAATGTTGTGTTTCTTGTGTTTTGTTGCATGGACTGTTTTAGCCCATTTTTGAGCTCAGATTGTGCCAGATTTTTTAGGTACTTGTTCCTTGGATATTTAGAAACTTTTGACACAGTCAATTTTGGAATTCGTGGTGCGAGTCCCACATTCGCATTTTGACTCCATTTTGGGTCCTTTTCCAATTGTTGTGATTTTAATGTCAAAATTTCTATAATGACATTGTGATTGATAATTTGATAGTTTGGTAATGCTCAGAGACATTTTGTATGTTGATAGCTTGTCTGTGGTTGATTTAGAGCATTCGCGTTAGATTTTGAGGTAGACTTCGGTCTACTTTCTTTATTGAGTTTCTTAGATAATACCTAGTATATATTTCATGTAATTTTGGACTATATTTGCAGGGAATTTAGCCTTCTTCTTGTTAGGCCAACATATCTTGATTTTGTAGGAACCTTGAGCTTAATGTTGGTGTTAGAATTCTTACTTTAGGTTGTAGCTTCCCTTGTGGCTTAGATGATCTTTCTTATCCTTGTTAGGACTGATTCGTGGTGGCACTACACTTGGATGGATGTCAGATTCTTTAGATTGTGTTATATCATCTCGTAGTTATGATTTGCTACCTTTAGGGCTTATTTTGGGTCATTCTTGTTGTGTTGATGCTTGCGACCTTGGTTGTTCGTGGTAGTTGTGGGTTGGTCCTAGCTTTGCTCAGTCTAGGACTTGAGTGGTGTGATTGGGGCAGGGTACCTTCCTTTGGGTTTGCTCCCCCTTCCTGATTTGAAATCTCTTATTGATCCCTTTGCTTGTTAATTAGCGGTGGGCATGTTGTATCCTTATTAATCTTATTATTATTATCTTGGGCCTGAGGCCGTATGTGAGGACCAATTGGATCCCAGATTAGTACTTTTTTCTTTTGCAATGTGGTTTCATTGGTTGTATAATTATTTTTGTTTGCTTGCCTTGTTTGTATGCTTGTGATGGCATGCATTACATTGTTTGCTCATTCTCATGGATTTTGTGGTATGATCCCGGCCCATGCATTGACATATTTATCATTTATGATGAGATTCTATTTTCCTTGATTGTTATACTAAATTGGTTTTAACAGGAGTCGTACCACATGGATCGATTAAATTACTAATTTTTGAGATTACAAGAATTAGGTATATGCTCCTTTATGTACTTGAGATATTAGAGGCATATGGGTTGTGTTGAGTTTTCATTTAACAAATCGGCATGTCAAAACCTTCATGCAAGCTTTTGATATTGTGTTGCCACCCCTTCATTCATATGCATTTACTATCAATAGTATATGTTTTGTTCTTTGTACCCTTTGGTTTATGTGGGTCGATTGGGTTATTTTTGTTGTTTGTACCTTTTTATTTATGGGTTTGGTTGGGATATTGTTTGACTATATGCTATTCGCTACTATTGTTTTATCGTTACCTAGTAGGTTTTCACTTTAGAATTGTAGTTGTGGGTTCTCCGGTAGACTTGATATCTTAGTTTCTTGCAATTAGGTTGTTGTCTTGCGATCTACGTGCTTTCTTGAATCGACTTCTCACCCCTTGTTTCCTATTTCTATTCTTTATTTCATGGACACTTTAGTATCTCCTTTTAGTTACTTGAGCTATGCTTTCCTTATTACTTGTTATTAATATGTGTGCTATCTTTAGAAATCAGTCAGTCATTGCCTGCTGAGTACCAATTTTGGTACTCATACTACATTGATGCCCCCTACAGATCTAAGCTTGAGTTATCACTATGAAGTGGAGTCATGCGGATCAGCTTAGAGTTTTTGGAGACTTGGGTGAACTATTTTAGATCTCGGAGTTGCCAATTTCCATCAATTTTTTACTAGGCTTGGTCTTTTTAGTGTATTTAGATACAATATGTGTTTATTTTGTATTTGTAGAAGCCTTGTACTCTTATGTTTTATCAGATGGTCAACTACTGACTGATGTCAGGTCTTGGGATGGTTACTATATTGTTTTTTGTTGATTATCATTTTTTTCTCTTACTATAAGCTTTTTCTTTTTATTATTGGTTTTTGCTTTGTAGCTCATTGCTTATGGTCCGGGGATAAGGGCTAAGTGTACCTACCGGTGAGATGTAGTAGGTGCTATCATGACCTCAGAAATTTGATTGTGACAGATAAGGAAAAAACTTGACGTATTTTAGCCATATCTTTTTGGTTAACTAATTGGTGAGTCCATAAATTTAATGTTCGGCATATTAATCATCTTCATTCCAGTTTGTGGAGCCAATTTTTGGTGCTCAGTGTTTAGAATTCATGAATTTTTCTCATAAAGTGAGTTTCCCTTATTTCACTAGGGCAGAAAGGTGATCACATGTATTTTGAGTTATACTTCATCGACTGATTTTATTTTAGTTTATGCCGTTTTTGGAATTTCAAATTGCTGAATAAATGAAATTCTTAACAATAATATATATCCTGGAAAGGTTGAAGTATAATCTCAGCTGAGAGACACAAATACATAAGAAAACCTAAATTAATCATATAACTTCTGATGTATTAAGATAGTAATTTTAGTCGCGTATAGAATAAGTTCAAAGCATATTGACAAGGTAGGTAGCAGTCACAAGTCAACCAAAAGCTAAAAGATACAATTGGTAAAGCATCTAATAACTTTAAGACATTGACGTCGTCCTGCATCTCTGATAAAATTAACAGTCTATAGCAATAACTTTCAATATGGCCTTGAACGTAACAAACTACTAGAAACTTTATAAGTAGAATCAATGTTCATTAACTAATGCATACTACAATTCTGATCACAACATTGTTTGCATTGCCTTCATCGTTATATATACACTAGTTCAGGGCACGTGCGTTGCATGTATGTCCCAATTCTGCTAGCATACTTTTTTTAAAATAAAAAAAAAGATAATATTAAACATGTGCAGAAAGAGTAATATAAATTTGAACCAAGAAAGTTCAAATTGAATTTGACAAATAATTAAGCTTCTTAAATGACTTAATTGTTCAATACAAAATATTAAGGATTGCCTAAACATACAAAAAACAAATAATTTTAGTTATATAGGTGCAATATGAAATCAAATAAAGTGGTTGTTTTTACAACTACAACATGACATGACAAAATATAAGTTGTACCAAATACAATACGTATAAAAATTTTAAAGTGTAAGCCTATAACTAACCCTTTTTTAGTAATACAATTATAGGAATAATTTTATAAATCTAGTATCCTAAATCAACATTTTAAACCATCATAACATACAATTAAAAAGCAATTATTTATATGAAAGAAAATAAATATCAACCTCAGTACCATATTCTTACTATTTTAGAAGAAAAGGATGATATTCTATTCTTATTTAAATATGTCATTTCTATGATTATTGTGAAGTTTGGAACGTGATAAAATTGACCATAATTATCCTATTCATCACTCTTTTGTAGGTATTTTGTATAAAAACCCATATTAAATGTGAATCCTTATAGTTCATAAGAATGCAAAATGGTCAAATTATTATTTTTTAAACATAGGAGCAGAAAAGTCTACTATAAGGTTTATTATCATAACCATTAGTTAGTATTTATTAAGAATACATTAATAAATGAAATACAGTCGGACATTCCTTATTCTCCTAATCCATTTTTGCATTTAAAGTAAACAATGCATCATCAACTTAGAAAATTATGGGTAAGATAATTCAATATATATATATATATATATATATATATATATATATATATATATATATATATATATATATATATATATATATATATATATATATATATATATATATATATATATATATATACATATATATATAATTAGACCTTCTCTTTCTTTATCATAAGTACCTGAAATTCAATGTAATACAGTACACTATTTCCTACCATCTAAAATAGTCATATTACATCTATACAAAAAATAGTATCATATTTGGATCCACACTAAAACATAAGCCTTTAACAGACTAAAATATCATTAACAATGTATACATATGGTCATTTTCATATCAAGATCTTTGAGGGTAAACTCCTCTCTGTATGTCGTTTTCGTCATCTATGAACAAGTCGAAATCATTAAAGTTCTAGCAGAGTAAAAGAGATTCAACTAAATTATTCCAAAAAAAACTGAAAAGATTCTTACATTTAATTTGTAATTTTCCATAGTGTTACGCGATTTAGCCTCCGACTCAACCTACAAGTATTTTTATCCACATCTTAAAATACATAAAAAATTTATTCTAAGAAAACAAACGTATAATTAGCACATCAAAAATCTCACCATTGGATTAGTTAGAGAAAAGCAAAAGACGAAAGTGCAAAAAAATTATGTAATAGAGGAAAAATACCAAAAATTGTTAAAGATAACAAAAAGAAAAAAAAAACTACCTGATTTTGGAATGAGGAGACGAAATTAACTTGAATATGCAATGAAGATTCATGTTTTAGTATTTATATATATGATAAGTAGTACAATTCGTCATTTGCATAGAAATAATAAAATATTGTAATAATAAGTATAGAGTGTTTAAATTGTCAGTAATATTTTTTTGATAAAGTTGTGATGAACTTTTATTGTTAATTTGTACAACGGAAAAGGCTCAAATGCCCCTGAACTATTGGAAATAGCTCACATATACCCTTGAACTATTTTTTTAGCTCAAAAATACCCTTCCGTTAAAGTATTGGGTCACATATACCCTTACTATTAACAGAGGTGTGTTAAGTGCCATGTGGACACCACATGGACGCCACATGGATGCCACATGACATCTGACCTCCACATAGATTAAGAAGATCCTAATACTAATTTTGCCCATATTTTCTTAGGAAATACCATTTAATCCATTTTTGCATTTAAAGTAAACAATGCATCATCAACTTTGAAAATTATGGGTAAAATGATAATTCAATATATATATATATATATATATATATATATATATATATATATATATATATATATATATATATATATATATATATATATATATATATATATATATATATATATATATATATATATATATATATAAAATTAGACCTTCTCTTTCTTTATCATAAGTACCTGAAATTCAATGTAATACAGTACACTATTTCCTACCATCTAAAATAGTCATTTTACATCTATACAAAAAATAGTATCATATTTGGATCCACACTAAAATATAAGCCTTTAACAGACTAAAATATCATTAACAATGTATACATATGGTCATTTTCATATCAAGATCTTTGAGGGTAAACTCCTCTCTGTATGTCGTTTTCGTCATCTATGAACAAGTCAAAATCATTAAAGTTCTAGCAGAGTAAAAGAGATTCAACTAAATTATTCCAAAAAAAACTGAAACGATTCTTACATTTAATTTGTAATTTTCCATAGTGTTACGCGATTTAGCCTCCGACTCAACCTACAAGTATTTTTATCCACATCTTAAAATACATAAAAAAATTTATTCTAAGAAAACAAACGTATAATTAGCACATCAAAAATCTCACCATTGGATTAGTTAGAGAAAAGCAAAAGACGAAAGTACAAAAAAATTATGTAATAGAGGAAAAATACCAAAAATTGTTAAAGATAACAAAAAGAAAAAAAAAACTACCTGATTTTGGAATGAGGAGACGAAATTAACTTGAATATGCAATGAAGATTCATGTTTTAGTATTTATATATATGATAAGTAGTACAATTCGTCATTTGCATAGAAATAATAAAATATTGTAATAATAAGTATAGAGTGTTTAAATTGTCAGTAATATTTTTTTGATAAAGTTGTGATGAACTTTTATTGTTAATTTTTACAACGGAAAAGGCTCAAAAATGCCCCTGAACTATTGGAAATAGCTCACATATACCCTTGAACTAATTTTTTGGCTCAAAAATACCCTTCCGTTAAAGTATTGGGTCACATATACCCTTACTATTAACAGAGGTGTGTTAAGTGCCATGTGGACACCACGTGGACGCCACATGGATGCCACATGACATCTGACCTCCACATAGATTAAGAAGATCCTAATACTAATTTTGCCCTTATTTTCTTAGGAAATACCATTAAATCCATTTTTGCATTTAAAGTAAACAATGCATCATCAACTTTGAAAATTATGGGTAAAATGATAATTCAATATATATATATATAATTAGACCTTCTCTTTCTTTATCATAAGTACCTGAAATTCAATGTAATACAGTAGACTATTTCCTACCATCTAAAATAGTCATTTTACATCTATACAAAAAATAGTATCATATTTGGATCCACACTAAAATATAAGCCTTTAGCAGACTAAAATATCATTAACAATGTATACATATGGTCATTTTCATATCAAGATCTTTGAGGGTAAACTCCTCTCTGTATGTCGTTTTCGTCATCTATGAACAAGTCGAAATCATTAAAGTTCTAGCAGAGTAAAAGAGATTCAACTAAATTATTCCAAAAAAAACTGAAAAAGATTCTTACATTTAATTTGTAATTTTCCATAGTGTTACGCGATTTAGCCTCCGACTCAACCTACAAGTATTTTTATCCACATCTTAAAATACATAAAAAATTTATTCTAAGAAAACAAACGTATAATTAGCACATCAAAAATCTCACCATTGGATTAGTTAGAGAAAAGCAAAAGACGAAAGTGCAAAAAAATTATGTAATAGAGGAAAAATACCAAAAATTGTTAAAGATAACAAAAAGAAAAAAAAACTACCTGATTTTGGAATGAGGAGACGAAATTAACTTGAATATGCAATGAAGATTCATGTTTTAGTATTTATATATATGATAAGTAGTACAATTCGTCATTTGCATAGAAATAATAAAATATTGTAATAATAAGTATAGAGTGTTTAAATTGTCAGTAATATTTTTTTGATAAAGTTGTGATGAACTTTTATTGTTAATTTTTACAACGGAAAAGGCTCAAAAATGCCCCTGAACTATTGGTAATAGCTCACATTTACCCTTGAACTATTTTTTTAGCTCAAAAATACCCTTCCGTTAAAGTATTGGGTCACATATACCCTTACTATTAACAGAGGTGTGTTAAGTGCCATGTCGACACCACGTGGACGCCACATGGATGCCACATGACATCTGACCTCCACATAGATTAAGAAGATCCTAATACTAATTTTGCCCTTATTTTCTTAGGAAATACCATTTAATCCATTTTGTTCATTTCTCTAAAATTATAAAATACATTTCCCTCCATTTCTGTGTAACATAATTTCTCTAGGGTTTCACAGATCCTCTCATGGACGCCTTGGGATTTCAAAGTTGATTTCGCCATAACAACTTTGGACGGATGTTACCAAGCAAGACGTTTGATCCTTTAAACGGCATCTGAAAAATTGTCACGTTATTCGTTGGCTGATAAAACGCCGGCAATTCGCCTAGAGAGGCAGACATCGGAGCAGAATACGATGACGGAGCTTCCTTTACGGTATTCAATTCTGATCTTATTGTTAGGATTTTCATCTCGAACAGTAACGTCGAGTTCCGACGATATCGGAGACGACGACGAAGTTAAGTTGAAATTCTTAATGGCGACGTCGGGGATAGTTTATTTTGGAGCTTCAGGAAGGAAGACGAGGTAGAGAACAACAACAGTGATTCCAAGAGCGGTAACTGTTATAATGGACTGAAAGGGACAATCTGAAAATTTTGTTTGAAGAAATGAAATTTATTTTAGCCAAGAAGCTGAAAAAGTTATGCTTTTGGAGAAGAAGATCAAAAAATTAAAAACTATCATTTTCATTTCATGTGATTTGTTTGTTGTAAGGATCATGAAGTGAATGTATGTAAGGATCAAACACTTTAGGACTCAATGTATGAATTGAATGTTTGTTGATTTAGTACTTGTGGAGTTTGAATTACAAGTTTATGTATTAAGGAATTTGTATTTTGTAATGAAGTTGTAGTACTTATGGAGTTTGAATTATGTATAAATTTTTGGATGGAGATGAAAGTTTCCAGCTGCTAGAAAAGAGAGCTTTTGGCATTAGCAGTTGTCCTGTTGAGTTAGTAGAACATGGAGAAGCCATTGTAGCAAAATGTAGTGGAGTACCACTTACAATTGTGGTAATATCAGGAGCTTTAAGAGGTCGTACGAACGAAATTGATTGGAAAGTAGTTAGGGAAAATGTGGGAAAGCATCTTATACAAGAAGACAAACTTGAATGTTGTGAGATTGAGTTACAATCATTTGCCTCAAGAAAAAAAGGCTTGCTTCTTGTATTTTGGTGCCTTTCCTCAAGGATTCGATATCCCCGCTTGGAAATTGATTCGACTCTGGATTGCTGAGGGACTCATAATGTCCAAGTTGTCGGGCAACGAAATTGAAGAGATAGCAGAGTATTATCTCAATGACTTTGCCAACAGGAACTTAGTGATGCTTTATGCATTATGTAGAGTAGTATATGGACTTTATTGTTATTGCATCTTATATGAATGAAATGGAATATTGAAGTATGTACCTGTGAATATGTGTTTTCAAGAAGGTTTGGCCAAACTCTTGGGGCTTACTGATGACACTAATGTGCAGGTAAACAACACCATCATTGAATGCATCATCAATATTCAAGCACATATGCTTGTTTTCTTGTTGATTTGCAAGTCACTAGGCCAAACAACACCATCATTGAATGCATTTGCAGCAGGACAGGTTGCAACACTCAAAATCATTGAGACAATCAGCAGAAAACCATTGATTGAAATCATAATGCATTACTAACATAATGCATTACTAACATTAACTAAAACTGGAAATATATTTCACACAAAAGCTGGACATCAACTAAGTAAAGAACCTTACTGTCCTTACCAAAATTTGGACAGTAAGCAGTATTTCACCAAACTCAACCAAAAAAATAAAAAATGCATTCATTGTTTTGTATCTACCAAATTCAACCCAAATAAACATAAGGATTCATTATTTTGCAACTACCAACTTCAACAAAAAATAAACATAAGCATTCATTGTTTTGCATCTACCAACTTTAACCCAAAATAAATAAATGCATTCATTGTTTTGCATCTGTCAGCTTCAACCCAAAATAAACAAAACACATGCATTGTTTTGCATTAACCAACTTCAAGCAAAAATAAACAAAAGTAGAGAACTTTTTACACTATCAGAACACTTCAAATCTGGGATTTGCCCTTAGTTTTTCTTGTCTTCAACTTTCTACCTTCTTCTGTCTCTCTCTTTCCAGCTGATTGTCGGTGACAGCTTCTTTTCCTTTCCAAGTGAGATTACTAGGTGAGTAAGGCAAATCTGTAGGTGTCACGCCTCAAAACCCATTAAGACGGACAGGCACCCGATGCCCTAAAGGACCGAGAGAACCAACCTACAACCTGTTCTTACTGAGCATATACTATAACAATTGAGACAAGTTAACTTTTGATGCAGCGATACAAACCAACGTAAGTAGATCCAAAAGTTATATACAAGACTTGGCCGTTTAGGCCACAACTCCTTAAGACACAACTGAACCATGTACATACGTCTACAAAGCCTCTAAAAGATAGAAGACTAGAGTAGGTCGGGACAGACCCCGCCTTACCCTTAACTACGATACAATACCAAACGAATTTACCAAGGACTTAATAAAGCTCCGAATCAACTTGGAGCTCACCAAAAGTAGCAGAATTTCGAGTGCTTCTACTGAGGAGGTCTACTAGCTGGAGTACCTGAGCCTGCAGCATGAAATGCAGCGTCCCCAATACGGGACGTCAGTACGAAAAATGTACTGAATATGTAAGGCAAAAAGTATATGTAATACAAGGCACAAATGAAATCAAGTAGCAACATATGAGTGCATAGATTAGGAGAGAAGACCACCTTTGCTTACTCTTGTGGAATCAAGTAAGCTACATTCTTTTCTTTACCTTCTTTGTATGTTATAATCTTTGTTGGACATGTGATACAAGTGACCAGCTGATCAGTGGTAGAAGAGGATGACCCATGCTAGGCGTATTAACCCCTGGGATGCGGTCCTCATAATTACACAACTTGGGATCGGCCCATGCTAGGCCGCCCCGAGCTGCCACCCTTCTATACCAATAGGGATCGGCCCATGCTAGGCTTTCGCCCCTGAGCTGCCACCCTTATTAAATAGATTCTTCACTTAATTCTTTAATCTTGAGATTATTGTTTAATCAGTTCATAACTCTTTTGAGATGTTATTTTTGGATAATCGTAACACTTTGAGAGGTTTGATTTGGTGGTCATAATGTTCACTTGGAGAAGAAATTACGAAATTAAGTGGGAATACAGTGAAACAAATACGTTAAAGGCAGTAACAATGACATAAGGAGCCGATGGAAACAATCAACACCTTACTTTAAGACCTTAATGGCACATTGACTTCAATTGGCTTAGGAGAAGGATTCATTAAACTTTCTTTTGCAAATAACCATGTCTATAACAGCACAAGGGGAAATTACACAAGTAATAGAGTAGGGAACAATAAAGGAAGTAGTTCCGTGTACTTAGAATGGGGAAAGAAAAATTGATTAGCTATTTGGAAGATAGTACGCTGCCACCAGCCTTTCCTTTTCTAGAATAGAACTTATGGAAATCACTTCATATGATAGTAATGCAGGTGGCAATTTCATGCCAAAGGATTATAGGATCGATAGCCGTACATACCTTATTTTTCTGACCAATACCACTATCACGATTCAGCCTTCCTTATTGGGTGCTAATCTACAACATAAGTCATGATTAAGCTAACATCAGCAGCTAATCACAATAAGGTCCTCCAAATCAGTAGCTAAAATATTTGATGGAAATCAGGCCCAAACAACCCTTACATAAATGGTGAACCACCACACCCGTCCTCTACACATTAATACAACTTCATACATCATCTCCCAAGCTACCCAAACAGCCCTCAACAACAATATTCATAAGGCAGCCACTATCAATCTCAAATCTTTCAGCAGAATAGGAGAATATTGACTCAAAGATTTATCACAATCCATGAATTCTTGATAAACATATACAAAATTCTCCACTCCAAACATTATCAAAGAGAGGAAAACAAATGGGTTGAAGTCTTACCTTAATTCTGGAAATTTATCCTCTAAACTTGTACTTCAAGAATTAAAACTCTCCTTCAAACTTCTTACTTGAAAATGAGATAGCACTCAAGAATCCCTAAGGTGTTTTAGGGCTGCTTATTGAAGCCAAGAGAGACCAAGAAAGAAATTTAAGAAAATCTGAAATTTTGCAAGTTCAAAATGGAGAATAAGACTTGATCCTTATCCTTTGAAAAAGGAGGTGTTATGGCCGACACTCTTGACCAATTTTGGGCCATATAATGTCAAGTAGGTGCCCCACCTGCTTGTCCTTTTAAATTGGGCCTTTTTGGACTTAATATTATTGGACCTTGGCTGTCCATTTTCCCTTTGTTCTTTTATTCAACTTGGGACAGATTAATGCAAGTAGGTGGTACACACTTGGCCCAATAACATGGTAAAACAAAACTTAGGAGGTCATGCACTTACCTAGTTTCACTTGGGCTTTATCCATAATGGGCCAATTGGCAGATTTGGCTGTTGGGCCTTCTTTCATTCACATTTTTCTTTAATAGGTTTGGGCTTCAAATGAGCCTTAAATATAAGCCTAAATCTGGTCAATCAAACTTGGGCCCTTTAACTATAATATAGATCAAGTAGGTGATGCAACTGCTAGCTCAATTACCACCTTACTATAATTACTTAAATACTTTCCATCGGAGTTAACTTGCAATACATATGCTAAAACGTGCAAGGCATTACATCACCTTCCAAGCTAGTTTAAACCAACACTAATCATGTAAGAAACATGATCCCTCACCTACACTATAAGTATATGTCAAGTATAACATGAATAGAACTACCACATACAAAAATACAGGTCGTTACATCCTTCCCCCCTTGGAACATTCGTCCTCGAATGTTAGCATGGTTGTGCGGCCTAAACAAGTTCAAGCCTAAGCTAGTACTACTATTAATCACATTGAACATATAGACTTATACTTACTTGTCAATGCCTCCACTAACATTTTGATCATTCCCACCAGTGTGGAAGAGGTGAGGATACTTCAATTTCATTGCTTCTTCTGCTTCCCATGTAACTTCTTCTACTTGTTGGTTTCTCCATAGAACTTTTACAGAAGCTACTTCTTTATTTCTTAACTTCCTAACTTGTCGATCCAGAATAGCAATGGGTACTTCTTCATAAGTGAGATCTCCTGTAACCTGTACGTCTTCAGTAGGAGTAATACGAAATGGGTCACCTACGCATTTCCGTAGCATTGAGACATGGAACACCGGATGAACTGATGAAAGCTCTTGTGGTAGCTCTAACTCATAGGCTACTTGGCCAAATTTTCGGATAATCTTATATGGCCCTATATAGCGTGGACTCAGCTTTCCCTTTTTACCAAACCTCATTACCCCTTTCATCGGAGACACCTTCAAGAACACCCAATCCCCTATAGAAAATTCTAGTCCTCTCCTTCTAATATCTGCATATGATTTATGTCGACTTTGAGCTGTTTCTAGCCGCTGCTGTATCACTTTGACTTTTTCCATAGCTTGATGAACAAGATCTGGCCCAAATAAGCCAGTTTCACCCGTTTTGAACCAGCCAATTGGTGATCTACACTTTCGACCATATAAAGCTTCATAAGGTGCCATTTTAATGCTAGAATGATAGCTATTGTTATAAGCAAATTCAATAAGTGGTAGGTGATCATCCCAGCTACCCTTGAAATCTAATATACAAGCTCGCAGCATATCCTCAAGTGTCTGAATCGTACGTTCTGCCTGACCATCCGTTTGAGGATGAAAGGCTGTACTTAAATTCACTTGTGTTCCCAAACTCTTTTGAAATGACTTCCAAAAATTTGCTGTAAATTGAGCTCCTCTATCCGATATTATAGAGATTGGCACTCCATGTAGTCGAACTATCTCTTTAATGTACAACCTCGCATACTCTTCAGCTGTATAAGTAGTCTTCACCGGTAAGAAGTGTGCTGCTTTGGTAAGTCTATCAACTATTACCCATATGGAGTCAAACTTCCGGAATGAGCGAGGCAAACCAGTAACAAAATCCATGTTGATCATGTCCCATTTCCAAATTGGAAGTTCTATACGCTGCATGTAACCTCCGGGCTTTTGGTGTTCTACTTTTACCTGTTGACAGTTTGGACACTGAGCCACGAATTCTGCAATGTTCTTCTTCATGTTCCCCCACCAATACATTTCTTTCAAGTCATGATACATTTTAGTTGACCCCGGATGAACAGAGTACCTTGAATTATGTGCTTCCATCATGATCCTCTTTCTTAGTTCATCTATATTAGGTACACACAATCTGTTTTGACATCGAAGTACTCCGTCTTGCTTAAGCTCAAACGCCTTTGTCATACCATGTAGTACATTCTCTTTAAGTTGTAAAAGAATTGGATCAGTGTACTGCTTCTCTTTCACTTCCACTATTAACGAGGATTCTGCCGCATTTTGCACAATTACCCCTTCGTCTTGAGATTCAAGAAGGCGAACGCCCAAGTTAGCTAGTTGGGAAAGATCCTTAGTCATTCCTTGTCTTTCCATAGACTTCCCATAAGTGGTTGCCATTATTTTACGGCTTAAAGCATCAGCTACTACATTAGCTTTACCGGGATGATATAAGATGTCAATGTCATAATCTTTTAATAGCTCCAGCCACCTTCGCTGCCTCAGATTTAAGTCTTTTTGCTTAAAAATATATTGCAAGCTTTTGTGATCAGTGTATATGTCAACATGAACTCCATACAAGTAGTGGCGCCATATCTTCAAAGCAAACACAACTGCTGCTAGCTCTAGATCATGGGTTGGACGCCCCCTCCCCCATCGACAGGGCGTCCTTTGGCTCCGTCGATTAACACTGCCAAGGCTGTGTCTCGACAGCCTTTGGGTCCTCTTTGAGGTCCGCTTGCGGGGCCCTTGGGGAGTCTTGCCCAAACGTTTCCAACGTAAATATATACCTTAACAGGTAAAGGACCTTCCACATCAGTTTCATCCAAAAAAAACACTCACAACACCTTCAAACATGCTAGGCACACTAAAGACATACATACACGTCTCAAGGGCTATCTTTCGAACGTTTTGGACATTCTTGGATATTTAACTTCCAAATGACTTAAAATCTTACATGCATACTTTAAAACACTTAATTAAAACATTAGCAAGATTATAGGCACATGTGAGGCTTTAGACACCCTAACTAATTTTGGGGGTCATACAAATTGCATGAGAACATCCTTTCAATACAACCCTCACAAGTGAGATTAACACATTAACATCATCATACTATAATAAGGCACATAGCAAATTCATAACCAACCTTACATCATTACATCTTAGCCTATATCTCACATGCCATATCATCAATACATTTAAATTAAATCATCATACAAATCCTATTCAATCTACTCACAAGATACACGTCAAATGAGTTTCATCACCAATCAGAAGTCGTCATAATTGAATTAAAGGTTTGAGATTACAAAGACTTACCCAATCTCCTTCACAATCCATTATCCAAGGTTTTACCATCAACCATCCGATTCCGCCCAACAATGGGTGTAATATCATCACACAATAGTATATAACATAATGTCTAAGTCAATTTAAACCATCCTAAATAATTCAATCAAGATTTCATAATCTAGGGTCAGGTAATTGGGTCAAATTCATCATCCCTACCACAACCAACTCAATTAATCAATAATGTATCATAATCTAATCATAATAACAAATAGAAACCATATACAAGAAAATTTCGAAGATCCAATTTGTATTAGGAAGAAACCCATATGAAATTATCTTTATGAAAGTCGTTTTTTGGAAGAACGCTTTGGGAAAGGAATCCCAAAGGTGAAGAGTTCTCATACCTTGATATTTGTTGAAGATTGATAGAGAAAAGTGATCTTCTTGCTGACTTTATGATCTTGACCTAGCCCTCCAATGGAGTTCTTCTTTG
Source organism: Solanum sitiens (assembly GCA_016801875.1). Taxonomy (NCBI): domain Eukaryota; kingdom Viridiplantae; phylum Streptophyta; class Magnoliopsida; order Solanales; family Solanaceae; genus Solanum; species Solanum sitiens. The sequence continues at coordinate 753,209 of JABWTJ010000252.1, forward strand.
GGATTTCTTCTCTGGGAGAGAGAAAGTAGAGAGAAGGAAGAGCAAAGTGAAGTTTTGGAATTGGGAGGTGTTAAGTTGGGTTTAGACTTATGCTAGGTTATATATTTAATTAACTAACCTCATTAACCACACCTAATCCCTAAATAATCCCCTAAATAACTAACTTAATGAAATGAATCAATTAAAACTCATTAGCGAAATTATAGAACTGACCTACTTAGTACATGTGCTTTGTACTAACCCATATTTCTCCATCTTTTCCCCAAACATTTTAGGTTCGGGCCATTGATGAGATTCGTGGCTATTGGATAAGAAGACTTGGATCTTTCCTAAGTCAATTGGTGTGTCCTCATGAGTTTCGAGGATAGAGACACTCATCAAGACTTATTATCTTTGTCTATGTTTTGAGAAATTATTCCATTCTCATGTTGAGACTTCATTGTAACCTATATGGGCATTTTGTAATAGACTAATGGCTATGCCCAAACTATTGTGATTCATTTGTCAGATGGTTGACTGTGAGATGAACTATTAGACTATATTGTTGTAAAATGTTAAGTGAGAAGTCTATGTAAGCTTCATAAGCGAGGAGTCTATGTAAACCCCGTATACGATATGCGAGAAGTCAAAGTTTACTTCACTATATAGAAAAGTTTTAAATTTTTCCGCATTTTTGACCTATGATGTGCTATGATGTATTCTAAGGGCTTTTCATAGTCCTCTTATAGGACGACGCCACTGGTTACTCCTAGTGAGTACTTTGGGTCATAACACACCCCTTAGGAACATTCGTCCCTAAGTGTCACTTTAAACCGTGTATATGGGAAGAGAAGGGAGACTGTAGACTATCAGTTCAACAACAAGCAACAACCTAATGAGTCATAGCTCACAGGAGAAATTTTCAACTCCTTTCAACATACAACTTAACATTTGAACATAGGAACTTAATCCATAATTCATAACACATAAGAGCTCACCCTTTGATATCACATAAGGAGGAACTACCTTCTCCTTAACAATATGAGCTCAATCTGAACTTCTATAGAGTTTGCGATGCTGCCTTCTTATCAAAATAACACCAAATATGTTCAGTACAACTCTCATGAAGACAGTAAGGCACACTACATATAAGTTCATGTTAACCATATGAACATGTTTCATGAAACTAAATTCAAGAATCATTTTCTAAAAGAACATGCAAATATTCGGAAAACGTGATAAATGCAACATTATTTATAGCACTCATTTAAGAGAAACTACTAACCTTAACTTGGCTAGGAGTAGAAGGGAAAACTTGAGGACAACGGGACTTCATGTCGGCCTCAGCCTCCCATGTTGCACCCTCAACAAGATGGTTCCTCCATAGAACCTTTACGGAGGCAACCTCTTTATTTCTCAATTTCATAACTTGACGATACAAGATATCAATCGGAACCTCAGAAAGGTTCTATTTTACCCCTAAACCTTCTAGAGGGAGAATAGAAACTGGATCACCTATATACTTAATTAGCATAGGCACATGTAACACCGGATGAACCGGGGCCAATTCAATTGGCAATTTTAGCTCATAAGCAACTTCCCTGACTCTCTTCAAAATTTCATAATGACCCACATAGTAAGGGCTAAATTTCCCTTTCTTGCGAAACCTCATTACCCCTTTCATGGGTGAAATTTGAAATTTTCAAGTAGAACCGATCTCCTACTTCAAATTCAAGGTCCCTTTTATATTGTCGGCATAGGATTTTTGCCGACTATAAGCCATTTTCAATCTCTCCCTTATGAGTCGAACTTTCTACGTGGACTCATATACTACTTTGGGACAAAACAAAGAAAACTCACCCACTTCAAACCATCCAACTGAAGACGGACACCTCCTACCATAGAGTGCTTCAAAAGGTGATATGGAGATACTTGAATGGTAGCTATTGTTGTAGGAAAACTATATCAAAGGTAGGTCATCATCTTAATTTCCTTTCAAATATATAACACAAGCTCTCAACATGTCCTCCAATGTTTTAATGGTGCTCTCCACTTGACCATCGGTTTGTGGGTGGAAAGCGGTACTAAGTTTCACTTGAGTCCCAAACCCACTTTGGACAGATAAAAAAATGAGAAGTGAATTAGGCACCTCTATATAAAATGATCGACAAAGAAGCCACATGCAACTTTATGATCCCCTTAATGTACAATCTAACATACTCCTCCACCGAATAAGAGACTTTGACAGGGAGGAAATGGGCTGATTTGGTCAACCTATCCACTATAACACTAATAGAGTAATGTTGTCTACACATACGAGGAAACCCTACCACAAAGTCCATGTTGACATCTTCTCACTTCCAAGTGGGAACATCAATATTTTGAGTTAGACCTCCCGGTCCTTGATTTTCGTCTTTGAATTGTTGGCAATTTGAGCACTTAGCCACAAAGTTTGCCAATTCCTTTTTTATCCCATTCCACCAATAAATTTTGCGCAGGTCATGATACATTTTAATGGCACCCGGATGAATGGAATATTGGGAGCCATGATCCTCTTCCATGATTTCCTCCCATAAGATATCCACATACGGTACACATAACCTTCCTTGGTACCTAAGTACTCCATCATCCCCTTTGGAGAAATATTCATTATTCATTTTAAGGAACAATTCCTTCAACTCCATCAATAGAGGATTAAGATGTTTCTTAGACTTCACATCAACCACTAAAGACGATTTGGAGTTATGAAGGACTCTGAAGACACTATTTGAGGATTCTTCTAGTCGAACACCCAACCATGCAAACCTATGAACCTCTTTTACTATCTCTTTCTTATCATCAACCACATGAGTCACACTACCCATGGACACTTGACTCAAAGCATCAGCAACAACATAAGCTTTCCTAGGGTGGTAAAGCACACTGATGTCATAATCCTTTAAAAGCTCTAACAACCTTATTTTGCATAGATTCAAGTCTTTTTGAGCAAATACATATTTTAACTCCTCTGATAGATGAACACATCAACATTTAGCCCATAAAGATGTTGTATCCAAATTTTCCAACCAAACACTACGACCACTAGTTCAAGGTCATGAGTTGGGTAGTTCTTCTCATGAACCTTGACTTGCCTAGAGGCATATGCTATAACCTTACCATGTTGAATGAGGACACAACCCTAAGTTAATCGAAAGCATTCACAATAAACCACAAACCCTTTGGTACCCTCTGATAAGGTCACCACCAGAGCGGAGGTAAGTCTATATTTAAATAATTGGAAGATCTTTTCACATGAATCGGACCATTCGAACTTGGACTTCTATTGGGCCAAGGTCGTTAATGGATATGCGATAGATGAAAATCCCTCAACAAACCTCCTATAGTAACCGGCCAACCCTAAAAAATTTCAGATGTCGGTAGGGTTCAAAGGTCTAGGCCATTTTGACCACTTTCGTCTTACTCAAATTGACCTCTACCCCTTCACTAGAGATAATGTGACCAATAAAAGCAACCGATCTCAATAAAAATTTGCATTTAGTAATCATAGCAAAAAGTTTGTTATCCTTTAGGACTTGCAAAACTATCCTCAAATGTCTGATATGATAATCCTCACTCATAGAGTATATCAAGATATCGTCAATAAAGACTTTCACAAACAAATCAATATAACTTCTAAAAGCTCAATTCATAAGGTCCATGAAAGCTGCCGGGGCATTTGTTAGACCAAAAGACATAACTAGTAATTCAAAATTACCACATCTTGTTCGGAATGAAGTTTTCGGAATGTCAACACCCCTCACTCGAAGTTGGTGATAACTCGAACTAAAGTCAATTTTTGAAAAGTAACTCGCTCCTTGGAGTTGGTCAAACAAATCATCAATTCTAGGGAGTGAGTACATATTCATTATAGTGACCTTGTTCAATTGGTGGTAGTCAATACGCATTCTCAAAGACCCATCCTTGTTCTTCACAAACAATACCGGAGCACCCTATTTAAATCCAAATTCATGATGAACACATAATCCTCCAAATTTCTCAATTTAGCGTATAATGTGGGTAATGTGATCTTGTTAAGATGTAGTTAGATTGTGTTTTCCATCATGTTAATGTATCTATAGCTACTGTTTTCCTTGTGAATTGCTTATGAATTATGTGTAATTTACCAATGTGGATCAAGGTTTGAAGGTTTGGTAAGGTTGACCTATATTCCTCCATATTCTATAGATTGATGATGTAGTGTATATAATGTGATCTTGAATCCTATTATGGTTGAAGCATGATTTCGATTATGTCCTTATACTCTTAGATACTACCCTATATTTGAATTGTGAATGAATTATGAGTGTTGATCAATGATGATCAAATCTTGGAGAAATTATAAGTTGTCCCTATTCTCTCTACTTCTCTAAAAAATTGCTAGTTGAATTGGCCTTGAAGGGCATTGTATGGTATGGTCCACTTATGGTGGCGGTGTTTACTTCCTTGTAAACCCTTATGTGTGTTAATCATGGACTTGAAGGCAAGTTTGTGAACTATGATGTGTGTGTGATGATCACAATGTGGAGTAGCATGCCTAGTCTTCTATTCTAGTATCATGATCTATGTATTGATGATGTCTACTCTATTTGAATGATATTGTTATAGTTAGGTTTAGGTTCTTCCATTGATGATGTCTTAAATTCTTAATGAACCCTACCTATGTATCCTATATGAATGTGTGATATTAGACAATTTAAGGAGTCTTGAATGCAAGTGTTGAAGTTGTCTTGTCTCCTATGCTAGTATGTGATGTGTGGTCTATGCTTGAATGTGCATTGTGGTCTCAAGAGGGTGGCTGCCTCAATGTGATGTTGATAGCCATTATGTGATCATGTTGACTAATGTACACACACTCACACCTCATACATGCTTATAGGTAGTATAGGTTCATGATGTCTAATGAAATGATAATTCTCATATGCACTAATGTCTAGTACTATGCATGTAAAGTATATATGTCCATGACGTATGAAAGTATCTCTTAACTAGGATGACTTTATAGGTGTACTAGTATGGACAAGGTTATGTGTAACAACCCTAGAAATGAATAAGATAAATGCTTAAGGTGTCAAGAATGCTTGCGATTAGATCAAGGTTCACACAGATTGATACGCGTAGAACCAGACCTCAGAACCCTTACTACGGCCAAGCCAACTAACTTGGGGAGTTAATTGAGCTTGGAAAGGTTGGAACCAACCATGTGAGTCTATCGAAAACGAAGATTTAATCGAAGGAGTCTTTACCGGAATTAAAAAGAAGAAAACTTGAGTTTTGAGGGTCCATGGATAAAATGGTCTTTTCCAAGCCAAGGGTAATATTGTAATTACCCTAAGGAATTAATTAATTAATTAAAAAAAAATCAATCTGGGTTGGGTCGACTCGGAATGATCCATCTCGCAAAAGGGGCACTCTACCGGAGTTCGAACCCCATTGGAAGCATCAAATTAATGATTTAATTGATGATTAAAAATCTGATTAATTTTTTCAAGGGCATAATGGTCCTTTCACTAAGCTAATTAAATCAGGTTTTTATTTAAATTAATAAGGAGTCCTAGTTTGACTAATTCCCAAACTAAAACTCCTAATATTTGTCTACTCTCTCACGATCTCTCTCTCACGTTTCATCACTCTCTCTCACGATTGGTTTCTGCCAAAAACACAAAGAACTGAAAATACATCAAGAGTTCTTCACACTTGAAGAACTCACATGAAAATTTGAGAAAAATAAAGTAACCAAAAACGTCAAGGCAAAAAGAGGTTGTTCGTCGAGTGGTGTGTACTTTGAGGAGGTTTGGACTGATTTTGGAGAAGGTTTTGGGCAGCAAATTCACGTTTAAACAAGCAAATTAAGGTATGAGTTTCTTCTCTCTTGGTACCTTTCCCAAGAGGCCCCTTACAATTCAAGATATTCACTCTGAAACTAGGGTTGTTCCCCGTTGCATGTCCTTGTCACTAGCTCCCAATGATTTCGTAGGTTGGGTTTGTTTGCTGGTAGATTTAGGTATGTGTGATGTTTTTATGTTGAATGTGAATATGTTTATGTGATTGAAATCACGAAAATGACAACCAATGTGTAATCGGGAAAAAAATGTGTGTGTGTGCAGGTTGGCAGTGAGTTTTAGCCACTGTTTTGGAGAAGTAAAAAGGCATGTTATTTCTTGTATTTTATGTGCTAAAGTTGTGCATAATGTGATGTTCATATGGTGTGTGAAGTAACAAATTTTGAGTGAAAACGCTTGACTAATGTAACCCCTAAACTACACCTAACTATACACTAAATGCTTGGTGAATTGCCCTAAGAAACTAGCAAGAAAAGGTTGATGAAAAGAAGCTAAAGTTGGGATTAAATTTCAAGATTGTGTGCTCTAGTTTCGGTCAACAATGAGGTTAAAATCTAGGTTTTTAAAGTGAAAATAAAATAAGTAACGTCAATGGGAATTGAACCCAAGACCTCACATGTAAAAAAGGCTAAAAACGTGAAGGGGGTTAAGGGGAATCGAACCCTTTAGCTACTGGTTTCGCAAGAAAAGGAAAAGAAAATGGGTCTGGGGGAATCGAACCTGGCCACTGGAATTTGCGACAAAGACAAAGAAAACGGGGCTGGGGGGAATCAAACTCGCGACACTGGAGGAGAAAGAAGAGAAAAATAAATTAAATAAATAGATGAGAGGCATGGGATTCGAACCCACGACCTCCAGGCAGCGAGTGAAAGAGGAGAAAATAAATAAAAGAAAATGTGAGGCGTGGGAATCGAACCCACGACCTCAAGGCTGAAAAGGAGAAGGCGAAATTACCTAAAGAAATAAAGTGAGGCTGTGGGGGTTCGATCCCACAACCTCACTGCCACTCGCCTAACTTAAATAAAAATAAACTTAGGAGGATGTGGGGGTTCGAACCCACCACCTCACATCCTCAGCGAAATTAAAGTTTAAATAAGGAGGTTGTGGGGGTTCGAACCCACAACCTCCATATACCAGCGAATAAATAACAAAAATAGAAGAGGCTGTGGGGGTTTGATCCCACAACCTCTTGGTTTGGGCGAAAAGGGCAATGAGATGTTAATTAAAAATAAAAGGGGTTGTGGGGGTTCGAACCCACAACCCTTCGGCTATCTTAAGGGGAAAATTAAGTAGAAAATTAATGATACAATGTTAATGGTGGAATTTAATATAGAGTTCTAATGTTATGAATATTAAACCCGATGAAAGTCTTAAACTACACCCTAGGTATAGCTGGTGTTCACACTGGCCTATGAATGAAATGAAATGAGTATGTACGAATGAATGAAGCAGACTTTGTGTTTGCTAATGAAGACTCCCTAGTTGAGGTCCCATATGTTGAGCGCTCATTTTGGAAAGTCTTAATGTCAAGTACATGATTCCAAGGTCTCATGGTATATGAATGAATGATATGAAAGAAGCTATGTGTTCTATGTTATGTGCTATGATATGTGCTATATGTAAAATGTTATGTGGTGTGTGCAATATGATATTTATGATGATACATGTTACTCTCATGGCATGACTTTCCTAATCCAAATTTGGAAAGATCATTGACTTTCCTAATCCAAATTTAGAAAGCTCACTGACTTTCCTAATACAAGATTGGCAAGTCCACTGACTTGACTTCGCATAATCATGTTATTAGGGAAGAGCTATTCTTTCTCATGCATGTCCTTGGTGTGTGCTTGCATATACCCATACTTAGTACAAGTGTGTACTAACCCTATACAACTATACTATTTTAGGTGCAGGCATAGGTGGACAATAGAGATACAGGATCATTGTTGCAGTTATCTGGACGTCCAACATTCATCTGGAGTTGGTAGGTCCCCATGCTTTCGAGGAAGCTATTGTTTTATATTCTAGCTTAGTTTTAGAGTTGAGCTAGTGGAGCATGTTCCACTAGCGTTTCTTTCCTATTTTTATTCAGAATTTGTATTGGTGCCATTTTGGCAATTATACACCTATTACTTATTGAACTATTTCTTTCAGTTGCTTATCTCTTAATGTAAGATGGTTGATGGTGAACAATTATGAAATGATAAGAATGTTTAACAAGTATGTTAAGAAATAAAAAGTTTCAAATTTTCCGCTAAAATTAACCTAGATGAAGTAAGAATGACGTAAGTAGGCTTGTCTGCGAACTCTCAGAGGTCGTCTAGATTCTTTGTCGTGACAAAGTTGGTATCAGAGCACTAGGTTAAATTCCGATAATAATGAGTTCACATCAACCACATTGAGTAGTTTCTAAGTCAAGGTAGTGAAGTGCACCACTATCCTGGATTAGAGACTGCATGATGCATAGGAAAACTTCCCTTTTTCTGATCTTATCGTGCTTCTCCTAAAGTTTAATTTCTTGGTGTTATGAGCGTGTCTAAGATCAATCTTTGTTGTTTTTGGGAGAATGAATACTATGAGGACTATTGGTCAGAGGAGAGGAGGTGCAGCTGCTGGGGGCAATCAGGTTCCACCCCAGTCTCCAGCTGAAGGAGTGGCTATGCCAGTTAACCCAGCTGGGTTGACTGATGCTGAGGTGAGGGCATCTCTGTCCCATATGGCACAGGCAATTACTATGCAGGCCCAGGCTATGACTGCCCCGGTCAACCGGCAGGATGTTCAGAGGGCCGGAGAACCCACCGGTTCGTAGCATGGCTGACAAACTGAGAACTTCACGAGGATGAATCCTCCTATTTTCACAGGGTCTAAGACTTCAGAGGACCCCCAGGAGTATGTGGATGAGGTGTATAAGATTCTGGTGGCTATGGGGGCCACAAATACTGAGAAGGCTGAGCTGGCTTCCTATCAGCTCAAAGATATTGCACATACTTGGTGCAAGATGTGGAAGGATAGCCGAGCTTTGGGCAGAGTTCCAGTCACTTGGGAGCTGTTTAAGACAGCATTTCTGGAGAGATTCTTTCCCAGAGAAATGAGGGAGGCCAAGGTTGAGGAGTTCATCAACCTTAAGGAGGGCTCTATGACAGTCATGGAGTATTCCCTGAAGTTTGTTAAGCTATCCAGATATGCTACTTTCCTTAGTATCTAATAGCAAGGATAAGGTGAGTACTGAAGTTTGTTAAATTATCCAGGGATGCTACTTCCCTTGTGTCTAACAGCAGGGATGAGATGAGCAGGTTCCTCACAGGAATCAATGGAGATCTGGAGGAGGAGTGTCGATCTGCGATGCTCCATGATAATATGGACCTCTCCAGGTTGATGGTGCATGTCCAGCAGGTAGAGGACAGCCGTAAAAAGAGGGGTATTCGTGATGCTAGGAGGCCTAAACCTCAATATCAGGCAGTTCCCAGCCATGGAGGCAACAAAAACAATTTTGGCGTCGGTGAGCAGCCCAAGTTCAAGAAGGGGAAACAGAGTTCTGGGAACTCAAATTTTCAGAGGAGTACAGCACCTAGAGGAGGCAGACCTGAGCCCAATAAGGGCAATGGAGGTGAGATGTAGCGTCCTAAAAAGAATTGTGCTAAGTGTGGCCGAGCTCACAGTGGAGACTGCAAACAGGGCATTAATGCTTGCTTCGGTTGCGGTAAGAGTGGACACATGGTTAGAGACTGCCCACGGAACAGAGGTCAGGCTGGAGGTAATGCTCAGCCTAGGCCTAATCCACAGGGTGCAGCAGCAGTCGAGCCTCCTAAGATAAACAGGTTCTATGCCCTAAAGGGCAGGGAGGAGCAGGAGAAGTCCGCTGATGTTGTCACAGGTATACTGCAAGTATTTTTAACTTCTGTTTATGCTTTACTTGATCCAGGGTCTACGCTTTCCTTTGTAACTCCTTTGCTTGCTCTCACTTTTGAGATATTGCCTGAAGTTCTGCATGATCCTATAGTGGTTAGTACACCTTTAGGACAAAATGTAAGAACTGATAGAGTATACAAGGGTTAGCCAATAGTGATAAGTGGTAAAACTATGTGTGCAGACTTCGTTGAGTTACCCATGCATGATTTTGATGTTATTCTTGGCATGGACTGGCTTCACAGTTGTTATGCTTGCTTGGACTGTCGTAGTAGAGTGGTGAGATTTCGTTTCCCTAATGAAGTGGAGCTAGTCTGGGAGGGGTACAACTCGAGTCGTCCTAACCTCTTGATTTCGAACCTTAAGGCCAATAAAATGATGTCCAAGGGGTTATTGTGTCATCTTGTGAGTGTTACTGTTTTGGATCATGACATTCCTTCCATAGACTCAGTGCCTGTAGTGAATGAGTTCTTAGATGTGTTTCCTGATGATTTGCCTGGAGTCCCTCCCCCTCGAGAGATTGATTTTGGTATCGACTTAGAACCGGATACTAAACCAATTTCCATTCCTCCTTACAAATTGGCTACACATGAACTCAAAGAGTTGAAGATGCAGTTAAAAGATCTCACTGACAAGGGTTTCATTCAGCCGAGCATATCCCCTTGGGGCGCTCCAGTGTTGTTTGTGAAAAAGAAAGATGGAACCCTTAAAATGTGTATCAATTATCGGCAGCTCAACAAAGTCACTATAAAGAATAAGTATCCACTTCCCAGAATAGATGATTTGTTCCATTAGCTCCAAGGGTCTAGTTTCTTCTCTAAGATTGATCTTTGTTCAGGGTATCATCAGCTTAGGGTTAGGGATGGAGATATCCAAAAGACAGCCTTTCGTACCCGCTATGGTCACTATGAGTTTCTAGTCATGTCATTTGGTCTCACGAATGCACCTGCTGCATTTATGGATCTCATGAAAAGAGTCTTCCGTGAATACCTTGACTCTTTCGTCATAATATTCATTGATGACATTCTCATCTACTCTAAGACCAAGGAAGAACATGAACAGAATTTGAGACTAACCTTGCAGGTACTTAGACAGCATCAGTTGTATGCCAAATTCAGCAACTGTGAATTCTAGCTGAGATCAGTGACCTTCCTGGGTTATGTTGTGTCCGATCAGGGCATGGAGGTGGATCCCAGGAAGACTGAGGCTGTGAAGAACTGGCCAAAGCCACTTACTCCCACTGACATCCGTAGCCTTTTGGGATTGGCTGGTTACTACCGCTGGTTTGTGGAGGGCTATTCTTCCATTGCTGCTCCATTGACAACTTTGACTAAGAAGAAAGCCAAGTTTGAGTGGACGGAGACTTATGAGAGGAGTTTCCAGGAGCTCAAGGACAGACTCACTTCAGCCCCGGTGCTTACTTTGCCTAAGTGTGGTGAGAAATACACTGTTTACTGTGATGCATCTAGGGTTAGTTTGGGTTGTGTTCTTATGCAGGTTGGTAAGGTGATAGCCTATGCGTCCAGACAACTCAAGGTTCATGAGAAGAATTATCCCACTCATGACCTGGAGTTAGCAGCTGTGGTGTTTGCACTGATGCTGTGGAGGCACTACTTGTATGGAGTGCATGTGGATGTATTCACACACCATAAGAGTCTCCAGTATGTTTTCACTCAGAGGGAGTTGAACCTACGTCAGCGGAGATGGTTCTAGCTGTTGAAGGATTATGACATGAATGTTCACTACCATCCAAGTAAGGCTAATGTTGTAGCTGATGCTTTGAGCAGGATGAGCATGGGAAGTACAGCCCACGTTGAGGATGAGAAGAAGGAGCTGGTGAAAGATGTACACAGACTGGACAGACTGGGTGTGCGATTGGTTTACTCTACTAGTGGGGATGTTTCAGTTCATCCTAGTTCTGAATCATCCTTGGTAGTTGAAGTCAAGCACGGTCAGCATCTATATCCTGTGTTGATGGAGTTGAAGGACTCAGTGCTGATGAAGATGAATGAGTCTTTCGCTTTTGGAGGTGATGGTATACTTAGGTATCAGGACAGGCTGTGTGTACCAAATATGGATGATTTGTGGACCAGGATTGTTGCAGAGGCCCATGGTTCCAGATATTCCATACATCCAGGTTCCACCAAGATGTATCATGATCTTAAGTAGATTTATTGGTGTGATGGCATGAAGTAGGACATTGCAGAATATGTGGCCAAGTGTCCTAATTGTCAGCAGGTTAAGGCAGAGCATCTTAAGCCTGGCGGTCTGACTCATATTATTGAGGTTCCGACTTGGAAGTGGGAGGCCATTAATATGGACTTCGTGGTTGGTCTTCTTAGGACTAGGAGGCAGCATGACTCCATATGGGTTATTGTGGACAGATTGACTAAGTCTGCCCACTTTATCCCTGTGAAGTCTACTTATAGAGCCGAGGATTATGCGAGACTCTACATTGATGAGATTGTGAGATGGCATGGGATTTCTTTGTCTATCATTTCAGATTGAGGAGCTCAGTTTACTTCACATTTTTGGAGATCTTTCCAGAAGAGCTTGGGCAAGCAGGTAAAGCTTAGCACTGCCTTTCATCCTCAGATAGATGGGCAGGCGGAGCGGACCATTCAGACATTGGATGACATGTTGAGAGCGTGTGTGATTGACTTCAGAGGTAGCTGGGATGACCATCTGCCTTTGATAGAGTTCTCGTATAATAATAGCTATCACTCCAGTATTGGGATGACACCATTTGAGGCACTGTATGGTAACAGGTGTAGATCTCCAGTTGGGTGGTTCGAGGTTGGATAGTCATCCATTCTGGGTCTAGAGATCATTCATGAGGCCTTAGAGAAGGTTAGAGTGATTAGGGACAGGTTGGCTACTGCTTACAGTCGGCAGAAATCATATGCAGACAACAGAAAACGACCCTTACAGTTTGATGTTGGTGACCAAGTTTACTTGAAGACATCACCTATGAAAGGGGTGATGAGATTTGGTAGAAAAGGGAAGTTGAGTCTAAGGTATGTTGGGCCATATGAGATCCTACAACGTGTGGGTGAGATGGCCTATGAGTTAGCATTGCCTGCGGAGCTAGCTTTTGTTCATCCAGTCTTCCATGTTTCTATGTTGAAGAAATCCCTAGGTGATCCAGCATCGATTCTACCTGTTGATGGTTTGGGGGTTGGTTAAGACTTGTCTTATCAGGAGGTACCTGTTGAGATCTTAGACAGACAGGTCAAGCGGCTGAGGAACAAGGAGATTGCCACAGTGAAGGTATTGTGGAGAAATTATCTTGTTGAGGGTGCTACGTGGGAGGCTGAGGCCGACATGAGATCCCGCTACCCTCATCTTTTCAGCTCTTGAGGTTAGACTTCCTACTCTGAAGTCTATGTTTCCTTATCTCTCCGTATTTTGTTGCTATTGCTTGACTGTGCATAGTGATTTTGTTATGATCTGACTGCATTATGATATGTAGTGGTAGTGTCATTCGGGGACGAATGTTCCTAAGGGGGGGATAATGTAACAACCCTAAAAATGAATAAGATAAATGCTTAAGGTGTCAAGAATGCTTGCGATTAGATCAAGGTTCACACGGAATTGATACACGTAGAACCAGACCTCAGAACCCTTAATACGGCCAAGCCAACTAACTTGGGGAGTTAATTGAGCTTGGAAAGGTTGGAAACAACCATGTGAGTCTCTCGAAAACGAAAATTTAATGGAAGGAGTCTTTACCGGAATTAAAAAGAAGAAATCTTGAGTTTTGAGGGTCCAGGGGTAAAATGGTCTTTTCCAGGCCAAGGGTAATATTGTAAATATCCTAAGAATCAATTAATTAATTAATTAATTAAATTAAAAAAAAATCAATCCGGGTTGGGTTGACCCGAAATGATCCATCTCACAAAAGGGGCACTCTACCCGAGTTTGAACCCCATTGGAAGCATCAAATTAATGTGATGTTCATATGGTGTGTGAAGTTACGCAGTCTCTAACCATGTTCCCACTCTTACCGCAACCGAAGCAGGCATTAGTGCCCTGTCTGCACTCTCCACTGTGAGCACGGCCACACTTAGCACAGTTCTTTTTGGGACGCTGCATCTCACCTACATTGCCCTTCTTGGGCTTAGGTCTGCCTCCCCTAGGTGTTGTACTCCTCTGAGAATTAGAGTTCCCAGAACTCTGCTGCCACTTCTTGAACCTGGGATGATCACGGATGCCAAAATTGTTCCTGTGGCCTCCATGGCTGGGACCTGCCTGATCTTGAGGCTTAGGCCTCCTAGCATCACGAACTCCCCTCTTAATGCGGCTGTCCTCTACCTGCTGGACATGCACCATCAATCTGGAGAGGTCCATGTTATCATAGAGCATCGCAGACCGACACTCCTCTTCCAGATATTCGTTGATTCCTGTGAGGAACCTTCTCATCTCATCCCTGCTGATAGATACAAGGGAAGTAGCATACTTGGATAGTTTAACAAACTTCAGGGAATACTCCCTGACTATCATAGATCCCTGCTTAAGGTTGATAAACTCCTCAACCTGACCTCCCTCATCTCTCTGGGAAAGAATCTCTCCAGGAAGGCTATCTTAAACAGGTCCCAAGTGACCAGAACTCTTCCCAAAGCTCGGCTATACTGCCACATCTTGCACCAAGACTGTGCAACGTGCTTGAGCTGATAGGAAGCCAGCTCAGCCTTCTCAATATTTGTGACCCCCATAGCCACCAAAATCTTATGTACCTCATCCACAAACTCCTGGGGGTCCTCTGAAGTCTTAGACCCTGTGAATATAGGAGGATTCATCCTCGTGAAGTCTCTCAACCGTCAGCCATGCTACGAACCAGTGGGTTCTCCTTCTGAACATCCTGCCGGTTGACCTGGGCAGTCATAGCCTGGGCCTGCATAGTGATGGCCTGTGCTATCTGGGCCAGAGATGCCCGCATCTCCGCATCACTCAACCCAGCTGGGTTAACCGGCATAGCCACTCCTTCAGCTGGAGCCTGGGGTGGAACCTGATTGCCCCCAGCAGCTGCACCTCCTCTCCTCCGTCCAATGGTTCTCCTAGTCTTCATTCTTTGAAAACAACAAAGATTGTTGTTAGACACGCTCATAACACCAATAAATTAGACATTAGGAAAAGCATGATAAGATCAAAAGAAGGGAAATTTTCCTACGCATCATGCAGTCTCTAATTCAGGATAGTGGTGCATTTCACTACCATGACTTAGAAACTACTCAATGTGGTTGATGTGAAGTTATTATTCATGAAAATTAACCTAGTGCTCTGATACCAACTTTGTCACGACCAGAATCTAGACCCCAGACGAGATCGGCGTCGTTGACCTCTGAGAGGTCGCAGACAAGCCTACATACATCATTCTTACTTCATCTAGGTTAATTTTAGCAGAAAATTTGAGCTTTTTGTTTTCTTATTTCATGCTTAACATTTTAAACTTAACATCATGCGTGTTCACAAATCAAACATCTAATATAGAGATATTCAAATGAAAGAAACAGTTCATAATTGCATTAAACGTATTTTTGCCAAAACGACACCAATACAAAGTCTGAAATGAAAGTGGAAAGAAACACTAGTGGAACATGCTCCACTATCTAAAGCCTACATCTAATCTAGATAGGAACAGTAGACATCCTCGAAAGCATGAGGGCCTACTAAGTACGGATGAAAGCTCCACGTCCGGATAGTTGCAACGTCAACCTGTAAGCTCTAGCGTCCACCTGTCCCTGCACCTAAAAATATAGAGTTGTATGGGATTAGTATACACTTGTACTAAGTATGGGTATATGCAAGCACACACCAAGGACATGCATGAGCAAGAATAGCTCTTTCATAACAACATGATTATGGAAAGTCAAGTCAATGGACTTGTCAAATTGGGATTAGGAAAGTTAGTGAACTTTCCAAATTTGGATTAGGAAAGTCAGTGAGCTTTCCAAATTTGGATTAGGAAAGTCAGTGAGCTTTCCAAATTTGGATTAGGAAAGTCATGCCATGAGAGTAACATGCATCATCATACTTATCATATTGCACACAACACATAACATCTTACACATAGTACATATCATATTGGATATAACACATAACATCTTTTATAACATTCATTCATATGCCATGAGACCTTGGAATCATGGACTTGACATTAATTCTTTCCAAAATGAGGGCTCAACATATGGGACCTCAACTAGGGAGTCTTCATTAGAAAACACAGAGTCTGCTTCATTCATTAATACATACTTCATTTCATTTCTTTCATAGGCTAGTGTGAACACCAGCTATACCCAGGATGTTGTTTAAGACTTTCATCGTGTTTGCTGTGCAATGATCAAGAATAACCTAGTGTCATTACTTGAGTCTAGCTCACCTCTTGATTATCCTATCCTAACACCTTTGGTATCGTTCATTTCATTGTGTGCATTATTTGAGGCTGGCCTCATTCATTCATTGGGAACTTTAACTTTAACCAACATAGATCATGTGAGCATCATGAAATCCAGTGTCTCCCCACACTGAAAAGAGGTGGATTCACCGGCCAAAGTGACCCAAAACATTCTAGCGTACATGGGAATTTAACCCCGCCAGATCCCTATATTGGCAGTATAGGTTCGAAGACCAGGAGATATAAGGAGACCCATACCCGGCATGCCGGACAGTCTCATCTCATGAGAGTTACATGAACCTCTGCCCTTCCCGAAAGAAGGCATCACCGCTCATAGCTAGTCTATCGGTGCTCAGTATAAAGTTCCATTACATTCAACTCATACGTCATGGAAGCTGGCTTCTAGTATGAGGACATCATAGCTCAATAGATGATTTCTCATCTCATCATTAGTATTAAGTGTGTTAATCTCAATACTTTCATTAGAGTGTTCATAGAGACTGGTCTCTTCATTAACTTTACACTCTCATAGGTGAGTACGTTTTGGTAACATTTACTTAGGCTCATTTGAGATTGTTCTCATCTTTTACATTAGCCTCATATCATGTTGTCACCACATTCATTAACATTAGCACANTCAAGTATAACATGAATAGAACTACCACATATAAAAATACAGGCCGTTACAGTAGGCTCACTAATTCCAGCATGATCACCTTTAAAAGATATAACTCTCTTTCCAGTTGCTCTTTGTTGATTCATCCTCATTTTCAATTTTGTGCGGTTTTCAGATATGACTTGAGGCCTTATATCTGGATCACTTTCAGGCTCTCTAGCAGGGCCAAATGGTTCATATTGTTGTTGCTGTGACACTCCATGTATGGACATGAAATGGTATTCTTCATCTTGTGTTGGTCTAGGGGTTGAGCTATTAACATCATAATCTTCGCCATGGGCTTCTTCAACTTCTTCTTCATATTCTTCCTCAGTTATGACCTTTTTTCTCTTCAATGTTGCCCCTTGTTCTCCTTCAACAAACTGAAAATACAATATTTATGTGCAGTTAACTACATAGTACTAATAACAGTGGGATATGTAAATATGTAATGTTCTTATGTTGCATGTTCTTGCATTGTGAGTTGTTTCGCCACACTTACTACATGTCATTTTAGTTCCTTTTCTTGAGTGAGTCCACTCTCCAGCTCTTTTAATTGCTGCATCCTTTTCCCTGGTTGTTTTGGTCTTTGGTCGTCCCATTGTTTTCACAAGTTCAGGTGGGTCCATTGCATGTTCTGGCAATACATTCCAGAATTGTTCACCTCTTACAGGCGTCAACTTTACTCTATATGTCATCAACTAAGCTTCCTTACTGTACCGCCAATTAATTTCATTCTTTGGTTCTATCTTCTGATATAACATAGCTTATGGCATGAGGGCATGGAATGCCAGTCAACTGTCATGACCTACATGTGCATTTTTTCTCAACTAAGTTCACTGTGTGCCTATCTTCACCCTGAGACACTTCATATCCAAGATCACCATTGAAATCAACACTACATAATTGAGCTATTCTCATGTATACAGTGAAAAATTTCATGCACTTAGGACTGTAATCAGTAGTCCACTTGCTTACATCTTCTTCCTTTTCTCTTAACCTGTTCATTATCTTGATTCTTATATCTTCAAGCATTTTCAGTATTGGCTTACCTCTAGCTTCCAGGATCCAAGAATTGAAGGACTCTGTGAAATTATTGTCCACCATTTGATCTTTACATATAGTATCCAAATATGCCCTGCACCATGTCTGTGGTGGATACTTAAGCAAATCCTCGGCAGTACCTTTTGACAATGCACCAAGTACATTTAACTGATCCTTGAAATCTTCCTCATAAGTACTCCAAGCAGCCCACCAAAGAAGTTTCTTCATTTCTCCTGACCTAAATCTCTTCATCCAGTTGGCCTCAACATGCCTAGCACAATACCTATAATCAGTAAAAATGAATAATTAGTTAATATATTCAAGAGAATAAAATAATTAAAGCAACTTAAAGTACCTGTGGTGAGACTATGGAAGTACATATTTTACTGCATTTATTAATCCTTGTACATGTCAAATAAGCAAATATATAGTTACAAAACTGTTATATAAAGAAGACAAATTATTCAAATAAACAGAAAAAAGTATTTACCTTCTGCATATCAGACATATAAGTAACATTTTCACCATCTTTCAAATTCAATGAATTGTTCAGCAATTGTAGAAACCATATCCATGTCCTAGTTGTCTCCTTATCAACAACAGCCCATGCCAATGGATAGAAGCAATTTTGAGAATCTTGTGCCATAGCCACCAAAAGTTGTCCCTTACATTGACCTTTCAAGAATGTCCCATCTAGTCCAATAAGGGGTCTCAAGCCTTCTTTCCATCCCAATTTCATAGCATTAAAGCAGATTACATCTGAAGGAACTTTCTTTTACCTTGTTCCAGTGCATCCTTTGATAAATTGATCATAATATCACTATCAGGATTGCTTTGCCTAAGCTCATTTGCATAAGCCTCAATTCTGTTGAAATCATCTAAGAAACTTCCCTGTAATTTTTGAAGAGCCATCCTCTTGGATCTTTTCATCTTAGAGGTACTAGCATTCAAGTTGAATTAATCCTTCAAGTCTTTTCTCATATTCTTTAGCTTATACTGAGGATTATTATGCAATTTACTCTTGAAATATTGTGCTAAAGTACTTGTGCAAGCTCTAGGATTTAAAAATGCATCCTCACAATTGTGATTTGTTTTCAGTGTTTTAATCTTAACACCTGGACCTTTACCATCTTGCGATATAAGCAAGACAAAAGGACAACCAATCATGCATTTATACCTTAGTCTAGTTCTGTCACTTTTTTCCACTACTATAGGCTTGGAATTTGCAAGAGAGTACAAATTCACAATTTTCTTGCCTCATTCAAGTCCTTGAAAGTCATGGAGGGATGAAGTTCTTTATAGTGATTGAGATCAGCATTTACTTCTTTAGATTTCTGCATCTTAATAAGCTCTAACTCATCGAAGTTATATTCATCATCACTAGACTGGTTATCATCACTACAAGCACTTTCTGTTTCAGCATCAGTTCTATATTCACACTCTACCATGTATGCTTCACTATGGTGAATAATATTTGGTGCAGAAACAGTTTCTTCAAAATCATCCACAGCAACGAAATGAACCACCTTAAATTGTTCATTTAATAGGCATTGGAGTGTCTTAATTCCTTCAGATCCCTCAAGCAAGTAAAATTTCCCACCTTTC
The DNA here is from genome assembly GCA_016801875.1 of Solanum sitiens. Classification (NCBI taxonomy): domain Eukaryota; kingdom Viridiplantae; phylum Streptophyta; class Magnoliopsida; order Solanales; family Solanaceae; genus Solanum; species Solanum sitiens. The sequence goes on from JABWTJ010000252.1 coordinate 772,671, forward strand.
ACTAGAATTTGTTTCACAAGCACAAATACTAAGTTTTTTGTGTACTCTTCAACTATCTTCTCATAGTCTAAGAAATCTGCACTAGTGTCTGTCCTAATAGCAATATACTTCTTGTCATATACTAGTAGTGGTTTTGTAATCCATTTACCCCTATAATGCAACATAAGGTCAACCAAAAGATCTTTCATATTGAACTGAGAAAGAAAAGCAGACAAAAGCAAACATAAATGAATAAGAAACAAAGTACACAAGAGCTAAATAAATAAGTCATTACACTTTAGAAATCTATACTTAAAGCTAAAAATGAAACAGTAAGAATGGAGTGAAGATAACTCAACAAACATACATAAATAAGATATAATAAATAACTCATTACACTTTATAAAACATACGGGAGCTACATGGTTATTACAACATAAAAAAATCAGAAACACAAACACACATGTGCATTGGGACCTCACACATCAAGTCCTTACATGGGCCACATGTTTTACAACATAAACAATAGTGGGAAAATATATGACCAAACATGCCTTAAATTTTAGGAATCTATATTGAAAGAAAGAAAAGACATACAGGGACCACATGTTTAATACAACATAAACAATAAATGCAAAAACTCTAAACAAAAAGGTGAAAAAGGGCATTTGGGATAAGTCCTGACTATTATGCAAAAATGAACTTAAAAAAAAAAAAAAAAAAAAAAAAAAAAAAAAAAAAAAAAAAAAAAAAAAAAAAAAAAAAACATACAGGGGCATGTTTTACAACATAAACAATATTAAAAAAAAATGTGAACAAACATGTTTTAACTTTAGGAATCTAAACAAAAAAAAGAAAGAAAAAACATACAGTTAGGTCTAGTAATAGTACGTACTATTGTTAACTTTTGGTTTTGAAAGGTTCCAAGTCTATCTACTACAATGTTCATGTACACAGTAGGACAACTAGACAAGCAAATGACTCAAGCTCCTTTTAAATTACTATTTCTATTGTGTTTCTTTTTCAATGAAGTGATGCCTCATATGAAAAAACTATTCCTTTTTGTTTCCATTTGATTTTTCTTATCTTAAGTTTTTCTAAGCTGCAAGTATTAGTATATTCATCTATTTCATAATAAACAAGTCATAATAAACAGAGAGCATTTAGGATAAACAATAGGACCACAGCATACAATAAACAATAGGACCACAACATACAACATTCTAAAAAGATTACAAAAAGGAATAATAAACAACAAAAAGGGGAATTTGGGGCCACACACTTCAGACTAGGACTAAACAATACATATTCATATACTAGTCCATTAAATACTACTACTTTAACTCAAGTATTCCTTAAATCCAACCTTGACAGAATAGGACCTCAACGTACGAGACAACATTCTCAAAAGATTACAAAAACCGTAGCTATTGAATCACAATTCAATAAGATACGAAATCACACGCCCTTCTTCAGTATCCCCTACACTATATTCTGAAAAATTATCGAAATTTTTAGTAATAGTTTAAACGATTTAGAATAAACAATAGATTCTTTGCCTAACTAAAATAAACAAACAATTTCTCCCTAAATCTAACATATCAGAATATTATAAACAAAGTCGCAAAGGCTAACTATCCAAAACTTTGAAATCGTAAACATAATAAAATAAGAACAAAGATTAACTAACTTACAGCCGCGAAAATCACTCTGAAAACTAGGCGCGAAATCTATTTTGTAATGAAATCACGAAATGAGGGAAATCTGTGAACCCTAGAGATGAATAAACAAAAGATTCTTTGCTTAACTCAATTAAACAAATAATTTTTCCCTAAATCGAACATATCAGAATAGTATAAACAAAATCACAACCCAAAAAAAAAAGTCTTTGGAATTGCAAAATTAGAACCATCGCAAAATAAGAACAACAAAATTTACTAACCTACAGCTGCCAAAATCCACTTCAAAAGAAAGGGGTGAAATAGTTTCTTAACTTAGAACCATGGCGAAATCAACTTTGAAATCCCAAGGCGTCCATGAGAGGATTTGTGAAACCCTAGAGAAATATGTTATAGAGAAATGGGGGGAAATGTATTTTATCATTTTAGAGAAATGAAAAAAATGGATTAAGTGGTATTTCCTGAGAAAATAAGGGCAAAATTAGTATTAGGATCTTCTTAATCTGTGTGGAGGTTAGATGTCATGTGGCATCCATGTGGCGTCCACGTGGTGTCCACATGGCACTTAACACACCTCTGTTAATAGTAAGGGTATATATGACCCAATACTTTAACGGAAGGGGTAATTTTTGAGCCAAAAATAGTTCAAGGATATATGTGAGCTATTTCCAATAGTTCAGGGACATTTTTTAGCCTTTCCGTTTTTACAATAATCACATAATTAATAACTCTATTATTTTATTTAAGAAGAACACATAAAGATAAAACTTTTTGCCTACCCCTTTGAATTACAAGAAATAAGAAATAAAAAATGAGAAACAAAGAATTAATAGCTATTAAATATGAAGATGGTTAGACTACTAAATTTATTTTGCCTTTTGGTTATTCATTATAATTTGATAAAAATAATTTCTATAATTAAATGGTATGTTTTTTAATGTTTTCATAATATTTTTATATGAATATGAAGAAAATTGTTCATGATTAAAGGATAAAACCGTCCTACGATTTTAATGAACGTTTTAATAATTGAACTTTTCATTTATAATTTTTCCACTTTTAGAATAGAAATATAACATATTCACCAATTAAAAATTCAGAAATTGTTACAGAAAATGAAAATTATATTTCGTTGATTTAATTACAATGAATACAATTTACTGTTATATTATTATTCTATAGTAAATTTAAGATATTGATAATAAAAAAATGCAAAAGTTGATAAATATTAAAGAACAAATCATTCATTTATGAAGAAAAAAAAAAAAAAAAACTTACATGGGTTATCTCTTATGGAAGAAGTATAGTTATATGTCAATATAGTCATTGAATTCTTAGAGAATACATGGTTCTTTATTAAGAAGTTATGAGCTATGGACTTCCTTTTACTTAAATTCAAAAAAAAAAAAAAACTAAAAAGGAAGAAATGGTAATATAACTTTGAAGTTAGGAGCTTTCCACTTTTAATAATGTATGATGATATATGATATGATATATGCTATGATGATCAAAAGGCTACAATGAGTGATGTTGAATCTGCAATCAATAATGGAACACATAAACTACAGTAATCAGTAATTTGAGAAAACAATGCAATTGTCAACAAAAATATTAGGCTCAAATGGTGCCACAATGGTTGCACACCCTCAAAAGGTGGTCTCAAATTTTCTGCGCAAGATCATTCCTTAAACTTACCAAAGCTAGACACTTGGACTAACAAGGTAAGTTCTAAGATTTCATCAACACGCTTCCAACTAAAATCTCACACCACACATGACACTTCAAACACAATCATTTAACACATGCCGACAAGATAAAATAAACTTTGCGAATATTAGAAGACACAAAGAAGATGTTTGGTTTTTGCAGTTCTCTCATAATGGGAATGTAATACTCCGAAAGTCTAAGACGTGTTCTAGAGACTAACATAGGTGTCAAAAAGTTTAAGACACTGTTTTAAGGCCCAAATAGTGAATATAAGTCATTTAGGTAGTTTAGGAATCAAAACGTCAAGGAAAGTATGACATCCGGAAAACTAGTTCAATGAGGTGCTAGTGTGCCTTAGCCTATTTGACTAAGTTTTAAGAGTCAAAAAGTGATGAAATTTTGTGAAAGTGTGTCTAACATGTATTAGAGTTAGTTCATAATCGAAACGTACTGGTACGACTCTCCAAGGGCCAACCAAGGGCCCTTGAGGAGGACCCTTGCAACTTGGGGCAAAAGTTGCCCAAGGCAGTGTCAACCAACGGATGCAACCAATGAAACGTGGTCCAATCGACGGGGCGTTGATTGCCTCCGTTGATGGACACTTAGATTTTTGGCCAAGACTAGGATTTGACAGGTCTCTGAATTAACGACGGACCAACAGGACTGTTGGTCCCTTGGTACGTCGATTGACAAACGGGGCATAGACGGGTCCACTGATTTTGGTGCACATTTTTAGTTTGGTTAATTTAATTAATTAGGTGGTTAGTTGATATTTAGGGGTTAAGGGAGGTCTAATTAAGTTATTTAATGACCTATATAAAGACCCTAACCTAATTAAACTAACCTAAGCCCTCATAATTTCTAAAACCAAATTTGCTCTTCCTTCTCTCTTCTTTCTCTCTCCCAAGTAGAACAACACCATAGAAGGTCAAATTCAAGGGGTTCTAGGGCTGCTAGAGATCAAAGTTTCTCCATCAAACTTCATCAATCAACAAGGTATGGTATTCCTTTCACCTTTGCGATCTCTTTCCCCAAAGGGTTCCTTCTAGATGATTTCAAAAACATGATATTCAAGTGGGTTTTCATCCAATACGAAATTGATCTTGTGAATTGCTTTGTTTATGATTTATTTTGGATATTATGAGTAGATTAACATGTATTATAACTCAATTATGTTTATGTATTTGTCTCGATTGAGAAGATGACCTATTTCCTTAAACCCTAGGTTGTGATCTTAAATTGAATTGTATTGGCTTGGTTAGTGTGTGAATTACTATCCTATGTTGTTATTATGCTAATTATGAGTAGATTGTGATATATTGTAATCCAATTATGCTAGTTCTTGAGTAATTTACCTAGGTTGTGAAGTAGATTATGAACTTGAACTAAGTCTCTAATTCTAGGCTATGAACTAGTGATGAGTTGTTGTATAATGATTCAATTGGTCTTGTTATTATGTTGGTTATTATTGTGTGATGATATTACACCCAATGTTGGGTTGATTTGAGGGTAGATGGTACGACCTTGATAATGACATTGTGAAGGAGATTGAGTAAGTCTTGTGATCTCTATTCTTTACTTAATTATGGTTAATTGTGATTAAGTGATGATGTTGTGTTGAAGTATACCTTATATTAAGATTGATAGGGTTGGTATGATGTTGAATTGGAATGTCTTGAACTATGGATTGTGAGTTGTTGGCTAAGATGTAAATTTTATAAGGATGGTGATAACTTACCAATGTGCCTTAATATAATTTGACTATGTAAATGTGCTAACCTCACTTATATGAATTGTAATGAATGGACAATAATCATGCAATTTTTATTGAGCTATGATGATGATGATTATACAAGGGATAGACCGTATGACCTAAACTAAGTTTTGATAATAATGGACAACTTAAAGGTATTTCAAAAGGGACGTTAGCTTAGCACCGAGAGAAATTGACAATGGGAGGTGTTGACTTCCCGTAGAGGAAGATTCACCCTATAGTTCCACATGAGGTGTTGACTCTCGTATGAGGGATACTCACCCTATGGATTCTCATGAGATGAGGCTCCAACTGCCAAATGGCATGTAGAGAGTTCATACCTATCTCCTAGTTCCTTAACTATGTTGCCCCCATAGGAAGACTAGCTAGTGGATCCACCTAGAAAGCTACGTTTATGTTTGGTTCTACTTTGGCCGGTAGACCACCTTCAATCGGTGCAAGGTTTTACAATTACCGGATTCAACATTTAGCTCTTGTGGTCTATGTATGTTAAGGCAAGTGTTCCCTAAATAAAGATGAAGTAATGAAGTACATCTAACTAGGGTGACTTAAGAGGTTTGACTTAGCCTAGGTAGGGGTATGGGACTCTACCTATGTCTTGCACTAGTTTGCCTTGAAGGAAGCTTTAGGAGGTTGTTCTTATATATGTATATGCTTATAATTGTACATGCTATGTATATGATGATCTTTCACATTGATGATACTGTATGATGATTGGTTTCACTTATGAACATGTGTTTGGTCTCTATTGCTAAAGTATGATGATATGTACTATTAATGATATGCTATGTGAAGTTGGACATTGGTCATGGTTCTTGTTGGGTTTACTTGATTGAGTAAGGTTATACGGTTTTTCTTAGTCATTGCACTAGTTGATTTAATGAGGGTTCATGAGTAATTGTCTTGCTTTGATTATGATGTATTGAACTCTTATCCATGCTTGTTGATGTTATAGTTTGATGGTAGAGTTGTTTTGATTATGTGCTCAATTATGTGATATGCATGTTGGGTAGACTAGACTTAGTATTGTTGGTCTTGTGATGTACATGCTCTTGACTTAATGAATATGTCTTATTGATTGGTATGGTTTTCTTGAATCTGTATAAGGCTTTTGAAAGTAAATTACATACTTTAATGAAATGTCCCTTTCTAATATGATTTTACGATGTGTGTGCATATGGTCTCATACTTAGTACAAGTGGTGTACTAACCCCATTTTCCCCCTTTTCCCCAACATTTTAGGTTCCGGTCGTTGAAGGTCTTTTGAGACGACTTTGAAGGAAGACTTGGAATTCTCACTCATCCAAGTATGGTAGGACCTCACTTTCCGAGGGCAATGCCACTATCAAGCGTTTGATGTTGTTCTAGTCATAAGACTTCTAGTTCTTTTTTTTTCATTTGAGTACTAAACATTGTATAGCCTATATGTGGCTTTATTACATTGATGTATGGGATATGCCAGTTGATATACTCTTGTTTTAGATGGTTATGAGATGAGACATTCGGTTTTAAGACTATTCTAAATATCTTATATATCTATGTGCAATAAAAGTAGAAGACTATGTAATCTTCTTATTCGAAGGGTCTATATATACTCGATATGACTATATTATGTGTATGCGAGAGGTGTATGTAAACCTCAAGATAGATATAGAAAAGTTTTAAATTTTCCGTATTTTGACCTATAAATGTAATGATGTAAGCTAAGAGTCTAGTCTTAGTCCTCAAAGTGGACGCCGACCCCGGTTACGTCTAAGGGGTGCTCCCCGGATGTGACAGGGAAGTACTTAGATGATGATTCTTTGTTATTATATGGAAATAAATGATTGAAGCTACAATTTTCTGGTCACAAGGAACTTGTGTCATTTATATCATGGGGCCTTGATTACAATCAACTTCTCACTTGTTGAATAGAGAATGGTATTCGATTGTGGGATTTGAGCACTTATGAATGTATAAATATATATATACATAGATAAGTCTTGAGAACTAAGAAATTCTTCTTGGAACCGAAGACATGCCTATAAATATATCTATACATTCACGAGAGTTTACATCCCACAGTCAAACAACCTTATCTACTCGACAGGTGAGAAGTTGGTTGTTCTCATGTCCCAATATTATAAATGACACAGGTTCCTCATCACTAGAAAATTTATGCTTCAAACATTACCTCCCATATAATAATCAAACAATCAACAAATGATGAGGCTAAGTACTTCTCATTATGAAAGAACTGCAAAACCGGGACATAATCTTTGCGTTCTTATAATGTTTGCAAAGGTTGAGATGGAACTTGATCTATTCCGATGATCAGTAAGGAATGTGATTTAAATGATAACTGAGTAGTGAAATAAACAAGACTCTAGTTTCTATTCAACGACTTATTCGGTAAAATGGATCAATCTTTTTTCAGGAGTCATGATTGTAGTAGGAAAATGTTCTTTGCAATCATTTTAATAGTTTTGTCCTATTGATTTTATTTTCATTATATCGGATGCCCCAAAGAAAACCTGTTGTGAGGTAGGGGTCCTACGCGAGAATTTCCGCGTCATATTTTTCTCGTGAAAGATGGGCCAATGACGTGACAACTATTTAGCGAGTTCTAAAAAGAGAAGATTCACCACTTAATCAATTAAATGCGCATTAGGAAACCATCCTACACAAAACTAACAAAAAAATAATTTAAAAAAATTGTGAAATAATAGTCCGGGCAAGGATTTAAATAAACTCGAAAGGAACGTATTAGACACCTTACGAGGTCCAAAATGAGAGTACTAGTTGAATCTTGTGAATTATGTATGGAAAATGTGTGGTAAAAAATGTCATTAATTAAAAAAATGATGTGGTAAAATATGAAAAACTGAATAAATTAGTGTAAGAAAAGACTAAGGGGGTGTTTGGATAAACTTTTTAAGTTACTGAAAAGTCAAAAGTAGGTAGCTAACTACTTTTAATTTTTTGTTTTCTTTTCATACTTTTAAGCCTAAAGTAAAACACTTTTTGTTTTACCAAATACATCAAAAATTAAAATGTACAACTTATTTATATGTGTCTTTGAGATTTTAAGTATATTTTAATTTTGGAAGTATTTGGATAAAGCAAAAACACCTTTTTAAAGCTTAAAAAGTACAAAAAAAGAAAGTCAAAAGCGAAAAGTTGATAGTTCCCAACTTATGATTTATGGTTTTTTACTTATAGACCACTTACAAAACCCAATCGAAACACCCCTTAAATTATTAAGTAAGGAATCAGTTGTTAAGTATAACTAAATGAATATAGTAAAACAACTTAAAACGTGAAATTTTTTGTTGCGTAAAATTAAGGTAGTTTAAGAAAGTCAGGTAACCAAACATAAGACTTCATTTACTAGTTAACATGCTTAAAAAATATTGATCAAATGAAATAATTAGATGCAACAAAAAAAGATAAAAGAAATATGAGACTTGCCATTAAAGAAAAATTTATTGTACTAACAAATAGTTACAACTTAAAACAAATCTACAAATTTATTACACGGACAAAAATTACCATATTTTAACGATATAATAATGCTAGCTATCCCAACTACATAACATTAAAAGACAAGGTGAAATTATGTAGTATGTGAATTTAGACATGAATTACAACCAATGATTCATACAAACTAGTTAAGCCATATCTTTAAGGAGTTCAATTAAACAATGCATGCTCTCATGCCATTAGATAAAAATGAAAAACATATAATATTGTCAATTAAAGAAGAAAGAGACTGACGAAAGTTATTGAATAAAACAAATAAAAAGAGAAACTAAGTTGAAAATGGGAAGAGTAAAGGGTAGAGAAACTAACTTGGTCAAATGAATATACATTAAGCTTAAAATGAAGTAATTATAAATGATAAATAATGGGGAAAACCTAAAAATAAAATAGGTTCAACATCAAATTTGGGGGCGAGTTAACATAACAAATGAAGATATATATATATATATATATATATATATATATATATATATATATATATATACAAAAAAATTTCTTATCATCGACTCTCTTAGATGCTTGGAGACAAGACGAAATGAATTCTTTATAAAATTATTCAAGAGAAAACAAAATACTTTTATATTTAAAAAGTCGTGTGAAGCTAAAATATATGTATATCTTTTTATGTATTACATTATATTTTTATGTAGTATATTATAGTATGTAACGTAATAATAAAACTTGTCAAATTTTTTGAGACATTTAAGAGGGTAACATATAAAATTAGAATAGAAGGGAATAGCGGGTTATTTTATTTTTGAAAAGCTATATGTGCGCTTCATAAAAGATGTCGGTTATAGCTTGTCCTTCTTCATCAGTTTCAAAATATACCTGGATGAAGCCAACTTTAGCCGGTCCATTTTTCATCATTTACCAAATGTACATGGCCTCCACTAGGGTGACGATTCCACTTGAGTTTTGCAGACCGTTTGCATCTCCATTTATTGTGACTGAACTTCAAGCAATGTCGTTCCAGTAAAATGTACATGTAATAATATTCAAAGAGATGAGAGTATGTATGTTCTTAAGTTTAACTAGTCAAACAATAATGTAATAAATTCTCTTAATCAAATTAAACACATAATAAGAAAAATAGTTTCAAATGTGTAAGCACATCAAAATAAGCATATCTAAAGTTGTGTAAAAAATTTGTATATCATCTCATTTTTTTCTCACGATTAAATTAAGTGTTCCTTAAATTTTATCAAAATTTATGCTATACGGCCTAATGATTCGAGGTTGAACTAATGTAATAAAGAGAGAATTTTTAAATCATATAGACGATTAAGAATAACTAGTTAACTATCACATAGTTATGAAATCATGTATAACAATACTTAATAAATTAAAACTAGTAAGCTAGTGACAAGATTTTTGGTGAACTTCAAATTTCAATATTGTTAATCTATTATCACATATAGCTTTAATAGTTAATATTCTTAAACATTTCCAATAGAAGTCCTTCAATTCAATGAACCCAACAATATTAATGAATTGGTAAATACACTAAGATATACAAAATTAAGCTATAAGATTAAATTTATTAAAATTAGGGATGACAAGTGAGCGGATTAGCACAGAATTGGTCGGGTCAAAATGAGTCAATAAAATAAACGGGTTAAGACCCAACCAAAATTTACTTGGGTCAAAACGAGTCAAGTAATGTGCTATAGAATGGGTTAATACTCAACCAAACTCAATTTTTACTAAGTTTAAGAGTTTCATCTGTTCTTTCTAAAGTTTTCTGTACCTAATAAAATTATTATTTTTCTTTATTATGGTTATATATAAAATATCAAATTAGAAAAAAACATCAAAAAAATAAATTGACAAAATTTCTGATGAGTAAATTTGTGTTACATATCAACACAATTCTTAATAGACTGAAATAGATTTAGCTAATAAATAGAGGGGCTGATAAACCACCCAATTGGGCGGGTAAGGTTTGATTTTTCCACCCCTAATTGAAATATCCACCAAATTTGAAGACAAGATGAATTTAAAACCAGCAAAAAAATTAATTAATTTTAGGTCAAGGAACGTACATCAACGCCGCTAAAAATCAATAACTAAAAAGGATTTCGAATTAAAATTTTAAGTTTTCGACCTTGCGAGAGTGGTGGTTCATAATGGTGATCCTATGGTTGCATTTTCTGAGGCTGATTATGGTGAAGAATATGAGGTTTTGGGTGTGACTCACGAATCTATAATGGTGTTTCATGATAGTATTTCTACAATTTTGGACAGTGAATATTTAGTGTTGTCAGTTTGATGAGTGGAGGAGAAGGTAGTGATTGTTTCACTGAAAACAAGTGTGGAGGATAAAGGAGGGGGAATAAGAGAGGTGTGGTGGTTTTTTGGTGTCTAGTTTCCTTGGTTCGAAACTAAGGGAAAGGAGGAGAAGGGGGTATTGTGGTTTGACCAGAGGCAGGTGGCTCTTCGTAATGATTTCATAGTAGAGTAACGACTGGGGAGAGGATAGTGAGGGTGTGTTGCAACTCGTCTTCAACTTGGGAGAAAGATGAATAGTGATTTAGTTTTTGGGTTAATAAATAGGAAAGGTAGAGGATTTAATCTCGGCCGTTGATCAAGATGAGATAGATGTCTATGATTAAAAGTTAGGGTCTGGGATTTTTATTGGGTCCTAATTGATAAACTAAGTTATAATCAAATAAAATTGGATAAAAATGAACTGGACTTCAATAATTTGGAGGAAAATATATAATACTATTTATAATAAAATATTACAAATATTAAGTAAAATAAATAAATAAATGATAATCATAACTTTTCATACAAAAGAAATGCACCTCATTATGAATATTAGAGTATATAGTTAATTGGATAAAACTAAATACAAAGATAGTCATATAATGAAAGAAATAAATTTTATATATATATATATTTAATCGAATGGAAAACTGAAAATGGTTTATAGGTCTGTCAAAATTGGTATCAACAACAACAACACTCTAACTGCCACATAAGACGTGTGTGTCTACATCTAAAGTTGTTGGACATAGATATTAATGTATAATAATTTTAATCCTTTAGTTTAGAATTGCACTACTATTTCATATTTTCTAGCTATATGTTTTCTGTATTCGTGTATTTTTTTCCATTAGGACTTCCAATAGGTTATGTATTTTATTTGAATTGTATCTTATCAGATCATGATGTATAATTGAATTATGTTTTCATTGTTATGTTTGCTCTATATGAGGAACACATTGTTAATGACTAAAATCACTGTTCCCTTCTACATATTAAATATTTATATGGTATCAAAAGTTTTTTTATATCCTCAAAGAGTTCTATGTTTTTGCTAGGCTAGTCAAAGGTAGAATCGGGACTATGTGAGGTTTAAGGTCATCAAGAAATGGGTGGGGTGTAATCCTGAAGTTTGAAAACTCATCAAGGAAATAAAGAAAACTCGTCAAGGAATTTTTACCTGCAAACTATATTAGTGACATAAATATTTTAGTATTATTATTTTAAAATTTTAAAATATATATTGATGGATGTTTTCCTATAAAAAAAAAAAAAAGAGAAAAGAAAAATTGTCAGGGATGTAGTACTTGCTATGATCAAGAACAAAAAATAGACAATTATGGAAAAAAATATTATATTTTAATTAAAAATTAATAAAAATTTAGAGTGAATAATCATAAGTAGGAACAAATTACTTATTGTTAATATTTGATAAATATGCAATTTCAAAGTTTGTATCTTCATCCAAAACCTAAGAAGGATATTAGGTTTTCATGACCCTCCATGTTAATTTCTTCATTTTATGATCTTTTCAACATTTAGAGCTTTCATGTAGAAACCACAAGTCATTATTTTTTGGGACTGATTGTTCGGTCACTAAATCGCTCATCTTGGATTTCGTACAAGTTTTTGTATTTTGGCGCCTTTCAATCTTAAACAGTTGACTTCAATAGATAGTTCAAGAAGACGACTTCAAAATATAATTTTGATGGTTTCATCAGTGATGTAAGGGCCATTTTAGGATAGGGGCATGGTTGATTCGGGTGTTGTGACATCTAGTGTGAGTTTGTGTTGTTAGGCGTTCCAACTTAGTTCTTCAGCCAAGGGCTGACTTTGGTCAAAATTCTTGCTAAATGTACTTGGATGAAAAATTATGCCAATGCGATCATCTTCGGAATGTCGATTTTCATCTAGAATGACCTTCCGTGCAGTTCTAGGCTTGTGATCTCATTTTTAGCTTTCTTGTGGATTTAAGCTTAAAACGTAACTTGGTTGTAGGACCCACATTTACTCAAAACAACCTCGAATGGATGTTTTGACGGTTAATTTGAGTCCAGAATTCCAAATCTGATGGGGTAACATATTTCGTTTGCACGCAAAGGATTTCCAATGAATCCTGGACACTATGTCAGAAAATTTGGAGTTTGAGCAAACCAGCTAAAGTGTTGATATTTGTTGCATGCTTTTAGCGACTAGATATTAGACTTTTAGAGACCAATATTGGGTATTTGTACCAAAAAAATTAGATTTTGATCTGTATATATAAATGACGATGCCACCCTCACCGAGCTCCGATTTGAGTGATTTGAAGTATTCTGTTATCGTTGGGAGCGTGTTGCGGATGTGATTAGAAGATGTTGGGGATCCTTTATTTGAGGTAAATTTGATCTCAAAGTTTTCGGCTTAGCTTTATTTTCTTCTTAATTTTGCATGTTGTTGTTAGGGCTATTTTTTGGGCTTGAATTGTGTTATATTTTGGAAGACAAGATCGAGACTTAGTTTGGGACCTTTTTGATGGAGTCAATTTTGAGATTTCCAGTGGGGGTTGCACATTCCAGTTTTGACTCAATTTTTGGTCTATCTCCATTTGAGGTGATTTTAGTGTCTAAACATTTGTAATAATGTTGTGATTGACAGTTTGATAGTTTGGCGGTGTGTGGAGCACCTGTGTTCGACTTTGAGGTAGGTTTTGGTCTACTTTCTTGATTATCTTCTTAGATGATGGTTGGTATAGATTTAATGTACTTTCATGTGGTATTTTTTGGGTATTTTCCTTTTTGTTGTTATCCTATCCTTTCTTCATTACGCAAAGCCTTGGGCTTATTGTGGGTTTTGAGATCCTTAGTTTAGACTTTGTCTTCTCTTGTGTTGTAGATGATTTTCTTATCGTTGTTAGGATGGATATGTGGTTTCCTTAGACTAGGCTGAACATTAGATGCTTAAGCTTGTGATTTACAGCCTCGTAGTTATAGTTTGCACCCTTTAGGGCTTGTTTTTATGTCGTTCTCCTTGTGATGATGCTTGTGAACTTGGTGGCTCATCGTAGTCGTTGGTTGGTTCTAATTGTGCACGGTATGGGACAAGAGCAATGTTATTAGGGTTGGGCATTGTACCATGAGTTTTCTCCTTGTTTATTGATTTTACATCTCTTTTAGGTCCCTTTGCTTGTTGATTAGCGGTAGGCTTGTTGTATCCTTATTGAGAATATGATTATACTATTAGGCCCCAGTCCGTATGTGAGGATTAGAGTTTGATCCCAGGTTAATACTCTCTTCATTTGTAGTGTGGTTTCATTGGTTACATAATTATTTGGTTTCTAGTGTCTTGCTTGAATGCTTGTGATTGCATGCATTTCATTGTTTGCTCACTTTCATGAATTTTATGGTACCATCCCAACCCATGCATTATCATATTTATTATTCATGATGAAATACTGTTTTACTCATTTTTTATTCTAAATTGGTTTTAATTGGACTTGTACCACCTGGATCAATTGACTTACTAAATTCCATCATTTCTTGATTCTATAGGAGCCTTGGACTTATTGTAGGTGTTAGAATTATTAGTATAGGTTGTGTCTCACTTGTGGCTCAAATGATCTAACTTATCCTTGTTAGGATTGATTCGTGGTGGTCTTACACTTGGATGAACATTAGATTCTTTAGGTTGTGTTTTATAACCTCGTAGCTATGATTTGCCATTTTTAGGACTTTTTCAGTGTCGTTCTTCTTGCGTTGATGCTTGCGACCTTGGTGGTTTGTTGTAGCCGTGGATTTATCTAGCTTTGCTTTTTCTAGGACATAAGCGATGTGATTGGTGTAGGGAATCTTCCCTTGGGTTTTCTCCCCCTTTACAATCTGTTTAGATCATTTTTACCAATTTTATTGTATTGTTACCATACATACAATGTTTTTTATTGTTACTTCAAATATATTGTATTGTATAGTTAAATTTCATTGTTACTTAACAATGAAAACCCTCATTTATAGAACAACCGATTTGGTGTGTTCTCATTGGTGCTTAATTTATATTTCTAATTATCCTTATTTAATATTTCATGATATTATTTTACCCATTGCCCTATACTTTTTAATCCACATAAAAACATTTACCCTAGAATAGATAAGAACATTTTAGTAAATTTATAAATTACAATGCAGTACAATATAGTCAAACCAAAAAATAAAAATGTTATGAAACAACAAAAAAACAATACAATCTAGCCAAACATTGTATCTACCATATAGTACATTATAATATAGTACAATACAATACAATACATTATGAAACAATGGGTAACAATGATTCAAACAGAGTGTTACTGATTAGAAATCTCTCTTCTTGGTCCCATTACTTTTGATTAGCGATGGGCATGTTGTATCCTTATTGAGCTTATGATTATACTCTTGGACCTGAGGTCGTTTGTGCGGATAAGTTGGAGCGCAGGTTAGTACTCTTCTCATTGGTAGTGTGGTATCATTGATTGTATAATTATTTTATTTTGAGTGTCTTGTTTGAATGCTGGTGATGGACCGCATTACATTGTTTGATCATTCTCACGGATTTCGTGGTTGGATCCCAGCCCATGCATTGGCATATTTATCCTTTATGATCAACTACTATTTTCCTCAATTTTTACACTAAACTGGTTTTGACGGGAGTCGTTCCACCTAGATCCTTTCACTTATTTATTTTTGAGATTACAAGCGTTAGGGATATGCTCCTTTTTATACTTGAGGTATTGGAGGCATATGGGATGTGCTCAATTTTTATTTGACAAATTGGTGCATTAACGCCCTCATGGAAGCTTTTGGTCTTGCTGGTTCCTGGGGATTTACTGAATCGGTAGGAGGCCCCATTATTTGTAATTCACGGTTCGAGGTCGTTTCTTCCAGTTTGAGGCTGATCATGATAGGTTGAGGCCATTATTTCTAGTCCGAAGTCTGATATTGATGGTTCAAAGTCGTTATATCCAGTCTAAGGATGATGTTTTGCCTTTTGAGGTCGCTACCAATGGTTAGAGGTTTGGATGATTAGTGATGGTTTTGCTGCTCACCCGACATTCATATGCATTGCTATCACTAGTATACTAGTTTGTTCATTATACTCTTTGGTTTATATGGGCCCATTGGGTATGTTGTTGTTTGTACCTTCTGGGCTTATGTGTTTCGGTTAGGTTATAGTTTGACTATATGTTATTCTCTACTATTGTTTTATTATTGCCTAGTAGGTTTTGACTTTATAATTTTCAACTCTTCATCTTAGATTTTGCATTTTTTGTTCCGTATTTGGATTTATTTGGAACTCTTCATCTTAGATTTTGCATTGTTCGGTTCCTTATTTGGATTTATTTTGAACTCTTCATATTAGGTTTTCCATTGCATGTTTCTGTATTTATTTTGAATTCTTCATATTTGGTTTTGCATTGTGTTATTCACGTTATAATTTATCAAAGAACCACTTTATGTTTCCAGTCTTTTTAAGATTTATAAAAGCGATTGATTAATATAAATATTTAAAGTGGAACTTTACTATCAAATTACCATTTTGTCAGTAATATGACAATATACATTAACAATCAATCACGGATAAAATATTGAACATAAATGATATACATTATCGACAAATTAACAATCAGTTAGTAAGCTTCCTAACGAATTATTAATGAGTTCTTTTTGTGTTTCTAATACTAACCAATTAGTAATGTAAGTTACAAAAATAGATATTCGTACTTACTTACAGATTTAGTTTTCATTGGTAATTTACTAAGAAAATACCAACACATTTTTTTTCTTAACTGAAATTGCTATTCGATTACCAATGCATTTTGGTGAATTTACTATCGAACTCACCAACCAAGTTGTTGTCTCTTATATAATTGCTAACGTAATATTTAAAATATTTTATTTTATTTTAGTATATTTTCCAACATTTCACCGACAAAATTGAATAATGAGTAACCAAATTTACTAACTCTTTTACTCTTCGTTAGTAAACTTACCAACAAAATTTCAAGCGAAAATTGGTTGGTGAATTACCAACGAAAATTTGAAGGCTATATTTCAACAATTGCCAACGAGTTGTTTATGTTTTTACCAACTAAATTTTAGTCGATAATTTTTCCAACTAACTGAAATGGGCTAGTAAAATTAGTGACAAGATTTTTAGCAACGAATTAACATTAGTTGGTACTCAGTTGGAAATTTCATTTGCTAATCGATTTAATCAATTTACCAACCAATAATTTTGTTGGCAATTTAGGGGATTTTTGCGGTGTAATTACTCTGACCATTTGTCTTATGGAGGACTGTTTGTCTTTAGAGCATTTTAATATTATTATTTTATTATTATAGTATAATAGCTCTTCATATTTTATCTCAAAAGGCTGTTTATATTATCCTCCTTCGTTCTGCCTTGGTCATTGGTTTCAGACCTTTAGTAATGCATATTTTGTTAGGTTTTGTTGCAATTAAACATTTGGTATAAACGTTCCAGTGAAAGTTTGAAATTGGTCAAAGTACAACATTTCCACGTTGGTGCATTTGTTACCCCTCACCTTATTTTATTATTTTACCCCTCCATTATACCTTGTAACCTATGTAACTTTTAGACCACTTATCTTCACTATTTACTACCCTATTATCTTCCTATTTATTGCTAGGAAGATTTCCTCAACTACAAATAGTAGTGTTCTTCAATTGGTTTAGAGATACAAGAAAAATATAGAGTGCAAAAAGTTTTTCAAAAAAGAGAGTTCTTATTAGTTGAAGGAAGGTGTTCTTTTCGTGGAGCTTTGGACACAACTTGTAATACCTCTAAAATGACTTAGGTGAAACTAGAGTCTAACATGTTTGTCATGAGGGTCTAAGGTCCTTATATGAGTTATAATAGTGTGTATAGGAAGTTTGTCAAGTTTCATGAAGTTTGGAGGTCAAACGTCTAAGAACGTCCATGACGTTCGAAAGGTTTGCCTTGAAACGACATTGTGTGTCTTAGCATGTTTCGTCGAGTTTTATGTATTTGTTTTGGATGAAATTGATATGAGAAGTCCTAAACTCGTATACAAGCATATTCGGGTTGGAAACGTCCGGGAAAACATCCCCAAGGACCACACTTCATTAGAGCCAAAAGCTGTCAAGCCAGCCCAACCTACGGTTGGGAATCGACGACCAGTAGGTCAGTCGACGCCTCGTAGGTGGGAGGCGTAGGCTGACACTTAGGCGTGGGAGGAATAGCTTCCAAGGACCAGTCTCTGACCCAAACCACGGACCAGCAGAATGGTCCGTTGGTTGGGAGATGGCCCGTCGACGGCCAGGAGTTGATGGGTTTGTCTTCTACGCAGCTTTACTGTTAAATGCAAGGGTGAATTGGTATTTTAAGAGGGTTTATAAGTTCTAATTACCTAGATGAACTCATTCTTCAAAAAAACCAAAGTCTCTAAGAAATTCTCTAGAACTCCATTGAAGCCAAAACTCAAGGAAGAGCTTGGATTGAAGATTTTATTGGTGATTATTCATCAATTTCATGGTTTAGCTTCATTGAGGTATGATTCTTCATCCTTGAAACTCTTTTCATCAAGGAGCCCAAATTTTAATGAGATTCCTAAAGTCTTCAAAATATGAACTTGTCCAATTTTGTAATCTATCCATGGGTCTTTGCATTAAAGGTTTGGAATCATTGTATATTGATTGAATTGTTGTAAATTAGATGATTTTAACTTAAAAACTCTATGAACCCATGTAATTCATGAACCCTAGTTTTTGACTACTTTGTGGGTGAATTGACTGTGTCTTAATGCTTATGAATTCTAGTGTAGTTTTCATTGGGCTATTGAATGACGTAAGAATTGTATTGAATTTATGTATAGGTTGTCTCAAATTGATAAATATATATGGTAACCTAGATTCATTGAGTATTATGATTTTTGTATTGAATTCAGGATCATGGCCATGAGTAAGGGCCTTTTAGTATTTTGTTGGATGATTTAGGTATGGATTGAAGTGGTAAGAATGGATTGGTGGTATGCTGCCCTAATTCTCTTTATTTTATAATGTATCTCTTGAATTATGTTGGGATTGGTATGGTCCACTTATGGTGGCAGTGCTATGTGCTTTACTTGTGAATGATGTGTCCTTGTCGGCGTTACTTTATGTATTATGATGATCATGGACTTGTCGGCAACTACTTGATATACTATGATGATTTCTGTAGTTGATTTATGTGTAGTATGATCATATTTATCTACTTGTGAGTAATGTGAAAGTATGTGTTCTTCTATTGATATTAGGTGTTCATGTTAGACTATGACCATGTCCTTATGTGTGTAGTCTTAGAGTTAATGCATGATTCTTCCTACATTACTATATGTGTGTATGATGGTTATATCGATGATGTTATAGTAGTGTATAGGGTGACTTATAGATGATAATGGTTATTCCTATGTGCCTCTAGAATGATATGCTATATGTGATAAAGTGAAGTATTGGTGTGTGCTGTTGGTAGACTTGTGTCCCTTACTTGATACATGTATGAATGTGTATATGAGATGTCTTATCTTAGGATGCGAAAGCCTCTTAGTATTGTATGTATGAATGACATGTGACCTTAAACGTTTCTAAGAAGGTCCTTTATGTGGAACCTTCAAATAAGTTGTAAGGCTATGATATCCTTGAAGTCGAAAGCCATAATGGTATCCTTCTTGTATGAATGGTGGACTTAAGGTTGGTTGGCTTAAACAACATGAAACCATCCCTTGGAAAGTCATTAAGCTATCCTCTTCTCCATTGAGAGGTAGCCATAGGGGACCTTATTGGTAGGGTGAATGTGATTGGGTTATGAACTTGATATGGAACCTCTTCATGTGATCCTTTATGTGAACTACTCTATGAGAACAAAGGCTAGCACCAAGTGAGTATGGTAAGGGAAGTGACTCTATTTAAAGAATGAGGCTAAAGTGCAAAGAAACCCTTCATATTCCTTAACCATGTGCCTACATGGGATGTTTCTACCATTGGCAAGTAGAACACCCTCCATCGGCGTAGGTTAGAACTCTGGATCCATGCCTTGCTACCATGGTCTATGTCGGTTATTTCCTATTCTCATCATATGGCATACCTACTAGTGTTGGAGAAGTCCTATGATGTTTAGGTGGTGGTATGGGATGTTATCTAGACATTGCACAGTAGGCTTTGAGAATGTTAGTGAGTGAGTCCCTAGGTCTTCTCCAAGACCATTATTTGAATGTCCTTATGTGATGAATGTCTCTTAAATGAACTAATGAAAGTAATGACTTATGTTAAAAAGCATGTTAATTGAAAAAGTACTTACCTAGAGTAGTTAAGGGTTGTCAAGTTAACGTGTGAAGGAGGCATATGAATGGTCCCTTTATAACTTACCTAGATAAGTCTTAAGAATGACTCTAGTTAGGAAAGTTGGTTGATTAAGTAGGCATAATCTAAATTTAAGTAGTCTTAAGGATTATATAGGTAATCTTGGAGAGGTCAAGTATGAACATTCTCTTCTTGAATTACTTAAGTATGCCTTTTGATAACCTTTGTGAGGAGGATGTCATATTATATGTATGTTACTGTATTAAGTGAGAATGATCTTATCCTAGGTACTCTAAAGGATCTTTTAAGTGTGTGTGAAGGGATTTTATGGGAGGTCGCTTCACAACTCACTCAAGTGAACATTAGAATCATCTTTGGTAGGAGGATCTCATGTTTATGAGTTTGGTGTATTATGATTATATTTATCTCATTATAGGTGGCCTTAAGGATCATCAAGGTATTTCTAGAGAGGGTGTATGGGCGGTCTTTCTTTGTCTTACATAAGTGAGTCGTAGGATAACCTTTAGTGAGAGGATTGCATGCTATAAATGATTTAATGTGAAGTTGAAGAAATTCATTGTAACATTGTAATTATTCACTGTAATGTGACATAGTTCACTATAATGTTCCTAAAATATGATAAAATGTTTAACTGTTATCTTATGTGTTTCTAAAGTGTTAAATGTTGTTCTTATGCTTATACTATGATGTTTTAATCAAAAAGACCATATTTCCATTAAATGTCCGTTTTCATGATCTTTATGTATTATGTCATACTTAGTACATGTGTTTGTACTAATTCCATGCTTTTATCTATCTCTAAAGTGATTCATAGGTGAAGGTGCTTTTGGGAGCGAAGCTTGGATTATAAGATCTTTCAAGTAGTTTGAAGAATGTCCTCATTTGACTCGAGTGCATAGATGTATTTGATTTCTTATTTCGAAATATTGTAATAGACTTAGTAGCACTATATTTCTATTGTATGGGCCATGTCCCATGTGTTCTTGTGTCAAGGATTTGACGATATGAGACTTAGTATTTACTATGGTTTTTATATGAAAGAGATTTTTAAAGACTGTTCAAATGTTGTGAAAAGTTTTAATTACGCACTACTTTTTATATATGTATATGTGATGAACGATACAAAAGGGCTTGTACAAGACCTCTGAGAGGTCAAGTATGCCGATTAGCACTCCAAGAGTTCCCTAACTTCTAGGGTGCGCTCTTGGGATGTGACAAACGTCGTATTAGATCATAGGTTTTGAATGTGATCTTAGGAATCAAAAAGTCTCATCAAGTCACGTCTAGTAGAGTCTTGATCATCGGTGTGAGTCGCGACACATCTATGGGCGAGAGGATATAGAACGATAGAGTTTCCCTTCTTTTCTACTTTTGTGTCATGTCGTAGAGTAAAAGTTATGAGTAATATTTTCTTATGGTTTTCTTTGTGTTCTAGGAAGATGAATACTAGAAGAATGACCGCTAGGAGGTTGGAAGAGGTAAGGGAGAATGAGGAAAATCCTCCTAAAGTTGAGTAACTTCTTCAAGGTGCTCAAGGTGCTCAAGGTGATGAAGTCCCTATTGCGGATGGAGGTAATGAGGTTTCGGTGATCCTCTGAAAATGACTAATGGGGATCTTAGAGAGGCTTTACTTACTTTAGCCCGAGCTTTGACTACCCATGTAAATAGGGATATTGAGCTTAGAGTGAATGTTGTGGAGAGCACTATGACATCTAGATTGAGAATTTTTTGAGGATGAATCCTTCTATATTTCTAGGCTCTACGGTGGGAGAGAATCCCCAAGAGTTTCTAGATGGTATGTACAAGGTGTTGAGTGCCATGGGGGTGACTTCTAGGGAGAAGGCGGAGTTAGCTTCATACCAATTGAGGGAGGTTGCTCAAGTTTGGTAAACTCAATGGAAGGATAATAGTCCGGTTGAGTCGGGTCCTATTGAGTGGGAAGAATTTAAAGACGTTTTTTTAGGAAAGTACTTTCCCCGTGAGAGGAGGAAGGTGAAGGTAAAGGAGTTTATCAATCTCAAGCAAGACAATATGAGTGTTGAGGAATACTCATTGAAGTTCTCTATGTTATCTAGATATACCGCATCCTTAGTGTTTAACCCTAGGGATGAGATGAGTAGGTTTGTGATCGGTGTCGCCGACCTAGTGAAAGAAGAACGTCGTAGGACCATGCTCCATGATGATATGACCCTATCTAGACTCATGGTTTATGCTCAATCAATTGAGGAGTCTAAACTTGGTAGGATTGCTAGAAACTTGAAAAGAAGTGGTTCAAGTGATCAAAGTCAACCTAGGTTCAAGAAGAAGGTTTCAAGTCAAGAAGAACCTAGGAGTGCTAAAGTGAAACTAGAGAAAGGTAGTGGTTCTCAAGTTGGCAAGCCTACATGTGCTACTTGTGGAAAGAGGCACTATGGGGAATGCCTATTGGGTACCGGGAGTTGCTTTGGATGTGGTAAAGATAGACACAAAGTGAGGGATTGTCCTACTAGATATGGTAAGCAAGTTCCTCCTAATACTCCGAAAGGTGATGCTCCAAAGAAGAATCATTTCTATGCACTCCGGTCTAGAGAATCAGAGCCGGATGAGGATGATGATAATGGTAAGTTATTGTATTTATTTCATTAGTGTTATGAGTTCCTTCTAAGTGGGGGAGTATGGTTAGTAGATGGGCTAGATGGTTATTGAAGCATGTTGCATGTGCATGGTGTTTAGGAGTATTGCTGAAATTGAATTTCATTTATTCCTTGCATTGTGTATTTCATGATGTTATTATTATGTTGTAAAATGTGTTTATATGGTTTTACTTTGCATATTATCATGTTTCCATCATCAATTGCCTAAAAGTTGCATTTTTTAAAATTTTGGGCATAATTCACTGTAAAGCTGCCACTTCACTGTAACATTTTTGAAAAATTGGCTAATTTGTTCTTTGGTTGAAAATTGTTGTAATATGGTTAGAACAAATGTATATGATCATGATAATGAATATAAAAGGAGGTTTTTCTATTTGTAATGAAGGATGTGAGTCTTATGACATGATGAGTGGTAGATTTATTTCTAGCTTCTTATTGTGTTGTGAATCTCTTGGTTATGTGAAATTGATGTTTCTTGTAGATGTGTGCATTGTATAATGTGTTATGTGGTATGTTTATGAGATGCTAGTTGAATCTCTATTCTTGGAAGTGTTCGGAGAGTGACAAGTGTCATTCGAGGACGAATGTTGTCCAAGTGGGGGAGATTGTAATACCTCTTAAATGACTTAGGTGAAACTAGGGCCTAACATGTTTGTCATGATGGTATAAGGTCATTATATTAGTTATAATAGTGTGTATAGGCAGTGTGTCAAGTTTCATGAACTTTGGAGGTCAAACGACCAAGAACGTCCATAACGTTCGAAAGGTTTGCCTTGAAACGACCTTGTGTGTCTTAGCATGTTTCATCACGTTTTATGTGTTCGTTTTGGATGAAATTGATATGAGAGGTCCTAAACTCGTGTACGAGAATATTCAGGTTTGAAACGTTAAGGAAAACATCACCAAGGACCAACCAAGGGTCCTTGAAGAAGGACCCTTCACAAGAGCCAAAAGTTGTCAAGCCAGCCCAACCTTTGGTTGGCAATCGACGACACGTAGGTAAGTCGACACCCCGTAGGTGAGAGGCATAGGCTGACACTTAGGAATGGTAGGAAGAGCTTCCAACGACCAGTCTCTGACCTAAACCGCGGACCATCAGGACGGTCCGTTGGTTGGGAGATGGCCTGTCGATGGCCAGGCGTCGATGGGTCTATCTTCTATGCAACTTTACTGTTAAATGCAACCCTACGTCCAAATAAGAGTTTGGGCAGTTTCCTAAGGGTATTCTAGGTAGTTTAAGAGGGTTTATAAGTCCTAATTACCTAGATGAACTCATTCTTCAAAATACCCAAAGTCTCTAAGAATTTCTCTAGAACTCCATTGAAGCCAAAAACTCAAGGAAGAGCTTGGATTGAAGATTTTATTGGTGATTCTTCATCAATTTCGTGGTTTATCTTCATTGAGGTATGGTTCTTCACCCTTGAAACTCTTTTCATCAAGGAGCCCAATATTCAAAGAGATTTCTAAAGTCATCAAAATATGAACTTGTCCAATTATGTAATCTATCCATGGGTTCTTGCATTAAAGGTTTTGAATCATTGTATGTTGA
Source organism: Solanum sitiens (assembly GCA_016801875.1). Lineage (NCBI taxonomy): Eukaryota > Viridiplantae > Streptophyta > Magnoliopsida > Solanales > Solanaceae > Solanum > Solanum sitiens. The sequence goes on from JABWTJ010000252.1 coordinate 797,135, forward strand.
TTGAATTGTTTTAAATTGCATGATTTTAACTTAAAAACTCTATGAACCCATCTAATTCATGAACCCTAGTTTTTGACTACTTTGTGGGTGAATTGACTATGTCTTAATACTTATGAATTCTAGTGTAGCTTTCATTGGGCTATTGAATGATGTAAGTATTGTATTAAATTGATGTATAGACTATCCTATATTGATAAATCTATATTGAATTTACCTAGATTCATTGAGTATTATGATATTTGTATTGAATTGAGGATCATGGCCATGGGTAAGGGCCTTTTGGTATTGTATTGGATGATTTAGGTATGGATTGAAGTGGTGAGAATAGATTGGTGGTACGCTGACCTAATTCTCTTTATTTTATGTAATGTAGATCTTGAATTATATTGTGATTGGTATGGTCCACTTATGGTGGCGGTGCTATGTGATTTACTTGTGAATGATGTGGCCTTGTCGGCGTTACTTTATGTATTATGATGATCGTGGCCTTGTCGGCAACTACTTGATATACTATGATGATTTCTGTAGTTGATTTATGTGAAGTATGATCATATCTATCTACTTGTGAGTAATGTGAAAGTTTGTGTTCTTCTATTGATATTAGATGATCATGTTAGACTATGATTATGTCCTTATGTGTGTAGTCTTAGAGTTGATGCATGATTCTTCCTACTTGAATATATGAGTCTATAATGGTTATATTGATGCTTTTATAGTAGTGTATAGGGCAACTTATAGATGACAATGGTTATTCCTATGTGCTTCTAGAATGATATGCTACATGTGATAAAGTGAAATCTTGGTGTGTCTTGTGTTGTAGACTTTTGTCCTTACTTGAAACATGTATGAATGTGAATATGAGATGTCTAGACTTAGGATGATAAAGCTCTTAGTCTTGTATGTATGAATGACATGTGACCTTGAATGTTTCTAAGAAGGTCCTTTGTGTGGAAACTTCAAACTAGTTGTAAGGCTATGATATCCTTGAAGTCGAAAGCCGTAATGGTATCCTTCTTGTATGAATGGTGGAATTAAGGTTGGTTGGATGGAACGGCGTGAAATCATCCTTATGAAAGTCATTAAGCTATCCTCTTCGCCATTGAAAGGTCCCTAGGGGACCTCTTTGGTAAGGTAAATATGATTGCGTTATGAACTAGATATGGAACCTCTTCATGTGATCCTTTATGTGAACTACTCTATGAGAACAAAGGCTAGCACCGAGTGAGTATGGTAAGGGAAGTAGCTCTAGATAAGGAATGAGGCTAGAGTGGAAAGAAACCCTTCATATTCCTTAACCATGTGCCTACATGGGATGTGTCCAAGTTCTACCATTGACAAGTAGAACACCCTCCATCGGAGTAGGTTACAACTCAAGATTCCATGCCTTGCTACCATGGTCTATGTCGGGTATTGCCTATTCTTATCATATGGGATACCTACTAGCGTTGGAGAAGTCCTATGAAGTTTAGGTGGTGGCATGGGACGCTATCTAGGCATTACACAATATGCTTTGAAGATGTTAGTGAGTGAGTCCCTAGATCTTCTCCAAGACCATTACTTGAATGTCCTTATATGATGAATGCTTCTTAAATGAACTAATGAAAGTAATGGCTTAAGTTAGAAAGCATGTCAAAATGAAAAAGTACTTACCTAGAGGTTAAGGGTTGCACAGGAATGTTCACTTCATATCATACCTAGATAAGTCTTAAGAATGACTCTAGTTAGGAAAGTTGGTTGATTATGTAGGCATAATCTAAACTTATGTAGTCTTAAGGATTATTTAGATAATCTTGGAGAGCTCAAGTATAGACATTCTATTCTTGAATTACTTAAGTAAGTCTTTTGAAAACCTTTGTGAGGAGGATGTCATATTATATGTATGTTATTGTATTAAGTGAGAATGATCTTATCCTAGGTACTCTAAAGGATCTCTTAAGTGTGACTGAAGGGATTGTATGGGCGGTAGCTTCACAACTCACTCAAGTGAACATTATAATCACCTCTGATAGGAGGATCTCATGTTTTTGTGTTTGGTGTGTTGTGAGTATATTTATCTCATTATAGGTGGTCTTAAAGATCATTCAGGTGTGCCTAGAGGGTGTGTATGGGCGGTCTCTCTTTGTCTTACTTAAGTGAGTCTTAGGATAACCTTTAGTGAGAGGATTCCATGCTAGAAACGATTCACTGTGAAGTTGAAGAAATTCACTGTAACATTGAAATTAGTCACTGTAATGTGACATAGGTCACTGTAATGTTCCTTAAAATGTGATAAAATGTTTAAGTGTTATCTTATGTGTTTCTAAAGTTTTAAATGTTGTTCTTATACTTATACTACGATGTTTTAATCAAAAAGAGCATATTTCCATTAAATATTCGTTTTCATGATTTTTATGCATTATGACATACTTAGTACATGTGTTTGTACTAATTCCATGCTTTTATCTATCTCTATGGTGATTCATTGGTGAAGGTGCTTTTGGGAGCAAAACTTGGATTATAAGATCTTTCAAGCAAGTTTTAAGTATGTCCTTATTTGACTCGAGGGCATAGATGTCTTTGATTTCTTATTTCGAAATATTGTAATAGACTTAGTAGCACTTTCTATTGTTTGGGCCGTGTCCCAAGTGTTCTTGTGTCAAGGATTTAATGATATGAGACTTAGTATTCCTATCATTTTTATATGAAAGAGATTTTTAAATACTGTTTGAATGTTGTGAAAAGTTTTAATTCAGCACTTATTTATATATATATATATATATATATATATATATATGCGATGAACGATACGAAAGGTCTTGTACAAGACCTTCAAGAGGTCAAGAATGCTGAGTCGCACTCCAAGAGTGCCCTAACTTCTAGGTTGCGCTCTAGGAATGTGACACAACTCTTGTCCAGTGTTTGTTGAGTTATACTTTGTGATTAGAATGTTATGTACTGGAGGGGACAAATCAAGAGGACTAGTGCTGGACCGGTGAAAACATTTAATTTGTTGTAGTTATCCAGAATATCTTTAAAGAGAGCGAGATATAAGTCATAAGATTTCTGATGATTTCATCCATAGCTAGCTTATCCAGATTCATTGCTTCAGTGATTGCTTAAAACATACTTTCCCATGATTCTCGAAGAATACTTAGGAGTTTTCTGACTGCCTTTCCATTTGGAATTATTTCTCCGAAGAGTAAATTTCATTGATAATGGCGGTGAATTTGATAACAATGTCTTGTATAGTTACACCATCTGTCATTCTATACATCTCATATTGCCTGTTTAGATTATCGATTTTGGATTTTTTTTCCTTGAGTAGTTCCTTTATGAGAGGTCTGCAGAGTTTTTCATATTGCTTTGGAATCCTGACATGATGAAATTCGATTGTACCCTTCTTAACCTATACCGCATATGAAGATCTTCTTTGCCTTTGCATTGATTTGTATTGCTATCTTGTCTGCTACGTCTCATTTTGTCCTTTATTTTGGTACCTTGGTAACACTATCAACTTCGGTCTTCATGAGTCTTGTTTGTCCATCCTATACAACTCCCCAGAGATCTGGGTTTTTTCCAATAAGATGGTCCATCATGCGATTTTTCCACCATCCATAACATTTTTCAAAGAACAGTGGTGGCCATATTTGTGAAGCTCTTTACTGTGGGGTTGGTGGTGCATCCATCGATCTTTTTTAAGATTTAAATATTTTGATGAAAAGACCTTCTCTAATACCAATTAAAGAAACCTTACCCGTAATGCAATAACCAGGTTCTTCTGTGTTTGCCTATGAAAGAACTTAACACAATAAAGCAAATATGTTTTCTTTAAAACCTTCCTTACTCAAGAAAGGGAACACCCCAGTTTTATTCTTCAAACTCAAATCAGAATTACAAATTATCAACCTAAGAACTAACTCTTATTACTCTAAGAAGGAAAACTTGCTTATTGTAACAAATATATCTTTATCTCTCCAAGAAATCAAATTCACTTCCTGTTACAAATCTCTCCCTAACTCTCAAAGAAGCCAAACTTGTTTCTTGTTACAAACTTCTCACTACCTCTCTTTCTAATCTCTTGAAAGAAATCTAACCCTAGGTCTTCTTTCTTTTTCGTTGCATGTCTCCTTGAATTACTTTTTCTCTTGCTTAGAATAAACCACTCTATTAATGAACGTGCAAAAAACCACAGTATTCATGCTTCCGCCTTGTCCTTGTATAGATGCTGAGTTTTGCATGCTCGATTTGTATAAGGAAGGAAATTACTTTTTTTCCTTTTCCTTATAGAACTCGTACGCCACTTTTTCCTTATTTGCGCCGGAATATTTTATTTTTAATGTTTTCCTTTTTTGTCTCGAATTACTTCTTAACACAGACTCTTTTTTTTTAATTTCTGTTTGAGTTTTTTCCCAGCCTGCTACCTTTGAATTCTGAGCTCAGTTATATGAACTTCGTTCATGTTGCCTATAATCAAAATATCTATATTTGACAGAGTTGCCAAACCATCAAGAAATTTAACAAAATAATCAAAACATAAATCCTAAATGCTTTGCTTAACTAACTATGATAATACCTTACATTGAGATATACTATTGCTACTAATACAAGAACACTCCTTTTTCTATCCATTTGCTTCAACATCCAAAAACTTTTAGCTAAAGATATGGTTTGATTAAAGACACGTTAAGACAAAGGGGATTGTAATCATGTACTACTAGTTATTTGAAGAAAACTTCTGCATTAGGTGATAAACACAGAAATTTTAACCAGGTGAATCTGTGATTTCATATTTCCAAAATCTTCATAGATACATACTTTACTTTGATTCTCAAAAGAACCGAAGACTTCGTAGATCGATGCAGAAGAGGATTTGTCCCTTGAAGTTTTCCTAACACAATTACTCTGAGGTGATAAAAAGTTACACCTGCAAATGTTCCTTCCAAATCAAGATAATCATGAGCTAAAGGTACACCACGATTAACCACCTAAGAAAAATAAATAAAAACACCAAATCCTAGTCAGAACCTTGAATTCCAGATATGTTTGTTCTTTTCAATTAATATATTAGAAATATCATATCAAACATCTTTGGAGTATAACTGTAGTAAATTTCATTTTATTTTATGAAGTCATTTGCAGGGTTTTCCCCCACCAAATAAGAAATTGCAGATTTACGAATTGCAGGGATTTTACCCCTTTACCAAATATAAAATTATTGGGGTTCTAATCCCTGAAATTTTTATTGTTTTAAAAAAAAATACTAAATAAGTGAATTTACGAATTGTTGGGGTTTTAATCGCCGTTAAAAAACCACCATAAGCTTTTACGTTAATGTCACACCCTGAGGCTACCCCCTTAACGTAAATATGGGACTCAAGATTACCAGTGACTACAAGCTAACCCTGATCTGACATATCATAAGCATATTAAGATAAACTGAAATAAGAAATATTGTGTGGAAGATTCAAACATGATATAAACTGAAATGGGGAATACCCAATAGCATGTGAACATGTAATCTATGAGTTAAATGACAACTGAAAGATCAAACTCCAAGATAACAACTATGTCTAACTATGCCTCTAACAAGCCTCTAACTAACTAGAGATGGTGGGGCATGCCCCCATCTAACTCTAGAAATGCTATAACTAAAGAGGAAAGACTTAATAAAAAACATGACGTGTCCTCGCAGAATGAGGACTCACTACTTGTAGAACTGGAGATCGGGAACCGATCTATTCGTGAGCTGAATATTGAGTACCTGAACCTAGATCATGAGAAGATGTAGCGTAGAGTATGTGTCGGTACTTGGAAGGTACTGAGGATGCAAGATAGAATAAAGTGGAACAAATATGTAACTAAACGAAGCATGCTGAACAATGGTATAGTTAGAATATGATAAAAGTACTGAGATATTGTAACATCTCGCAACTAGAAAGAACTAGAAAGTGTTAAAAATCTAAAAATACTTATTTTTGGAAAGAATAAGAAAATCTGAAAATTTCAAGTTAAAAAAAGTGAGTTTCTGGTCAACTTCAAATGACCATAAGTCCTAGCTCAGGATGCGTTAGGAGTAGTTCTAGATATTTTTTGTAAATTCCATAGAGTAATCTTTCCAACTGCACCGAGTTTGTGCTATTTTGATATTGTATGAGTCAGTTATTCCCTTCGGATGTTGGGTTGTCAGACTAAGGAAAGTCTAATACGGATTTGGGAAGGGCAAAGTTGTCTTTTCCTTACCTAATTAAATTAATTAATTTGTAGGAATTAATTGGGGTAAAACCAGACCTTTATCAATTTATGAAAATAGAATTCATGTTAGGGCATGGAGAAAAGAGAGAAGAAGAGAAGAGAGGAGAAAAATCAAGAATCGCCAAGAACGTGGAATTCGTCGGGGCTGATCCCTAAAAAGGTATGTGAGATCTCATAGTTTTGGGTTAGTTCATCCACATGCCAATCTTGTTTAGTTCAACTAATCTAAGCTATTTGAATGTTAAGAAATTGAGTTCTTGAAGAACATTGTTGAAGTTTTCATTGATGGTTTAATTGTTGAAGTTTTGATTAATGTTTCACGTTGTGATTTCGAGTTGAATATATTGTATTGAGGGTACTAATGATCCTAATTGTTTGGAGAAAGAACCATGGATGTTTAAAAGGTTTAGAGGTGAAAACGAAGGAGATAAGTTTAGAACACCTGGGTACGGGGGTTGGGGCACCGCGTCTCTTAAAAACCCAAAGGACAGACTGTTTGTAGGGCCTAAGGGCGCCGCGCCAGCTAGAGTTCCCCAGCCTAATCTCTGTAAGATGAGTGCTGGTGCCCCGCGCCTCTCAAAGCTCTAGGGACGCCAGGTGTCCCCATTCTTCCCCCACCTTTTCGTACTTATTCCTAAGTGATGTACCTATGTTTCTTAGTTGATACACAAAAGATAGTTACAGTTCAGAGTTAGACTAGACCTACGTCTCCAACTGATATTAGGAGTTTCTTGGGTTTGGCTAGCTACTATAGAAGGTCTGTTGAGGGGTTTTCGTCTATTTCATCTTATTTGACCAAGTTGACGGCTAAGTTTCAACGGTCTTAAGACTGTGAGAAAAGCTTTCAGGATTTGAAAAGAGGATGACTATTGCCCCAATTTTGACTTTATCGGAAGGTACTCAAGGTTTTTTGTGTGTTGTGATGCATCTAGAGTTGGTTTGGGTTGTGTTCTACTGCAGAATGTAAAAGTTATAACATATGCTTCTATATACAGTTGAAAGTCCATGAGAAGAATTACATAACCAATGACTTAGATTTGGCTGTTGTAGTGTTTGACTTAAAGTATGGTGTCATTATTTTATGGTGTTCATATTGATATATTCACTGATCACAAGAGCCTACAATATGTGTAAACTCAAAAAGAGCTTAATCTCAGACAATGAAGATGGTTAGAATTGCTCAAGGATTATGACATGAGCATTCTTTACCACCCAGGTAAGGCTGATGTGGTTGTTGATGCCTTGTGCATGTTGTATATGAGTTGTACCACCCATATTGAGGAAGAGAAGAAATAACTAGCGAAAAATTTGCTTAGACTTGCACGCTTAAGAGTCAAGCTAATAGATTCCACAGAAGAAGGACTACTGGTGACGAATGGAGCTGAATTATCCTAAGGGTTAGAAGTGAAAGAAAAGTAGGACCAAGATCCCATTTTGCTTGAACTGAAGGCAAATGTTCATAAGGAAAGATTATTATCTTTTGAACAAAGGGGAAATGGTGTTTTGAGATATCAAAGTAGATTGTGTGTACCAATAGTGGATGGACTCTAAGAGAGGATCATAGAGGAATCATATATCCATATATTCCATTCATCCAGGTTCCATAAATATGTATTGTGATTTGAGAGAAGTATATTGGTGAAAAGGTATGAAGAAGGGCATTGATGAGTTTGTTGCACAAGTTCTCGAATTGTCAACAAGTTAAAGTAGCACACCAAAGGCCTAGAGGTTTGGCTCAGAATATAGAACTTTAGGAATGGAAGTGGAAGATGATTAATATGGACTTCATCACAGGGTTACCAAGGCCTCGCATGCAGCATGATTCTATTTGGGTGATTGTCCATAGAATGAAAAAATCAACTCACTTTTTGCCGTTAAAGACAACTCATTCGGTATAGGATTATGCTATGTTATATATCCAAGAGGTGGTAAGACTTCATGGAGTTCCGGTCACCATTATTTCAAATAGAGGTTTACAATTACTGCACAGTTCTGGAAATCTTTTCAGATTGGTTTGGGTTCAAAGGTGAACTTAAGTACTACCTTTCATCCTCAGACTGACGGGCAAGTAGAGCGCACTGTTGAGACCGTAGAGGATATGTTAAGGGAATGCATGATTGATTTCAAAGGGAATATGGATGATCACCTACTTCTCATTGAGTTTGCTTACAACAACCGTTATCACTCTAGCATCCAAGTGGCTCCATATGAAGCTCTTTATGGGAAAGATGCAGATCTCCTATTGGATGGTTTGAAGTGGGTGAATTAGGCTTGATAGGACCATATATAGTTCACTAATCTATGGAGAAGGTGAAATTAATTCAAGAGAGGTTAAGGACCGTACAGAGTCGTCATAAATTCTATACAGATGTAAGGAGAAGAGCATTGGAGTTTGAAGTAAGTGATTGTGTTTACTTGAAAGTTTAACCCATGAAGGGTGTTATGAGTTTTAGTAAGAAGGGGAAACTTAGTCCCAGTATATTGGACCATATAAAATTACCAAGAGGATTGGTAATGTGGCTTATGAGTTGGAGTTACCACAAAGTTAACAGCGGTTCATCCGGTATTTTATGTCTCCATGTTGAAGAAGTGCATGAGTGATTCTTCATTGATCATTCAAACTAAGAATATTCAGATTAAAGATAACTTTCCTTATGAGGAGATTCTGGTGCAAATCCTAGATCGCTAAGTTCGCAAGTTGAGCACAAAAGAGGTAACATCAGTCAAGGTCCTTTGGAGGAACCAATTTGTTGAAGAAGCTACTTGGTAAGCTGAAGAGGACATGAAGAAGATATATCCACATCTTTTTTAATCCGGACAAAATGCATACCAAGGTGCTAATTTTCTTCTTAGTACTCTTTAAGTTATGTGTAAGCATGTTGTTGTAGTTGCATTTTGCTTGTAGGATAATTTGGACTTGATGTGACTGCCCTTAGTATAGTAAGAATACCTTCATTCGAGGACGAATGTTCCAAGGGGGATACATTGTAACATCTCGCAACTATAAAGAACTAAAAAAGAGTTAAAAATCTGAAAATACTTATTTTTGGAAAGAATAAGAAAATCTGGAAATTTCAAGTAAGTTTAAAAGTGAGTTTCTTCTTAACTCCAAATGACCATAAATCCTAGATCAGGATGCATTAGGAGTAGTTCCAGATATGGTTAGAAATACCTTAGAATAATCTTTCAAATTCCGCCGAGTTTGCGCGGTTTCGGTGTCGTATGAGTGACTTACGCCCTTCAGAAGTTGGGCTGTAGGACTAAGGAAAGTCTGATCCGGATTTAGGAAGGGCAAAGTTGTCTTTTCCTTACCTAATTAAATTAATTCTGTTTTAGAAATTTATTGGGCTAAAATCAGACATTTTTTTTAGTTTAGAAAAATAGAATTCACGCTAGGGCTTGGAGAAGAGAGAAAAGAAGAGAAAAGAGTAGTGAAATCAATAATCACAAAGAACACTCAAGCTTTGCGCGTGGAATTCGTACGTGGGGGGGGGATCCCTAAAAAGTTATCTGAGATCTCATTGTGTTGGTTTATTTCACCCACACGCCAATCTTGTTTAATTCCATAAATCTAAGCTATTTGAATGTTAAGAAATTAAGTTCTTGAAGAACATTGTTGAAGTTTTCATTGAATTCTAGATGGTTGTGTTGTTGAAATTTTAATTCATGTTTCCGGGTGTGATTTCGGGTTGAATCTATTTTATATTGAGGGTACTAATTATCCTAAGTGTTTGGGGATAGAATCATGGAAGTTTAGAGGGTTTAGAGGTGAAAAATGAAGGAAAATAAGACGAGAATACCTAGGTATAGGGGTTGGGACACTGTGCCTCTTAGAAGCCCAAAGGACAGACTTTGTCCGTAGAGCCTTGGGCGTCGCGCCAACCAGAGCTCCCCAGCCTGATCTCTGTATGATGAGGGTTGGCTCCCCACGCCTCTCAAAGCACCAAGGACGCTAGTTCTCCCCATTCTTTCCCCACCTTTTCGTACTAGTTCCTAAGTGATGTACCTATGTTTCCTAGTTCATTAACACTCTAAGGTATATCTAAACATCATGAACTCATCCATAAACATGAGATCATGAACCTTGAATCCATAATTCAATTCAAGGAAATTTAAGATCAAAACCAAAGAAGTTAAGAGTCAAGTCTAAGAGTCAAGAAGTAAGTCAAAACAAAGTTCTTAAAAGTTTTCAAGAGTTTTAGCAATGTTTTAACTTTGTTTTAAGACTCAAGTTTCAAGCTAAGTAAATAATAAAGAGATGATTTCCCTTCTCAAAAGTTATAAGGGAACTAAGTATTTCCTAAGAGTTTATAAATGTTATCACATTAAAGATAAAGAGGAAACTAAGATTTCCAAAAGAGTTTTGAGCAAGAAAAGGGAACATCGATTCCAAGAGAGCTTTTAAAGTTAAATGTTGAGCAATTATCTCAACCCAAAGAAAGAAATTGTTTTAAAAACACATGAGCTAAGTATATTTATTGGAGTAGTATTGTGCACCGATATGGGGTGCGAGTTCATAATAACTCAAGTCTTCATAAACCATCTAGCCATCATAGGTATTAATGGGTCATATTTTAAGACGATCACATAAGTTAAGATAGTGGATCCACTAGGTTAAGTAGTTCTATGCGACGGCAAAGTATGGACAGTTCTGGCAGCATGGGCAAGACGATTTATCACCACTTAGGCTTATAATGGTGGTATCGGTTAGAGAATCTCCCGCAGAAATTATATTACTTATTATAAAAGGAATGCTGAGAGTGTTATTGCATTTCTGTAACAAACTAAGTTGTTTACATTGTTTTACAAGCTTTATATATATTGCATGTGTCTTATTGCTTTATATTAAGTTAAGTTATTCATGAATTTAGCAAAGCCAAGGTAAGTGTTCTTCCTTACTCTTTTCAATCTTAGGTTGTTGTTTTTAAATTCCAATTCGCATACTCGTACATTCAATGTACTGATGTCAGTTGGCCTGCATCGTCTTAAAATGCAGACACATGTAACTTGGATCCGTATCCGGCGTACCGTTGATCTAGTGAGCAGCTCAAAGTCAGTTGGTGAGCCTCCTTATATACCGGAGTACATCTTTTATTATTGCTTTGTTTAGTTTCAGTTGTTAGGATGATTGGGGGTCCTGTCCCAACATCCCTCTTTATTTTAGAGACTTCATAGACAGATATCATAGTTCTTTAGTCTTATTCATTTCAGTTATAAATGTTTAAGACATGAGTTTCCACTTTGGCTAAGTATTACTTTTAAGTTATCTTGTGTGCTTAAGTCTTGCACTGAGTAAGTAATCCATGCCAAGGGTCCGCTCGAGGCCAGCAATGGTCTTTGAGTGCCAGCCACATCCGGGGTGTAGGCTTAGGATATGACAGATATACTGAATATAACTTAACTGAATGCAATAACTAAGTACATAACATGGTGAAACTTAATACTAAAAATGTAACAGGTAACCTGGTCAATAAACTAGAATACGAATATGGGATCTACTATTTATCGACATAAAAGCACATGATAAATATGGATTCCGATGTATACGTCCCATCGAGAGGGAATATACCTTGCGTAAGGGTACAAATGCATGAGTCGCATGATCACTAAGTATAATGCCCACTGAGGGGACATAACCTACGGTGGCACATAGTTCTCGGACTATGAGTGTGACTGACCCTAGCCCAACTCAGTAGTAAGTCTACCAATAGAATTTATAAAATACAAAATAACTGGATACCTCATGATTCTGACATGGTAACTAAAAATGCAACATTAATTACTAATAATGAAACATTTGTAAACTGATGTATGTATATCTTTATAATTTTGTATATGAATATGAAGAAAATTATTCATGATTTAAGTTTTAAAATGTCCAACAATTTTAATGGATATTTTGATAATTGAACTTTTAATTTATAATTTTTCCACTTTTCCACTAGAAATATAACATATGCACCAATTGAAAATCCAGAAATTGATATAACAGAAAATGAAAATTACGTTTTGTAGATTTAATTACAATGAATATAAATTTATTATTATATTATTATTCTATAGATAATATTTATTCTTAAAAATAATATTAATATAATAATAACAACTCTTTTAAGAAACTTTCAAAATGTAAAACAATCATATCATATATTTATATAAAAGAGAACCCTAGGACCACCTATGTGATGCAACCAGAACCAGGAATTTCCTTTTAAATTTATTTATTTCCAAAACTAGCCTTTCTCTTTCATGAAATGATGCCATTTTATGAAAAGTTGGCGCTATCAGAAGCAAGAATTTCCTTTTAAATTATTTTATTTCAAAAACTAGCCTTCTCTTTCATGAAATGATGTAACTTTTATGAGACTTTAATGAACAAATGCACTTTTATCTATAGTTGTGACTTTTATGAAAAGTGGTGACATTAATGAAAAGGTGCGACTTCTTTAAAAAGTTGTACTTAAATGCAAAGTTGCGACTTTAATGATGAGTTGTGACTTTATGAAAAGTTGTGACTTTAATGAAAAGTTGTGAACTTTCCGAAGGGTTGCAACTTTTACAAATAGTTGTAACCTTTCTGATAAGGTACAAAAAATATTTTCTCACACTACCCTTTGTTGTCTATAAATAGAGGGATTTTCTCTCATTTTTAAACAACAAAAATTATGATCTTCTTCTTTTACTTCCTCAAAATTAAATATTTGTGTGTTTTGCTCCTGTTGAGTGACTTACTAACACCACTCTTTTTGTGTCAATAAGTTGGTGGGTAAAATCTTCCATCTTGAGCGGACATAATTCTTCAAACCTCTGTATTGGATGGAAATAGTTTTCTTAAAGGGACATTGTGCATCCCGTAGACTCTATTTTTTCCTTTCTATTTATTCTATTTTTACATATCATGGTATGTTCTTTTACACTCATTAATTTATGCATATGATATTAATTGTTGTTTTTGAGTACATATCTTAATCTCTGTTGTTTATTTTTCAACAAAGTTATTATCTCCGGTTATATTTAACATATACACATGTAGTAAGCATATTCATTATGCAAAAACAATTATCGTACTCAGTTTCAAGAATTCATGTTTTGATATTTCATATTAAATTTTATAACTTAAAAGTACTATATATATAAGCTTACATATAATCCATTTTTACATAGATATGAAATTTATCACTTATGAATGGAAGATATTCATTATGCAAGTTCAAAAGTTATAATTGCTTTCATGTTCAAGCGTAATTTCTTTTTGAATATGTTAACAAATTTTTGAATTTTCTCCTAAGACATAGATCAGAATTGTATAATCTATGCCACTTAAATGTTTCTTTTTATTAGTAAATGTCGTTGTATATATATTCTTGTTTTCTTCATTATTTTCCTTTTAATGTTGATTAAAGAACCAATGATTTATTATTTCGTAAATAATTCATTCATTAGAAGTTTTTGGCTAATGTGATAATGTCAAATAATCAAATTCAAGTTGGAATATTACTAGTATATATATAAAGGAAGACCCTCTACCTGGTGACGTGGTGCAACCACAAACCTTAATTCTCCTTCACATTTTTTAAAGGCAAAAATACCCTTTCTCTGGTAGAATCGTACCCCTCACCAGAAAATACCCCTCTTCCTTGCCAACGCGGCTCTTCCATACCATCACTACTTTAATACAAATAGCGCCAAAACCAGCAATTCGTCATTACATTTCTGCAACTCTGACTAAACACAACCTCCAATACCGTCCTTTGCTTCCAACTTCTTAAATCAATCCCGTTTTGTCACCAATTACGCTCTTTCACTCCCTCACGTACCCAATGGATTTCAATCGAAATCCCCCTCCATTATTGCATTCCTTTTGCCTTAACGTTTATCTGTCCAATAGTTCGCCTTCTCCCGCGTCATATTTTCAACCCCTGTTAACGTTTATCTGTCCAATAGTTCGCCTTCTCCTGCTTCATATTTTCAACCCCTGTTATTTCACATAACAAAATACTGTACTACTCTACTCTCTCTGCTAACAGGCCTGCTGATTTGAACACAAGTTCACTTGCTTCATCTATTGATCCAAAGGATTTACACCAATACCTCGCCCAAATCAGGTACACGTTCATCCATTTGCCATGTACCGGTTACGCCTCCGTTACCTTTCCTCTATAAAGTGGTTCCTCCTCGAACATTTTACATTTTCATCCCCTATAATATTTAAAGCATTTTAATAGTCGTTTGGGTTTCATTATTGTTCCCCTTGATAAAAAATTTTAAGCAAACTCCTGTTGTATTCTACTTTCTCTCCTACCAGGTTTTCTTTTCGGGATGAAACTATTCACGCGGATTGTATGGACACAAAGGATCTTTAAGAAAATCCAACCCAATACAGGTATACATTCATATATTTTTCACTCACTCGTTACGCCCCTAAAATCATTCCCCCTACAATAGTGCCTACTCGTGTGTTTCATATTTCCCTCCCCTATTTAATTTTGATAACTTTAAAACAACAACTCCGCACCCAGTTTGTCACTCGCCAGTACGCCTGCTATGGACGCAAAACAACTGACTCATATTGATCTTACAGAACATTCCCAAAAACCCGGACAAACCATTTATACATACATAAGTTTACCCCTTGCAGCATTCATTGGATTTCTCACCCTCACACCGTTCCCCTGATTTTTGTTTTGCCTTTAAATCGTATAGCCGTTTCTCAATTCTATACGTACGCATGAATATAACGATTTATGAAAGAACCACACCCACTCCTTCAACTATAACACCTCCTACATAACTGCCAGGTAACTACCACATTATAACTTTGTTTCTTTATTTCATTATAACTTTTTTTCTTTATTTCCAGTTTCTTATCGTTGTTTACAATTAATATTGACTCCTTCTTACTTCTGAAACAGAACTACCTCAAACTCCCGTGGAAAGGGCATACGCGGACCTGATAAAATTGAGAATCAACTACCTGCGGAGACAACGCGCCCACATAAGGCATTCCTTCATTCCCCAAACCTACAAGAACCATCTGGAGCAAATTATAAATGATTACATCACCATGTATTATGTTTTGATTCATTATTATGTCCCGTTTAGCTTATAACTTTGGTGCCCTGTTAATTCCCATACCTGCCCTAACCCCTCTACTTAGTTAACATTGGAAGTGTGGCGACAATGACAATTTATTTTGAACAACTCACTTTCTATTATGTTTATATTATGTTACAACTTTGTTTCTAATGATATATATCCTTAAGTACATATTTCGGTCCTTCATTAACATCATTTTACCTGAACAGATCATCATAAAGCTCATACATGCTTATTTCATTTATGTATCAACCTTGTGTACTTTCAACAACATCATTTTATCAAATCCCGTAGAACAATTTATTAAAACAAGACTTAGTTAATGTAATTTGTCAATGCTATTCACCTATATAATATGTTCATGAATCGTCCTTCGATGCCATTCTTCTTTCCGTTGATGTGAGCCTTTCAAATTGCACATTATATTGCGCATAACGTTCCAAACTTGGACGCATTAAATAAGGTACTGTCACGACCCACATGTATACCCTGGAAGTTAGGGCATTCTTAGGTCACGACATGGTGTACATGACCTCTCGGAGGTCTTGTACAAGCCTATAAAACATCTTTCTTTGCATATATACGAAAAGTAGTGCGGAATTAAAACTTTTCTTTCAAAACGTAATGCGGAAGTTATCTCATAAAACATCTAACATATGTCTCAAAAACCATCTATGACATCATGAGTACAATAGTCTTGGGTCACAGCCCATAAAAGTCTAAACAATGAAAGAATATAAAGGACAACATAGTAGTGACGTCCTCGGATGCTATGAGGACTCACCAATCTTCTTTCCTTGCAAGTCTTGGAAACTCTACCCCTTGAAAGCAACTCAATATCCTCAAGACCCTACATGGACAACATGTAGGCAATATGCGTTAGTATGATATGTACTAAGTATGGAAACTATCACACCAAACATAAGATATCCCAAAGGGTTAGTAAATAATAGACATAATCTTAAGAGATAAAGACATAAGCATATCATGAATATCATAAGCATATTAAATCATCATGAAGTACATAAGAGTTCATACTTACTTAGTTGTCCTTCTTACTCAAATGAACTACACCACAAGCTACCTCCAAGTATACTAGTGCAAGGCTAAGGTAGCATCCCATACTACTACCGAAGCTAAGTACATCTCTTTGGTCATCCTTGATCATAGTCCATTTTGATAATTAAGACCTAAGTTCATCATGTCATATGGCACTATTCCCTAAGCCAACTAAAACATACTTATGCAATGCATGTGAAGCATCCCGTACTACCTCACACACTAAGCATATCTTTAAGTCACCCTATCTTATTTCATCAAGTCTATATTAGCCTTAATTCATACTAAAGAGTACTATACTCTTATGATTTCCTCAAAATATGCTTGTGCAATGTACATGAGGTATCCCATGCTACACCATATACTAAGTCTATCTTGATGTTATCCTTAACATGTTCACCCTCCCTAGCCTTATCATTACTTAATTTTATTTATTAAGATTCTCTCATCTTTAGTCTACTTTAGTAGGAAAGGGAACTCTAGTCCAATCCTATCTTCAATCTCTACTTCTTTAATGACCCTAGGTTATACCTTGTGCAATGCACTTATGATGCCCTATAACACCACTCATGCAAGGTACTACTTTTGGATCCTTTTCTATTACTTCTTACTTTGGAGACTAGCCCATATATTTATCTTTTGAACACTACGAGATATTTATTTAAGCATGTCTAAGTTCCTTAATCATATGGTTCCTACGAGATACTTTTTAAGGTATGTCTTGATCCCTTAATAATCATGAACACTACGAGATACCCCTTGTGCATGTCTAAGTTCATACACACTATACAAATACTACGAGATACCCCTTGGGCATGTCTAAGTTCATTCTTTGCTTATGAACACTACGAGATGCTTCTCAAGCATGTCTAAGTTCATAGGATATAGAGATCTCTACTAGGATACCTTGACTCTACTACGTGAAGGACTCCCACCTTATGAGACCTAATGGGATAGTCATCACAACAACTAGGTGTGTCTCTTCTTTCTACTTGGAGTCCGGAACCTTGCTAGACTATCTGTCTCACTTTTCATATCTACTTGGAGTCAAGCATATACTCCAAGGTTTGCTTGTCAAACCTTGATCAACCTTCTCTCATGGAGGGATGTCCTTGATGATCTCTCCATGCTCAATTGAAGCTATCACTTTCATTCAATCATCTTAAATATACAACCAACACAATCATCCTAAGGTTCATTATTCACCAATTCATTCTATCTTCATTCATAGGTAGATTAAAGAGTTTTCTAGCCTTAGCTTTCTTTTCACATTCTTCAATACTAGGTGAATATAGCCATAATTCGTTCATTAGAGTTAAATTCAATCAATACCCATACTAATTCATAATTCAATTCATACTTAGTTGATCCAATCATGATCAATTAATATAGAATACCATCAAGTTAAGAAGAATCAACACAAAACCTTTATCAAGTCTCTAATGGCCTAAGATCACCATATCACCGTCAATTAAGTTTCTATAATTCACCATGAAAACTCCATAAACAAAGTATATAATCATCATATAAATATCATTGAATGCTACCCACTAGATTGGGATCCCAATCAAGCCTTACCCACAATGCAATCACAACCCTCTCTAGATTGGGTTTTTTGGGTTCAAAATTGAGGGGGAAACTAGGGGGCTTCATGTCTGGAAGAACCCATGAATGAATAAGCTTCAAATTTAGATTAGTACCTTAAACCCAGCTTGAAACCTTGATCAATTCGTCCTAAAAGATGCTGCAATTTCTCTTCTTCTTCAATGGTGGTTTTTAAGAGAACTTTGGGAGAGAAAGGTTTTGATTTCTTATTTCTTACTGGGTATTGGGGTTTTTGCTTTGGTAAGGGGTTAATAAGTCCTAAAAACTGTTTTTGACCATCTCCGAAATCACCAAATCACCCGCAAATAAATTTGACCCTTTTAGACAAGTCAATCTCAACTTAAATATTTGGAACTTTCGTCGGGAAACAAGTCCGCGACGCGGAGATGTTCCCTCGTGATTTTATTCTAAAATAACTTCCGAGGAAGTTGAATCTGCATCGTGTCCGCGACGCAGAGCAAATTTTGGTCTATAGAGACCCTAGTCCGCGATGCAGACCTATTTCACCAAGGAACAAAAGTTGCTGCCTTGGGCAGCTTGTTGGCCCAAGGTTGGGTCCTCCGCAAGGACTCTTTGGTTTGTCCTTGGGGAGTTTTGCCCAGACGTTTCAACCTCAAATATTCCCGTATAAATGTTAGGAACCTATCACATCAATTTTAACTCCAAACACTACATAAAACCTCATGAAACATGCTAAGGCACGCTAGCACGTCTCAAGGCTAACTTTTAAACGTCACCGGACGTTCTTGGACATTTCACCTTCAAACTCTCCCAAACTTTACACACTTCCTCTAAACACTATTATTAGTCATTTTAGGACTTTATAAGCTCGTGACAACGTCTTAGGATCTAATTTCACCTAATTCATTTTTGCGTCATTGCATTATCCCCCTCTTGGGAAACATTCGTCCTCGAATGATACCTTGCTAAACACTTCTCTAAAGGAACAACTCTAGACTAGAAGCCCATCGTACATGCATTATACCTAAATGTGCATACCCAAATGAAGAAACAGTCCAATTCCAAGCTAAGCACAACTACACATAACCATATAAAGACCTCATAAAAAGTCTCCTTATCCCCACCTCGGAATAAGCTATACTTGCCTTTTTAACATCAACTCTTCATCATAAGGAACATCAAATCAATAAAAGCAAATCATAATCATAAGAAATTCTGGAAATTTTCATAATTCAATAAAGAAGCACATATCGGAAGGTACATGAGGAGATCACTCTTGATCACCCTTGGATTTGAGAGAAAAGAACCTAGCCTTGTCTTTAGGAGCACCTTCCTCACTATTAGCAGCAACTTGCTTGCCTTCCCTCACATTAGCTTTTGCCTTAGGCAATCCCTTATTATGTGGCCACTTTCACCTCATCCATAGCAACCGGTACTAAACTTCTCATAGTAACTACACCACTCCAGGTGACTATCTCTAGCACTTCTAGATTATGCACATCAAGGATACATAACAACCTCATTCCCCCATTTGGAGCAATCCTATGCAAACTCATTTCTAAACATCACTAAAATTTCACATCCTTCACCCAAGGAGAATCTTAAACCATGGTGAATTACACTTCTACCCTCCTTAGAGGAGTCTATTCACTCACCCCTTCTAGGAAGTACTCAAACACTCTACTCCACCAAATTCTATCAATATACAACAAAACACATCATGGCCTTCTACCAATATCAACATAACAAAATATCAATCCATTCATTCTAAAAACAACATTACATCCCATAATCTCAACTCTATCAAGTCACATAGCCATACTTGGCATTTCAACCAACCTTCCTCCCTCACTTCTTGTAGCAAAACCCTTATAATAGTTACATCCTAAAGACCATCAGATAAAGGATAAGAGAGAAAGCTTATAGATCTATGGAACGACTTGAAGAATGAAGAAGTGAAAGTTTCCTAAGCATCCCATAGCCTCCTACTCATAGATGTGTTGTGACTCACACAGATGAATAAGAGTCTACTAGACGTGGTTTTGAGATATCCTAAGGCCATTTTCATAACCTTATGCTATGATACCAAGTTTGTCACAGCCCGCATGTATAACCTAGAAATTAGGGCATTCTTAGGTCACAACACGGTGTACTTGACCTCTCGGAGGTCTTGTACAAGCCTCTTAGACATATTTCATTGCATATATATGAAAAGTAGTGCGGAATTAAACCTTTTCTTTCAAAACGTAATACGGAAGTCATCTTATAAAACATCTAACATATGTCTCAAAAACCATCTATGACATCATGAGTACAATAGTATTGGGTCACAACCCATAAAAGTCGTAACAATAAAAGAATATAAAGGACAACATAGTAGTGACGTCCTCGGATGCTATGAGGACTCACCAATCTTCTTTCCTTGCAAGCCTTGGAAACTCTACCCCTTGAAAGCAACCCAATATCTTCAAGACTCTACATGGACAACATGTAGGCAATATGAGTTAGTACGATATGTACTAAGTATGGAAACTATCACACCAAACATAAGATATATCAAAGGGTTAGTCAATAATAGACATAATCATAAGAGATAAAGACATAAGCATATCATGAATATCATAAGCATATTAAAGCATCATGAAGTACATAAGAGTTCATACTTACTTATTTGTCCTTCTTACTCAAATGAACTACACCACAAGCTACCTCCAAGTATACTAGTGCAAGGCTAAGGTAGCAACCCATGCTTCTACCAAAGCTAAGCGCATATCTTTGGTCATCCTTGATCATAGTCCACTTTGATTATCAAGACCTAAGTTCATCATGTCATATGAGCATTATTCCCCTAAGCCAACTCAAAACATACTTGTGCAATGCATGTGAAACATCCCATACTACCTCACACACTAAGCATATCTTTAAGTCACCCTATCTTATTTTATCAAGTCTCTAGTATCTTTACTTCATACTAAAGAGTACTATACTCTAATGATTTCCTCAAAACATGCTTGTGCAATAAACATGAGGCATCCCATACTACCCCATATACTAAGTATATCTTGAAGTTATCCTTAACATGTTCACCCTCCGTAGCCTTATCATTACTTAACTTCATTTATTAAGGTTCTCTCATCTTTAGTCTATTTTACTAGGAAAGGCAAATCTAGTCCAATCCTATCTTCAATGTCTTCTTCTTTAATGACCCTAGGTTATACCTTGTGCAATGCACTTATGATGCCCCATAACACCACTAATGCAAGGTACTACTTTTGGATCCTTTTCTATTGCTATTTGCTTTGGAGCCTAGCCCATATATTTATCTTTTGAACACTATGAGATACTTATTTAAGCATGTCTAAGTTCCTTAATCATATGGTTCCTACGAGATAATTTTTAAGATATGTCTTGATCTCTTAATAATCATGAACAGTATGAGATACCCCTTGGGCATGTCTAAGTTCATTCACACTATATGAACACTACGAGATACCCCTTGGGCATGTATAGTTCATTTATTGCTTATGAACACTACGAGATGCTTCTCAGGCATGTCTAAGTTCATATGATATGGAGATATCTACTAGGATACCTTGACTCTATTACGTGAAGGACTCCCGCCTCATGAGACCTAATGGGATAGTCATAAAAACAAAGAGGTGTGGCTATCCTTTCTACTTGGAGTCCGGACCCTTGCTGGACTATCCATCTCACTTTTCATATCAACTTGGAGTGAATCATATACTCCAAGGTTTACTTGTCAAGTCTTGCTCAACCTTCTCTCGTGAAGGGATGACCTTGACAATCTCTCCATGCTCAAGTGAATCTCTCACTTTCATTAAATCATCCAAAATATACAGCCAACACAATCATCCTAAAGTTCATTATTCACCAATTCATTATATCTTCATTCATAGGTAGATTATAGAGTCTTCTAGCCTTACCTTTATTCTTACATTCTTCAATACTAGGTGAATATAGCGATAATTCATTCATTAGAGTTCAATTTAATCAAGAACCATAATTCATAAAATCTAGTTCAATTCATACTTAGGTGATCCAATCATGACCAATTAACATAGAATACCATCAAGTTAACAACAATCAACACAAAACCTTCATCGAGTCTCTAATGGCTTAAGATCACCATGATCACCCTCAATTCAATTTCTATAATTCACCATGAAAACTCCATAAAAACAGTATATAATCATCATATAAACATCATTGAATGTTACCCACTAGATTGTGATCACAATCAAGCCTTACCCACAATGCAATCACAACCCTCTCTAGATTGGGGTTCTTTGGGTTCACAATTAAAGGGGAAACTGTGACACCTCAAAAATGACTTAGGTGAAACTAGAGCGTAACATGTTGTTCATGAGGGTCTAAGGTCCCAAAATGGTCTATGATGTGGTAATGAGGAAGTGTCTAAAGTATTAGGTGAATTGGAAGTTAAACGTCAAGGGATGACCAAGACGTTTGACGACTAGTCACCTATGTGCCTCATGTGTTTTTATGTGCCTATATGTGTATTTCATGATATTATTAGGTCCTTATATGAGTTATTATAGTGTTTATAGGCAGTGTGTCATGTTTCATGAAGTTTGGAGAAGTTCTATGAAGTTTATGTCAGTTATTGCCTATTCTCATCATATGGGATACCTACTAGTTTTGGAGAAGTTCTATAAATTTTAGGTAGTGGTATGGGACACGATCTAGGCATTGCACAATAGGCTTTGAAAATGTTATTGAGAGTCCCTAGGTCTTCTCCAAGACCATTACTTGAATGTCCTTATGTGATGAATGTCTCTTAAATGAACTAATGAATATAATGACTTAAGTTAGAAATTATGTTAAATTAATAAGTACTTATCTAGAGTAGTTAAGGGTTGTCTAGTTAAGGTGTGAAGGGGGCATAGGAATGGTAACTTTGTATCTTACCTAGATAAGTCTTAAGAATGACTCTAGTTAGTAAAGTTGGTTGATTAAGTAGACATGATCCAAACTTAGGTAGTCTTAAGGATTTCTTAGGTAATCTTGAAGAGGTCAAGTATGGACATTCTCTTCTTGATTTACTTGAGTAAGGCTTTTGATAACCTTTGGAAAGGAGAATGTCATATTATATGTATGTTATTATATTAAGTGAGAATGATCTTATCCTAGGTAATCTAAAGGATCTCTTAAGTGTGTGTGAAAGGTATTGTATGGACGGTCGCTTCACAACTCACTCAAGTGGACCTTAGAATCACCTTTGGTAGGAGAATCTCATGTTCATGTGTTTGGTGTATTGTAAGTGTGTGTATCTCATTATGGGTGGTCTTAAAATCATTTAGGTGTGTCTAGAGAGGGTGTATGGGTGGTCTCTATTTGTATTACTTAAGTGAGTCTTAGGATAGCTTTTAGTGGGAAAACTACATGCTAGAAAGTGTCCAATGAGAAGTTGAGGAACTTCACTGTAACAGTGAAGGAATTCAGTGTAACAGTGAATTAGCTTAGTGTAAAGTGTTCCTTAAAAATGTGATAAATTGCGTAAGTTCTATGTTATGTGTTTCTAAGGTGTTAAAGGTTGTTCTTATGCGTATATTATGATATTTAAATCAAAAAGAGCATTTTTCTATTAAATATCCGTTTTCAAGATTTTTATGGATTATGCCATATTTAGTACATGTGTTTGTATTAATTCCATGCTTTTATCTATCTCTAATGTGATTCATTGGTGAAGGTGATTTTGGGATCTAAGCTTGGATTATAGGATCTTTCAAGAAAGTTGAAGTACGTCCTCATTTGACTCGACGGCATAGATGTCATTTATTTCTCTTATTGAAGTATTGTAATAGACTTAGTAGTACTATATTTCTATTGTATGGACCATGTCCCAAGTACTCTTGTGTCTAAGATTTGATGAAATGAGACTTAGTATTTCCTATGGATTTTATATGAAGGAGATTTTAAAGACTATTTGAATGTTTGTGAAAAATTTTAAGTCCGCACTACTTTTCATATGTATATATGCGATGAACGATACGAAAGGGCTTGTACAAGACCACCGAGAGGTCAAGTACGCCGTGTCATGATCTGAGATTGATCTAGCTTCTAGGTTGTGGTATCAGGTCGTGACAAATGTGGTACCAGAGCATAGGTTATGAAAGTGGTCTTAGGAATCCAAAAGTCTCATCAAGTCACGACTAGTAGAGTTTTGACCACCGGTGTGAGTCGCGACACACCTATGGACAAGAGGCTATAGGACGATAGAGTTCCCCTTCTTTTCTACTCCTATGTCATGTCGTAGATTAAAAGGTATGAATACTCTTTTCTTATGGTTTTCCTTGTGTTATAGGAGATGAATACTAGAAGAACGGCCGCTAGAAGGTTGGAAGAGGGAGGGAGAATGAGGAGATTCCTCCTCAAGTTGAGAAAGTTGAGCAACTTCCTCAAGGTTCTCAAGGTGATAAAGTCCTTATTATGGGTGGAGGTAATTATGTTCCAGTGGTTCCCCCGACAATGACTAACGGGGAGAGTAGAGAGGCTTTACTTACTTTAGCCCGAGCTTGGACTACCCATGTGAATATGGGTATTGGACCTAGAGTCAATGTTGTGGAGAGCACTATGACATCTGTATTGAGAGATTTTGTGAGGATGAATCCTCCTATTTCTCTTGGCTCTAAGGTGGGAGAGGATCTCCAAGAGTTTCTAGATGGTGTGTACAAGGTGTTGAGTGCCATGGGGGTGACTTCTAGGGATAAGGAGGAGTTAGCTTCGTATCAATTGAGGGAGGTTGCTCAAGTGTGGTACACTCAAGGGAAGGATAATAGGCCGGTTGAGTCGGGTCCTATTGAGTGGGAAGAATTTAAAGAGGCCTTCTAAGGAAAATAATTTCCCCGTGAGAGGAGGGAGGTGAAGGTGGAGGAGTTTATCAATATCAAGCAAGGAAATATGAGTGTTGAGGAATACTCTTTGAAGTTATCTATGCTTTCTAGATATGCTCCATCCCTTGTGTCTAACCCTAGGGATGAGATGAGTAAGTTTGTGACCGGGGTCGTCGATCTAGCGAGAGAAGAATGTCGTACGCCCATGCTACATGATGATATGACCCTAGCTATACTCATGGTGTATGCTCAATCAATTGAGGAGTCTAAACTTGGGAGGATTGCTAAAAACTTGAAGAGGAGTGGTTCAAGTGATCAAAGTCAACCTAGGTTCAAGAAGAAGGTTGCAACTCAAGAAGAATCTAGGGGTGCTAAGGTGAAATTTGAAAAAGGAGGTGGTTCTCAAAATGGAAAGCCTACATGTGCTACTTGTGGAAAGAGGAACTATGGGGAATGCCTATTGGGTACCGGCAGTTGTTTTGGATGTGCTAAAGATGTGCACAAAGTGATGGATTGTCCTACTAGAGATGGTAGGCAAGTTGCTCCTAATGTTCCGAAAGATGATGCTCCAAAGAAGAGATGTTTCTATGCACTCCGGACTAGAGGAGCAAAGACAGATGAGGGTGATGATGATGACGGTAATTTCTTGTATTTCCCTCTTTAGTGATATGAGTTCTTTCTAAGTGGGGGATTATGGTTAGTAGATGGGCTAGAAAGTCATAGAAGCTTGTTGTATGTGCATGGTGTTTAGGTGTCTTGTGGAATTGAATTTTATTGATTCCTTGCATTGTGTATTTCATGAAGTTATGATTATGTTGTAAAATGAGTTTATATGGTTGTATATTGCACATTAGCATTTTTCCATCATGAATTGCCTAAAAGTTGCATTTTTAGAAATTTAGGCATAATTCACTATAAGGAAAAAATCTGCTCACTGTAAGATTTTTGAAAAAATTGGCTAACTCATTCTTTAGTTCAAAATTGTTGTAATGTGGTTAGAACTGATGTATATGATCATGATAATTAATATAAAAAGAGTTTTTGCTATTTGGAATGAAGGATGTGAGTCTTATGGCATGATGAGTTGTAGAATTTCTTCTAGCTGTCTCTTGATTATATGAAATTGATGTTTTCTAGATGATTGTATTTTTTAAGGTTTTATATGGTATGGTTATGAGCTTCTAGTTGAATCTCTATTCTTGGAAGTGTTCGGAGAGTGGAAAGTGTAATTCGAGGACGAATGTTTTCCAAGTGGGGGAGAATGTGACACCTCGAAAATGACTTAGGTGAAGCTAGAGCTAACATGTTGTTCATGAGTTTATAAGGACCTAAAATGTTCTATAATGTGTTAATGAGGCAGTGTCTAAAGTATTAGGTGAACTGAAAGTTAAACGTCAAGGGACAACTAAGACGTTCAACGACTAGTCACCTATGTGTCTCATGTGTTGTTATATGACTATATGTGTGTTTTGATGAGCTTATGAGGTACTTATATGATTTGTTATAGTGGTTATAGGCAGTGTGTCAAGTTTTATGAAGTTTGGAGGTCAAACGTCCATGACGTTCGAAAGGTTTGCCTTGAAACGACCTTGTGTGTCTTGGCAGTTTCGTCGAGTTTTACGTGTTTGTTTTGGATGAAATTAATAGGGGAGGTCCTAAACTCGTATACGAACATATTCGGGTTGGAAACGTCCGGGAAAACATCCCCAAGTACCAACCAAGGGTCCTTGAGGAAGGACCCTTCACAAGAGCCAAAGCTGTCAAGACCAGCCCCAAACAACGAAGGAAATCGACGGCCAGTAGGCTGGTCGACGCCTCGTCGATGGAGGTTGTTAGTCAAGAATTAGACTAGGGAGATCAATATCCCAATGGCCAGTCTCAGTACCAAACTACGGCCAGCCCAGACGGTCCGTTTGTGGACAAACGGTCTGTTGGTTGGCAAGTCATCGATGGGTCTATCACCTGCGCAGCTTCACTGTTAAGTTGAAGGGTGAATTTGTAAATTCACCCAACGTCCAAATAAGAGTTTGGGCGGTTACTTAGGGGTATTTTAGGTATTTTAAGTGGATATATAAGTCCTAAATACCTAGACGAATTCATTCTTCCAAATCAAAACCCCAAAATCTCTAAAAAAAATCTCTAGAACTCCATTGAAGCCAAAACTCAAGGAGCTTGGATTGGAAATTTGAGTGTTGATTCTTCATCAATTTTGTGGATTAACATTGTAACACTTCGAAAATCCAAGACGTGTCTTAAAGCCTAACATAGGTGTCATGACGTATAGACACTGTTTTAAGGCCTATTTTAATTAATATAGGTCATTTAGGAAGTTTAGAAACCAAAACGTCCAAGAATGTCCATGACGTCCGAAAACTAGTTCTAGGCGGTACTACCGTGCCTTAGCCTATTTGACTAGCTGTTAGAACTCGGAAATCCATGAAAATTGGTGGAAGGGTATCTAACATGTGTTTAAGTCGATTCGTTGTTGAAACTTCTGGGTAAGACTCCCCAAGGACCAACCAAGGGCCCTTGAGGAGGACCCTTGCACGTTGGAGTCAACACTGCATGGGCAGTGTGCACCCACCAGATACAATCGACGATTCGTGTGTGGATCGATCGAACGTCGTTGCCAACCATCGATGAACACTTAGAAAAATTGTTGAAGCCCTAGCATGCATAAGTCTCTAACAAAAACCACGGATGTGCAACACGAAGGAGGGCTAGTCCGTCGACTGACCCACGATCCGTCGATCGTGGTGTCGTATGTGACACTGTAATTTCCTGTATGTTTTAAGTTGGTCTTAACTAATTAATTAAGGGGTTTGGTGGTTGGTTAGGGGATTAGGGAAGCCTAATTAAGTTAATTAACCCCCATATAAAGACCTCAACCCCATTAGTCTAATTACAACTCTCAAAACAAAACTCTCTTCCTTCACTGTTCTTTCTCTGTCTATTGGAAGACACCATTGAAGACAAGCTAGGGGAGGGATTTGGGGGCTGTAAAAGGACGATTTCACCATCAGTTCTTCATCAAACGTTGGGGTATGGGATCTAATTCACCTTTGAGACCTCTTTCCTCAAAGGGTTCCTTCAAAGTATTTTCAGAAGTTATGTTTTCATGTGGGTTCTTCTCCATCTCGAAAATTATGTTATGAATTGGTTTGTTTATTATTGGATAATATGAGTAGATTAACATTAACTCTAACTAAATTTTAACATATCTTGATGGTTTTGTCTAGTTTGTAGAATATGACCCCTAACCCTTAACCCTAGGTTTGATCTTGATATGAATTAGGTTGAAATTGGTCAATTCACTTGGTTATTGGTTAAATTACTATTAAATGATGTTGTTACATTAATCTTGAACAAATTAGAGTGATTTGTAGTCTTTCATGCTTGTTCTTTAGAAGATGATCTAGGTTAGGAAGTAAATTGACCTAAGTATCTTGTCTTAAGCTATGATATAGTATTGAATTGTGATGTAGTAATTCTTCTAGCCTTTTTATCATGTTGATTATTTACTTATGATGATGTATACCCAAATTGGGTTGAATTGAGGGTTTATGGTAAGACCTTGATGATGAACTATGAAGGAGACTTGGTAAGTCTTATGATCTCTATCATTTACTTCAAATTGTGGTTAATTATGATTAATTCATGATGTTGTATTGGAGTATGCCTTGTATTAGGATTGATAGGGTGGTATGATGTTGAATTGAAATTCTTAACTATGGTTGTGAGGGTTATTAAGATGTAAATGTTATGAGGATTGTGATGATTATAAATGTGACTTATCATGATATAAAGATGTTAATATGCTAACCTCACCTATATGAATTATAATGAAAGGATTTATACTCATGCAATTCTTATTGAGTTATTGATGATGATGATTATACAAGGGGTATACCCTATGACCTAAACTAAGTTATGATTGATAATAAAGGCTTAAAGACATTTCAAAAAGGGACTTTAGCTTAGCACCGAGTGAACTAGATTGAGGAGTGTCCCTTCCCACATTGGGAAGGTAGGATCACTAATGTACTCTTGATATTGGAGACTACATGCATGTAGCATAAAGAGGGTCCCAATTATATCTCCTAGTTCTTGATCTATGTTGCCCCCATAGGAATACTAGCTAGTGGATCTACGTAGTTGTTATGTTTAATGTTTTGGTACTACCTTGGAAGGTAGTCCGCCTTCCTTCGGTGTAGGGTCTTATGACACCGGATTCCACACTAGCTCATGTTGTCTATATCGGTTACGGCAACATGTTCCCTAATTATAAAATGAACTAAAGGATTGAACTCTAACTAAGATGACCTAAGGGGTCTAGCTTAGTCTAGGTAGGGGTATGGGACTCTACCTAAGCATTGCACTAGTTAGCCTTGAGGGGAGTCTTAAGAGGATGTTCTTATGTATGAATATGCTTATAATGCTATATGACATGTATATGATGAACTTGCATATTGTTGATACTATATGTTGATTAGTTCACTTATGAATATGTGTTGGTTTATATTGTTAAAGTAAGATCATGTGTATACCTAAATGCTATGTTATGTGAAGTAGGGTGTCAGTCATGATTATTGTTGGGTTATTTTATTGAGAAAAGTTATGGGGATTTTCTTGGTCATTGCACTTGTTGACTTGATAGGGGTTCATGGCTAATTGACTTACTTTGTTTATAATGAAATGTACTCTTATTCATACTTATTGTTAATATGACTTGATGATAGAGTTACTTGAATATGTATCTAACTATAGGCTATGCATGTTGACTTGACTAAACTTGATGATGTTGGTTTGGTAATGTACATCCCTATGACTTAATGAACATGTCCTATGGATTGTTATGGTCTTGTTGAATATGCATAAGTGTTTTCAAAGTAAATTGCATATCTTTATGAAATGTCCTTTTTCTTAGCATGTTTTCATAATATGTGTGCATATGGTCTCATACTTAGTACAAGTGGTGTACTAACCCCATTTCTTCCTTTTCCCCAATATTTTAGGTTCCGGTCATTGAGTTGCTTTGAAGACGACTTGAATAAGGCTTGGATCTCTTGATCATCCTCATTTTCCGAGGGTGATGCCACTATCTAGCTTATGGAGTTTGCTTTGTAGTTAAAGACTTCTATAGTTCTTTCTTTCCATTTTAGTATGAAACATTGTATAGCCCATGTGAGGCATTCTTACATTGATGTATGGGATTATGCCCAAGTTCTTACACTCTTATTAGATGGTTTATGAGAAGAGACAACTATTATGACTATTATGTCTATGTTATGTTTTATATACTTATATGCAATAAAAGTAGAAGGCTATGTAACTTCCTATAGAAAGGGTTTATGTATACTCGATACGGATATATATTATATGTATGTATAGGTCTATTTAAACCTCCAAGTACAAGTAATGAAAAGTTTTAAATTTTCCGCATTTTTGACCTATGAATGTAATGATGTAAACTAAGAGGCTAGTCTTAGTCCTCAAAGAGGAGGACGATGCCGATTACGTCTAGGAGTTAAACGTGGATGTGACAAACATCATTGAGGTATGGTTTTTGATCCTTGAAATTCTATTCATAAAGGAGCCCAAAATTCAAAGAATTCTCTAAAGTTTTCTAAAGATGAACTTGTCCAATTTTATGATCTATCCGTGAGTTCTTGCATTAAAGGTTTTTAAAAATTATATATTGATTATATTGATGTTAATTATATTATTTTAACTTAATTAACCTATGAACCCATGTAAATCCATGAACCCTAGATTTTGACTACTTTATGGTTGACTTAATATTGATTTAATGCTTATGAATTCTAGTGTAGTTTTCTATAGGCTATTGAATGATGTAAGAATTGTATTCAATTTATGTATAAGCTATCTTATATTGATAAATCTATATTGATTTGACCTAGATTCATTGAGTATTATGGTTTTTGTAATGAATTGATGATCATGGTCATGGGGAAGGGATTTTTGGTATTGAATTGGATGATATAGCTATGGATTGAAGTGGTGAGAATAGATTGGTGGTACGCTTCCCTAATTCTCTTTATTTTATGTAATGTATCTCTTGAATTATGTTATTATTGTTATGGTCCACTTATGGTGGTGGTGCTCTGTGAATGATGTGGCCTTGTCGGCATTACTTTATGTATTATGATGATCATGGCCTTGTCGTCAATTACTTGATATATTATGATGATTTGTATATTGATTTATGTGAAGTATGATCATATCTATCTACATGTGAGTAATGTGAAAGTATGTATTATTCTATTGGCATTAGGTGATCATGTTAGACTATGACTATGTCCTTATGTGTGTAGTCTTCGAGTTGATGCATGATAATTCCTACTTGACTATATGAGTCTATGTTGGTTATATTGATGATGTTATAGTAGTGTATAGGGTGACTTAAAGATGATAATGGTTATTCCTATGTGCTTCTAGAATGATATGCTATATGTGATAAAGTGAAGTCATTGGTGTGTCTTGTGTGGTAGACTTGTGTCCCTTTCTTGATACATGTATGAATGTGAATATGAGATGTCTTGACTTAGGATGCTAAAGCCTCTTAGTCTTGTATGTATGAATGACATGAGACCTTGAATGATTCTAAGAAGGTCCTTTATGTGGAACCTTAAAGCTAGTGGTAAGGTTATGAACCTTGAAGTCGAAAGACGTAATGGTATCCTTCTTTTATGAATGATGGACTTAAGGTTGGTTGTCTGGAACGACATCATATCATCCTTAGGAAAGTCATTAAGCTATCTTCATCGCCATTGCAAGGAAGCCCTAGGGGACCTCTTTGGTATGGTGAGTGTGATTGGGTTATGAACAAGATATGAAACCCCTTCATGTGATCCTTAATGTGAATTACTCTATGAGACCAAAGGCTAGAACCGAGTGAGTATGGTAATGGAAGTAGCTCTAGTTAAAGGATGAGGCTAGAAGTGCAAAGAAACCCTTCATAATACTTAACCATGTGCCTACATGGGATGTGTCCAAGTTCTACCATTGGCAAGTAGAACACCCTTCATCGGAGTAGGTTACAACTCCAGATTCCATGCTTTGCTACCATGGTCTATGTCATTTATTGCCTATTCTCATCATATGGGATACCTACTAGTATTGGAGAAGTTCTATGAAGTTTATTTTATGTTGTGTCCACAACGCGGAGCAACGTTTGGTCTATGGAGACCCTAGTCCGCGACACGGACCTATTTCACCAAGGAACAAAAGTTGCTGCCTTGGGCAGCTTATTGGCCCAAGGTTGGGTCCTCCTCAAGGACCCTTTGGTTTGTCCTTGGGGATTTTTGCCCGGATGTTTCCACCTCAAATACTCTCGTATACATGTTAGAACCTCTCACATCAATTTGAGCTCCAAACACTACATAAAACCTCATGAAACATACTAAATCACCCTAGCACGTCTGAAGGCTATTTTTCAAACGTCACCAGACGTTATTGGACGTTTCACCTCCAAACTCTCCCAAACTTTACACACTGCCTCTAAAAACTAATATTAGTCATTTTAGAACCTTATAAGCTCGTGATAATGTCTTAGGCTCTAGTTTCACCTAATTCATTTTTGGGTCCTTACAGTTACTACAGCTGCAACTATATCTTTTAAAGCGCTAAGTAGGCTACATAGAGAAATTTGTCTTCAAATCAGTTCTTTCACATTTACATAATCACATTGTTACCCTTTGCATTCCAGTTCTGTGCACGTACCCTGATATTGCTTAGCATAGACAGCGTTTTTGATTTATAATATATCAAGGTTACAATTTTTAATGGCAGTATGCTCCTCTGTGAATATTTTTTTTATTGCTTCTTCACCCAGCTTGCAGAAAATTATATGTTCAGCGACAACTTGGTTATTTTGTAAATTAAATATGACCATTTTGATAAACAAAATGGTGGGAGCGTAGGATCTTCATTAGAACAATATAGAGAATTAAAGGCAAGTAACATCACCCAAGAAGAAACTAACAAACACTCAACTGACGGGAAAAACCAAGACTACATCTCAGGGTGTGATTGTAAAAGAAAGTTGGGTTATGTAGGGAAGTACTTCATGATCTCAAGGCTGCTGATGACACAACATAGATCAGGAATACGAGACCTCCTGATTTGTTCAACTCAATAGAAGCTTAAGAGATTACATATTTTATGGTAAAGGGTAAACTGAACAAGGATGAGGATGCCTCTTTATCTCAAAGGTTATCACATTTCTATAGTATCATCATTTTAACTGTACACGTTGACTAAAATGGTCATTTTCAAGGGTATGTACACTCAAACATTATACCAATGAACAACCACTATTGTCTTCATCATATTTATGTAACGCACTTGCATCCCTCGGTTGGCTTCTTATTTAATCAAATTTTTATTTTGTACAATTACTACGCTGAATGGGTATTAAATATGCTTAACAAACATCATTAGAGATATCTTCCAATCTTGAAATAAAGCAAAACTGGTGACATTACCATTCAACCTACAACATGTGGGCCTCTGAAAGTACACGTTTGTTCGCCAATAAATCAGTTGTTAACGCATCTTAAAACTCTCTACAATTTCAATAACAAAATTGTATGCTTAAAAAAGGTCACCTAGCCGACTTACACATTAAAAAATATGTTCCCCATTTATAAATGTGTAAATCCCAAACAAAATAGAGTGTTACAAAAAAAAAAATACGTTAGATCCCAGATTTTAAAACTACATTATTATCTTGCATGAGGCCACATCAATAAACTTTAAAAGATAAATCCATCATACTATCTCACAATAGTGAATTCTTATCCCAACTTTATACGGCGACTATTCAGTAAAGAGGCAAGACAAATTGATGTAAAATATTGGTATCACCCAGTTTACCTCCCTCTACCTTAAATTGTCGATATTTTAAGTGTGCGCTTTGTAATCAAACGTGAACAAATAAACACCTTTTTTCCCCTATGTCCGATCTATGGAAAGGCCCATGGATTCAGTCCTTTATGTATACCTCACAAGCCCTTTTTTAGTAGAACATCATAACATATCTACGACTACGCGAGATAAGTTCGATTCAATTACTAAAATATATGATCAAACTCAAGGCTATTCAAGCCCAATACGTTCATTCCAACCCTCTAATTAAACCTAAGTAGCCTATTTAATACTACAAACACGCCTCTACGGGTTGTGAATAACAAAACAATCAATGTGTTTCTCAAAGAATGCGATGATTCCTAACATATCTGGGTAAAAACAATGTTTGCTCCTAACGGTTGTTCCAAATTGCGCCTCTTCGTAAGTCTCCTTCCAAAACAATGCTCTATTCCAAAAGGTTACAAACCTCTTTCAAATTCCATCAATGTCTATATAATGCATTGCAGACTCAACACAAAACCATTAACGATAACCAATCACTGCCTTCCTTTAATAAAATAAAATTATCTTTCTCTAACCTATAATTTTTATAACCATATGGCCTATTCACTTCTTTCAGATTGGATACTACAAATGATAATTGGTTGGTTAAGGTACGAGTTTGCCGGATGTGGAAATTTAAAAATTATAAGAGAAGCAACGAGATAATAAGTCTGGACATGATACTTATTGACGAAAAGGTAATACTTCTTTCATTACAACTTAGTACCACATTGTTCGACAAGTTATTGCAGATGTACTTACCAACTGATATGTAATAGGGAACTTTGATACACGCGATAATCTGGAAAAATCATGTGAATAGGTTTCGTGCTAACATAGCCAAAGGCTCTATGATCATTATCAGGAACTTTAAGATGTTTGAAAGTATGGGTGAATACAGACCCATACAATCTGATGCTAAAATCACTTTTCTGCGGATAACTGTCATACAAAAAATGAAGGATGATACTGCTAATATCCCTAAAAATTGATTTCAATTTATTCAGCCAAACATTGTTCGATCAAGGGTCAATACAAGACCTACCTATCAGGTATACTTTTTTACATCAATTATCTAACGCACATTCATTAGCGTATGTACTTAATATTCTCTCTCTTTAACTTGTAGATGTGGTCCGATGCTTATGTGGAATAGGTGATCTAGAGAGTGTTGGTTCAAAGTGGAAAAAGCGAGACTTGCACATTCTTACTGATCCGTAAATGACAAACCTCATCTGATTTATTCAATTATATTCAATACACCAGAAACGAAGCAAAACAGTAACATGTTATGTTGTTTGTTCAACGATGATAGGTCAGCAAAAACAAATAATCCTATGGGAAGATTACGGGGAAGGATTTTACCCGTACTTATTCCCTCCCAAGTCCGGTCCATATATTGTCATTGTAATTGCTACAACGGTGAAGGAATTCAGAGGCAAATACTATACAGACCCTATCAGTTAAGTGCAATTTAAACGTAATTAAGTCTACGTGACGTTTAATGTTAAATTTTGTAACAGGTGAAATTACTTTTGCCACCACCGCAACAACCAAAACATATGTTAATCTTCCATTGGACAACATCACCTCATTGATAAAAAGTTTCGAGTAAGCCAGTTCACATTCAAACAATTGAGAGTGCTAATGGAAGCAACATACCTATTGCGGAGGCAATGTTCCAAAACAGAATGACTATTACATAGTTACTGGATTCGGACTGGAGTAATGACATAGAGGTTAGAACCTTAAGCTCCCTTCGTACATTATGAACAATAGAAAAAATCAGCAGGATTCTACTGCATATTAATCGGGTTTTTTATCGGCTACTAGGAGTGTATCGTTACATTACGGGCTCAGATCAGTCAAATAGATACCTACTTTGATTGGCACTGCATATCATGCAACTTATGCAATATAAAAACTAAACCTAAAGATGGCATCTACACTTGCCATAAGTGCAGAAAAGAAATTGACTTCCCGTTGGTTAGGTATGGCAACAGTTAAACATGTACCACAAGTTCGCTTTAACCCCACACTAACTTTTTTATGGGACACACACTTAAAAAATACACATTAAGGTTAAAGACAACGGAGGAATCACAACTTTGGTTCTTTTTAATGGGGTTGCTGAAAAGTTGCCACTTCGGCGTCAAAGTTGATTAATCGAATGTCCAAAGGTGATACGCATGTTCCATTGCAAATTGAGAGCCTCTGCGGCAAGGAGTTTGTATGCAAGCTTAAATAGAGCAAATTCAATTTGAAAGAGGGACTAGAAAATTATACGGTGACAAAAGTGTTTGTGCCGGATGAAGAATTGGAAATGCAACACCGCATTAAGAAAGAAAAAAAAAGTAATTTTTTCACTCACAGTTTAATACCTATATCTTTTATACATTCATCACTTATTTCTAGAGTTGATCGTGCAACTTAGATCAAGTTTAACGATTAGGATGGATATACAAAATGCAGGAACAAAATAAAATGGAGGGGATGCAAAACTCACAAGTTCAGAAGATACGAGATTATCACGCAAACAAATCAGAAGGACATCGTGACGACGGGGAAGGGACCTCCAATGGCAACACAAGAGTTTATGCAAGAAAGCTTAAAAAAAGGAAGAACGTCATAGACATCAAAGGAGAAAGTGAAGCAGACCCCTAAGAAATAATGCACATGTACAACCTTAGATACAATTTAATATGCTATGGAACGTAGAAGTATTATTGTATCAACTAGATCCTTAGTTGTTTGTCAGGATATTATTTATTTACAAGTACATGCTTGTGCAATTTAATTAACAAAAACATTGTTGATCTGTGGAATGATTGAGTATTATGTTTCCTCCGATGCATGAAATATCGCACTCATAAATCCATCTGTATTTACAATGTGTACATATCCACCATATATCCCAATTATATAAAGTCTACCTACGAATAACCAATTGAATTTAAAATGTGAATGCGCGCATAATCCACAACACTAATTTAGATGGAAAGTGTCGATATAAAAATCAAGGTTCACAGAGAAGTACACAATTTTTTGGCTTTTTAATAGCCCCATGTTGAAATAGTTTTGATTATCACTCTCGCATAGTTACCACCATGTCATTCTTACTAACCAGAAACATGGGTTTCCAAAACCACAAAATAAACAATGTATACTATCCCATCTCGGTGTGATGCATGTCTTTTAAATTTTTGCACTTACTATTTGTAAAATCCAACACCTTCCCCGGCATGAAAATTCATTAAAAATAACACAATTCACATCAACTACAACTAACGGAGAACTCTAATAGATAAAGCGGCAATGAATATGATAACATATATATAATAGCAATAAATAACACCGCATACCACAACTAATTTTAAAAAATGTCACACATCATCAGTTTTACAGCCACAATTCCATTCAATATCAATAATCCCAAAAAAGTGTGTCCTTTCGCTTGCTTCCAGTTACTCGCTGCTTTTAATTCAAAAGGAACCTATTCACCAAACTTAATACACAAATGGTGTTCCAATAATGAAACATCACCGACAACGACTACGGTACAACACACGCATGTGAAAGGACACAAACAGTGTCTGTTCGCTTGGACAGTACCTGACGCTTCAAAAATAATTAAAGAGTATCATCGAAAAGGTACCAAAATGCACTGCATATAACACTCAAATGCCAGTTGATCACTACAACAACTATTACAAAAAAACACCAACCTATTCTTGCTGAAGTTATGTAGCAATCTTATTGCTACGATATCTATAAACTTCTCAAACAACGCCGGTGCATTATTAGAATTCAAGTGCACTCCATTGATAATTCAACACTGATAAGATTGGCCGATACTCGTCACAACTGAAACATACAACTCAAGTTTGAACATCCAACAACGACTAAATCAAACTCTTAACGGGGAGTGTTGCATCATACATCAAAATAGAATTCAGAAAATCAAATTAAGATTACTACAGTCTACACCGATCATTAGAAACCGAGAAAGTGAATGAAGGTAAAGTACCACAACATCACTGGAATAATATTAAACAACAGGTACATTGGAATGGCCCGATGGGGGCATTCAACACAAATGTATGTGTAGTTGTTCAAAAAATATGCATAATATGTAAAACAAAAAAAATCACATTCTTATAAATTATAGGAAATATTGATAACAACATAACAACTATACTATACAAAATACATTATGTGGTAACAAATTATTTAACCTTATATATATTTCTTCAACATTGCAGATTACCCGTCGTCACTGCTAGCAATAACAAAGCATTAGAAAACACATTTGATCAGACATAATGGACTTCATATCAGACATTGTTAAGGCATTTAGAAGGCCTGCTGATATCTCAGTCCATATTACGAATCTGCAATAACTTATACAAATTTTAGCAGTCCAAGACAATTTGTTGAAACAGAGAATAAAGAGTTATACATCGTCAGCCATCTTCAACCAAGGGGTTGTTGAAATACAAAAAATGAAAAAAATGTCGGGGAAAGTATACATGTTTGAAGAGTAAGCTCACCTTACTTCAACGACAATACACAGGTCAACCACTGAAGCAAGCCAAATGTGTTCTTTATTACATCAACATCTTCAGCAAGGTGGTGCAGGAAAAAAAATATCAGAATGCTAGAAATGCATCGACCAATACAAGGTAAGTTCATATTGATCCATGTATACACTGCACAACTCAGAAGCAACTTTACCTAATGGAACTAATACCTACGTATGTAAGTCGCACACGTAAACATTACATCACAGAAGGATTGAAAGACATTTCACAATTAATCACTACAAGCACGTTACAATACATGCGGCCCATCTTCAACTTACATTTATATTATGTCAAACTATACACAACTCAATACAGAAGGAACATAAAAAACATAATATTAGTCACCCCTAATAACATAGACACAGTCTATGATTACATATCAAATATAACATGTATTATACTGACTAACAAATACTTACAAAACATCTTCTCAGGAGGACATTGTAACCAATACAATGACTCAGTTATGGAAGAATGTGCAAGCGTCTCACATGTAAGTCATCCATAGACAAGTAGTTGCAGACAAGCCACTCAGAACAGTACAAGTACATCTGACACTCAGGAAAAAAAACATAATTACGTATACACATAACCCTATATTGGGTACAGAACTTCATTATTAAGGCATTCAATAATTATATTGTCTCCCACAGGAATTATATGACAGTTGCATACAAGACAAGATTTAATTTGGGCCCTTGACATACACCTGTCAATAATATCAGGCCATTCTGTGGTATGAGGAACGGACAGACAAAAGCAAAAATACATAACAACCCAAATTTGCACTTTGTTGTATGGAAGGACAAATTTGTCTATCATTAATGACTCAACCACCATCGTACCTCAAATATCTATTGGGCACTAAATCTGGAAAAGTTTGGATGAACTTTAGGAAAAATATTCATGTATATAACTCCATGTTTGCATTTACATCAATGGGAGGTCGAATGGACAGATCAATCAATCGGACAAAGGGTTCTTATGCATTCAGAATAAGTGGCAAAATTATCATCACATAGGCTCACTATTACCAGAAATTGGAAAAAACCCACAATTTGCACAACTATATATATATAATATGGATAATGAGATAGAGAATAGAATCAACAATCTGATGCATGAAGAAGTTGAAACTAAAATTGTACAAGGGATATCTGAAATGCTAGACGAGCATAATGTTTTGGTCAAATCATTTTGTATGGCAAGGGATAGATAAAGAGAGAAACCACAAGTAGAGTTTCGTATGTGAATCCTATCATAAAGGATCCAAGATGGACGACAATACAATAGACCAACGGCTTCTGAAGTTGCTGGATTAATCATTGGGGACCTTACAAATGCAAACTTCCAGCGAGATGTCATTGTGAACATTGAAAGAATGGACTGCAGAGGATCACAAATTTACACCCAAGTTTCATGTCAATGAATTACCCCTTAATACATACATACAGTGAAGATGGATATACGCTTGGAATACATTTAGTTTTGGACAGTCAAAAAACATACACAAGGATAAATTTGACAATGAGACAATTTTATAGATACCGCATACAACAACGCCTCAATGAGGGTCAAACTCTACTCCAAGCTGGAAGACTATTGCAACAGAACATTGTGGATGGGTACATGGAAATTGAAGAAGAAAGATTTTGGTACATCCGGAATAATCAACAGAAACTAAGGTCTGATGTTTATGGTGGATTAATGGATGTTATTGTGCAGGGAGATTCAGATTGCTCAATGGTGGGAAAAACTATTATACTACCTTCATCACACACTGGGGGGCCTCACTACAGGGCACAAAATTATCAAGATGCAATGGCTATATTTCGGTGGGCTGGATATCCAGATTTGTTCCTGACTTTTACTTACAACCCAAAGTGGCTGGAAATAAATGAAATGACAAGATTAATAAACCAAAATCATGATGGATACCGGGTGGACATTATATGTCGTGTGTTCCAGATCAAGTTGATGCAGCTAATGTAGATTCTTAAAAAGGAAAAGCCTTTTGGGACGATAAAAGCGTGTAAGATATGACAATCAATAATCTTCAATATTGTATTCCAAAATCACGAAAAATTCTATCTCAATGCTTTTATATTACAATATGCTGACATATATATGTGCAGCCAAAAGCAGGGAACATTATCAATGAATTTTAAACATGTGCATATAAGAGCTAACCGTAACTACAGCAAAGTTTAGTTTAGAAGAATTACATCAAGTCTTTATGAATACAGTATATCTAGCAAAGAATTCACATAAAAAACATGCTAATCACATCAACATACTGATTTTTTGGCAGAGATATATACATTAGAGTTCCAGAAAAGAGGCTAGCCACATGCTTATATATTGTTTTTCCTTCATGAAACACAAAAAAAACCAACAACAGACCATATCGACAAAGTAATATCCGCTGAAATACCATATTACAGAGAAGATCCACAAGGGTATAATGCAGTGAAGAACTTCTTGATGCACGGACCGTGCGGAGAACAAAATCCCAATTGCCCATGTATGAAACAAGGCAAGTGCATAAAGCATTTTCCAAAAAACTACGATGACCGAAATTTTTTTGATTCAGATGGGTTCCCTATTTTTATGAGAGGAAACATGGGTATTTAAGTCAAGAAAAATGGGGCCAGCTTAGACAACCGATATGTTGTCCTATATAACAGAGACTTGCTTGTACAATTTGATGCACTTATAAATATTGAAGTATGCAATTATGCGAGGTCGGTCAAGTACCTATTCAAGTTTGTTCACAAAGGGTCTGATAGAGTCACGACAATAATAGAAACAACAGGGACACCAACAGAAAATGATGAGATAAAAAAATATCTAGATTGCCGATACATATCGGCCACAGAATCATGCTGGCGGATCTATTCATTTGATATAAATCACAGGTAACCTGCTGTTGAGCGCTTACCATTTCATTTACAGGGGCAAAACAGTATCATATTTGAAAAATCAAGGACAGCAGAAAGAGTACTAAGCACACCTGATTTAGAAAAAACAAAATTTACAGAATGGTTTGAGGCAAACAAAGAATACCCTGATGCAAGACACCTGAAATATTCACATTTTCCAACACAATGGGTTTGGAATGCTAGAGAGAAAAAATGGGCCAGGAGGAAGAAGGGACACGCAGTTGGCAGAATTTACTTTGCACATCCAGGAAGTGGAGAACCTTTTTACATGCGTATGCTGCTAAATTTTGTCAAAGGGTGTACTTCCTTCGAAAGCATCAGAAGAGTCAATGGAGTAGATCATAAAACATATAGAGAGGTCTTATACACTTTGGGGTTATTAGATGATGACAAAGAGTGGAACGACTATTGGTCTGAGGCGGCCCATTGGGCTTCTGGAAACGAGTTGCGAAATCTCTTTGTTACTATACTTATGAACTGTTAGGTGTCAGATACACGTAACCTATGGGAGAATAACTATAAAATATTGTGTGAAGATATCGCGCATATCTAGCAAAAGAGATTACAATTCAAAGAATTACAGCTAAACACAAAGCGGACTGAAGCATACACATTATTGAGATAGAAAGCATCCTTCTAAAGATGGGGAGAAGTTTGAAAGATATAGAAGGAATGCCCCTTCCAGATACAGTATTAATGAGAAATGTAGGGAATCACGTATTCAATGAAGAGCTAGACTACAACAGAGAAAAGCTGCAAATACTCTATGATCAATCACTTGCAGTGTTAAATACTTGCCAACGACCGACATATGAGGCAATAATAGCATCAGTTGATAATGAAGAAGGGAAATTATTTTTTATACACGGCCATGGTGGTACGGGGAAGACATTTCTGTGGAATACAATTATTTCAAAGATCAGATCACAATAAAAAATAATTCTACCATTCGCTACTTCGGGTATAGATGCTCTATTATTACCGAACGGTAGGACGACTCATTTGCGCTTTCATATTCCTCTAGACATTACGCAAGAGTCAACATGTGAAATCAAACAAGGCAGTCAATTAGCAAAACTACTTAAAAAGACCGGTTTGATAATATGGGATGAGGCACCAATGGCGAACAAATTGTGCTTTGAGGATTTGGACAGAACATTAAGGGATATTCTCCGAGATAGGTATGAATATAGTGCCACAAAACCATTCGGGGGCATAACTTTCTGTGTGTGGTGGTGATTTTCGCCAAATACTACCTGTTATTCCAAAGGGAACAAGAGGTGATATTGTGGATGCAGCGCTGAACTACGCATAGTTGTGGCCCTACTTCTCAATTTATGAATTGACGGAAAATATGAGACTTACCGGTGGAAAAGTAATGGGTTCTGAAGCACGGAAAATAGCAAGTTTTGATAAATAGCTTTTGCAGATTGGAGATGGATCCGCTTATGCAGATAATAAGAATGATCTCATTCAGGTTCCAGCTGATGTATACATTCCAACATCGCACAATTAGATAGAATCAATTGTATAGGCAGTATATTCGTCCCTCCTACAGAACTATAACAACCCATCCTACTTGAAAGAAAGAGCCATACTAACACCAAAGAATGAAATGGTACATGAACTAATGAGAAAATACTCAAGCTGATGCCTGGGGAAGGAAGAACTTACTATAGGTCGGACAATTTCTGCAAAGCAAGCGTGAATACTAATGAGGAGGATATATTGTACCCAACAGAATTCCTAAACAACTTACGATTCCTCGGTATACCAAACTATGACATTCACTTGAAAGTAGAAATTCCGTTTATGTTGCTTAGAAATCTAAATCAAACTGAAGGATTATGCAATGGTACACGATTAATAATAACACATCTGGGTATTTGGTCAGTTACTGCAAATATAATCTCATCTTAGGAAAGAACATCGGTACAAGAGTCACCATACAAAGAATTATCATGTCACCAAACGAATCAAAGTGGTCGTTCAAACTCAATAGGCGACAACTTCCTTTAGCACCATGTTATGTTATGACCATCAACAAGAGCCAGGGGCAAACTCTTCAAAGAGTTGGGTTGTATCTGCCAAAATAAGTATTCACACATGGAAGATTGTATGTTGCAGTATCACGTGTAACAACAAGAGAAGGATTGACAATTGTCAATGCAGACGAGGACACATATGACCCAACATACATTAAAAATATTGTTTACAGGGAAATATTCCAGAACGTCGGCCCAAGAATGGTGCAAACTGACGAGGTAATTCATCGCAATTAACCATTTAATATGTTGATTATAAACATACATTACAATAAATAGTGGCCTAACTAACTTCGTGCAACGACCAATGTGCAGACACATATCAGTACTTACGAGGATTCGTGATGGAGGTGGAATGGAAATGAAACACTGGCGTGAAGGCCTAACTGATACAAGAGAGACCAGGTGAGCGGCCTAGGGAATTTAATAATACAGATTGCATTACTGATAAGGGAACCTGGGATAGACAACCGTCAAGGAAAGCACTTATTTGAGAAGCTAAAAATGACAAATGAATGTCCCGCGTAATATTTATAATAGCGGCACAAATAGGAGTCTCTCTTACTAACTTAATGGTGAATGATTCAATGTTTTGTCACAAATAAGAGACATTTAACTATACATAATGCAGACGTAGTGGAATTATTACATAGACATCCATCGTAAATACCTTTGTATATAAGGGGCATACTTAATACACATGTACCCAGAGCCAACGAAAAAAATATAGCAACTTAGGCACTCACAAAACTACATATGAAAAAAAATGGGGGTGACAAATAATCAAATAATGATGTAGGTGTATCATTGTAGGAGTGCACAGAATAGTCAATGATTATTAGATGCTAAGGTGGAACATGATCCACATGGGAAAAAAATGATATATTATAAAACGTATGGTAACATATAAAGACAGTGACATTACTTAAAAAAGTGATGTCATTACAAATAAGCAACAACTAAATATAAAGAGAAACGAGAAACATCAAACGTTAAAGTGCATTAATAGATTGAATATTTGTCGATGCAAAATGGAATCATATTCAGCACTTCAACCACAAGAAAAATAATCCCACAGTCTACAACACTGCCAAAAAAAACGCAACTTCATTTACACTTCTACAGCATATTATAGAGTCGAATAAGGCACAACTGCGACGCGGGTAGATTCCCTAGTTGATAAAGAAAAAATAGAAAAAATAAAGGTAACCAGAAAAAAAAAAGGTTTACTAGTTCATAAGGTGTTGTGTATACATTTTAACTCAAAAAAAAATGAAAACTACAATTCTATAATGAAATAAAGATTACGAGGAGAAAAGAAAGAAATTATTACCAAAAGAAAGGAAAGAAATTATTTATTGTTAGTATTTTAACTGTATAGAACCTCACAAATAAAAAAGAAACATAATCACATGGGCTTCAAAGTTAACTGGGCATAATATTACAAGGAAAAAATATAACCTCACAAGAAAAAAAT
This sequence comes from Solanum sitiens, assembly GCA_016801875.1. Classification (NCBI taxonomy): domain Eukaryota; kingdom Viridiplantae; phylum Streptophyta; class Magnoliopsida; order Solanales; family Solanaceae; genus Solanum; species Solanum sitiens. The sequence goes on from JABWTJ010000252.1 coordinate 841,940, forward strand.
ATAACCACATATATAGATATTCACGAAGAAGACAAAAAAAATAAGAGAAAACAAAGAGCAATATACATGACATAAAAGATTCTTTCAATTTTAAGATATTAATAATAAACAAGTGCAAAAGTTGATCAATAATTGAAGAACAAATCTTTCATTTCTGAAAATTAAAAAAAAAAAACTTACGTGGGTTATCTCTTACGGAAGAAGTATAGTTATATATCAATATATCCATTGAATTCTTTGAGAAGACATGGTTCTTTATTAAAAAGTTATGACCTTTGGACTTTTACTTAACCTCCAAAATAAATAAAATAAAATAAATCTAAAAAGGGCAAAATAGTTATCTAACTTTGAAGTTAGGAGCTTTCCACTTATAATAATATTTGAATATGATGATCAAAAGGCTACAATGAGTGATGTTGAATCTGCTGATCAATCTGCTGATCAATAATAGAACATACCAACTACAATAATCAGTAATTTGAGAAAACAGTGCAATTGTCAACAAAAAGTTTAGGCTAAAATGGGGCAAAAATGATTGCACACCCTCACAAGGTAGTCTCAAAATTTTTTCGCAAGATCATTCCTTAAACTTACTAAAGCTAGAAACTTGGACTAACAAGGCTGTTAGATATTTGTTTTACAGTATTTGTTTGATTTAGTCAAATAAAAGTAGTTTAAACGGAGTCAATATGTATCCTGGTCTTTAGCTAGAAGTTACAGCTTTTACTGGTCTGTTAACGTGATATCTGTTAGCCTATTTTTTAGCTATTTCAGTTTGTGTATAGCTCTATAAGAGAGCCTTTATGTTGATCAATAAAGTGTGAGAAAATTTCAATTCCCTTTCTTGATTTCTTTTACTGATATACAAAATTACTTTCATCAGTGGTATCAGAGCTCGAATTACATATAATAGCAGCAGCTAGCATTCAATGACTTCCTCATACAACTTCGTACAACCAGCTATTCCGCGCTTCGATGGTCACTATGATCATTGGAGCATGCTCATGGAGAACTTCTTGAGGTCCAAGGAGTACTGGAATGTTGTTGAATCTGGAGTAGCAGAACCAGCAACAGGAGCTACTGAAGCTCAGAAAACAGAATTTGAAGTCTTAAAATTGAAAGATCTTAAGGCTAAAAATTATCTGTTTCAAGCTATCGATCGTTCCATTTTGGAGACTATTCTTTGCAAAGAAACCTCCAAGAAAATTTGGGACTCCATGAAGAAAAAGTATCAAGGCAATGTGAAGGCAAAAAGGGTACAACTCCAAGGACTCCGAACTGAATTTGAGACTTTGCGTATGAAGTCAGGAGAGGCAGTTGCAGATTTCTTTCAAGAACTATGGCAATTGCAAGCAAGATGAGAATCCATGGAGAGCAAATGCAGGATGTCACCATTGTTGAGAAAATCCTTCGATCAATGACACCGAAATTTAATTTTGTTGTCTGCTCTATCGAAGAATCGAAGGATATTGATGAACTCTCCATTGATGAATTGCAAAGTTCTTTGTTCGTTCATGAGCAGAAAATCATCCAGCAGGACAAAGAAGAGCACGCGCTGAAAGCAACCACAGATAATCCTTCTAAAACAAGTGGAGGTCGAGGCAGAGGCCGAGGTCGGAGTAGGGGGAGAGAAAGCTATAGTCGAGGTAATCAACAGTACCATCAGCAGAATGATAATCAGTTTCAACACAGAGGAAGGGGACGTGGAGGACATGACTCAACAACTCAGAAACCAAAGTCAGTAGACAAAACAAATGTTGAGTGCTATCGCTGCCATAGGTATGGTCATTACCAATCAGAATGTCGAACAAATTTAAATAGACAGAGTGCAGAAGTATCTAACTTTGCAGAGAAGGAAGAAGAAGTTTCTCTCTTGATGGTGTGTTATGCGAGTGAAGAAACTCGACAAAATCTGTGGTATTTGGACACCGGGTGTAGCAACCACATGTGCGGAGACAAGAAGGCATTTTCTGAATTGGATGAAAGCTTCCGCAATACCATCAAGTTCGGTGATAACTCTGTTGTATCTGTCATGGGAAAAGGCAATGTCACTTTACATGACAAAGACAACTCTTTTCACACAATTTCTAATGTGTTTTATGTTCCAGATTTAAATACCAATTTACTTAGTATTGGTCAACTACAAGAAAAGGGTTATGAGATATCCATTAAAAATGGATTATGTCGAATTGAAGATTCAAGGCTGGGTTTGATTGCTCAAGTTAGCATGACAACAAATCGTATGTTTCCACTTCAGTTGCAGAGTTCGAGATCTTCCTGCTTCTCGGCCAATGTAACAGATACATCGTGGTTATGGCATTTGCGTTATGGCCACTTGAGCTTTGGTGGCTTAAGCACTTTGCAACGGAAGAATATGGTCAGTGGCCTCCCTCAAATTGCAGCTCCTTCTCAAGTATGTGAGGAATGTGCAGTTGGCAAGCAGCAACGTAATCAATTTCCTAAGGGAAAATCATGGAGAGCCAAAAATGTGTTGGAGCTGGTGCATTCTGATCTTTGCGGCCCAATTAATCCATCTTCAAATGGAGGTAAAAGATACATAATTACCTTCATTGATGATTTTAGTCGGAAAACATGGGTCTATTTTTTGCAGGCCAAATCTGATGCTTTTGAAGCTTTCAAAAGCTTTAAAATTATGGTGAAGAAAGAAGCAGGAAGCCAAATCAAAGTACTTCGCACAGATCGAGGCGGGGAATACAATTCACAAGAATTTGCAAATTTTTGTGAAAGCAATGGCATTAAAAGGCAACTGACAGCAGCCTATACGCCCCAACAAAACGGTGTCTGTGAGCGCAAAAATCGTACTATAATGAATATGGTGCGCAGTCTCTTGAAAAGAAGCAGTGTTCCAAAAGCTTTCTGGCCTGAAGCTGTTAACTGGAGCATTCATATTTTGAATAGAAGTCCTACATTATCTGTTCAAAATATGACACCGGAGGAAGCTTGGAACGGTCAAAAGCCTAATGTTGATTATTTCAGAATTTTCGGGTGCATTTGTTATGCCCGTATTCCATATCAAACAAGAACGAAGCTTGATGACAAAGGTGAGAAATGCATTTTCCTTGGTGTTAGTGATTGTTCCAAAGCTTACAAACTATATAATCCTATCACTAAGAAAATTGTCATTAATCGAGGCGTAATATTTGACGAAGAAAATTTTTGGACATGGAGTGAATCTGGTTCTCAACAACAAATTCCAGCAGACTTTGATGGGCAAGATGAAGCTGAAAATTAACATAATACTGTGGTAGTGCAGCAACCAATCACTGCTCAAGATGAACAAGTAGTGACTCAAGTCTCACCGGCAGTTGCAAGAGAACCAAGAAGCAGAAAAAGACCATTATGGATGGATGATTATGAAGTAACGGGAATTGGTCAATCTGAGGATCCAGCTGTTCATTTTGCTCTTTTTGCAGATTGTGATCCTGTAACCTTTGAAGAAGCAGTAAAGCAATCAAAATGGATAAAAGCTATGGATGAAGAGCCTGCAGCTATTGAAAGAAATAACACATGGAAGCTGACTGAGCTTCCAAAAGGTCAGAAAACAATCAATGTGAAGTGGATTTTTAAGACCAAGTTGAAAGAAAATGGTGAGGTGGACAAGTATAAAGCTCGCTTGGTGGCAAAAGGTTACGAGTAAGAATTCGGTGTAGATTATGAAGAAGTGTTCGCTCCAGTAGCAAGACATGATACAATCAGATTATTGATTGCATTGGCAGCACAAAATTTGTGGCCCATTTTCCAGTTGGATGTCAAGTCGGCTTTCTTGCACGGAGACTTGAAAGAATAGGTATTTGTCGAACAACCTCCTGGTTATGTTAAAGTTGGAGATGAATTCAAAGTGTATCAGCTAAAAAAGGCTTTATACGGACTTAAACAAGCCCCACGATCTTGGTACAGTCGCATTGAAGCCTATTTTTTTAAGGAAAGTTTTTCTAAATGCCCATATGAGCATACTCTGTTTGTTAAAGTTGAAGGAGGAAAGATGTTTGTTGTGTCCTTATATGTAGACGACTTGATTTATACTGGAAATGATGTTGTTATGTTTGAAAAATTGAAGCAATCCATGATGCTTGAATTTGATATGTCTGATCTTGGAATGATGCACTATTTTCTTGGCATTGAAGTGGTGCAATCTGCTGCTAGTATTTTTATTACTCAAAGAAGATATGCTCGAGAAATCCTTAACAGGTTTGGAATGAAGAACTGTAATCTTGCCGAAACTCCAACTGAAGCTGGTCTTCAACTTGTGAAATGAAGAAGGGAGGAAAGTGGACAGCAGAGTGTTCAAACAAATCGTGGGAAGTCTGATGTATTTGACTATTACTAGACCTGACATAATGTATTCTGTCAGCCTTGTTAGTAGGTATATGGAATGCCCTCAGGAGATTCATCTTGCAGCAGCCAAACGAATTCTCTGTTACGTGCAGGGAACAATTGATTGCGGAGTGTTTTACAAGAGAGGAAACAAATCAGATTTTTTAGGTTTTACTGATAGTGATTATGCCCGAGACAAAGATGACAGAAAAAGTACTTCGGGATATGTGTTCATGTTCGGTTCTGGAGCTGTTGCTTGGTCTTCTAAAAAGCAATCTATTGTCACTTTATCAACCACTGAGGCAGAATTTGTAGCTGCTACAGCCTGTGCCTGTCAAGCTATATGGTTCAGAAGAATACTTGAGGAGCTGCAGTTCAAGCAAAGAGGACCAACTGCAATTTATTGTGACAACACATCAACGATCAAACTCTCCAAAAATCCCGTGTTTCATGGCAGGAGCAAACACATGGATGTTAGGTTTCATTTCTTAAGGGATCTCACAAAAGATGAAGTCATTAAAGTTCTCTACTGTAAGAGTGATAATCAAATTGCTGATATAATGACAAAGCCTTTGAAATTATGCACATTCCAGAAACTCAGGAAGTTGCTTGGTGTTTGTAACTATTTCAATTAAACTGAAAGCATTCAGTTTAAGGGAGTGATTGTTAGATATTTGTTTTACAGTATTTGTTTGATTTAGTCAAATAAAAGTAGTTTAAACGGAGTCAATATGTATCCTGGTCTTTAGCTAGAAGTTACAGCTTTTAGTGGTCTGTTAACGTGATATCTGTTAGCCTATTTTTTAGCTATTTTAGTTTGTGTACAGCTCTATAAGAGAGCCTTTATGTTGATCAATAAAGTGTGAGAAAATTTCAATTCCCTTTCTTGCTTTCTTTTACTGATATACAAAATTACTTTCATCAAAAGCAAGTTCTAGGATTTCATAAACATGCTTCCAACTAAAATCTCACCACACATGACACTTCAAACAAAATCATTTAACACATGCCGAAAAGATAAAATAAACGTTGCAATATTACAAGACACAAAGATGATGTTTTATTTTTGCAGTTCTCTAAGAATGGGAAGTACTTAGATGATGATTTTTTGTTATTATATGAAAGTAAATGTTTGATGCAACAATTTTCTGGTCACAACGAACTTGTGTCATTTATATCATGGGGCCTTGATTACAATCAGCTTCTCACTTGTTGAATAGAGGATGTTATTCGATTGTGGGAAATGAGCACTTGTGAATGTATAAATATATATACATAGGTAAGTCTTGAGAACTAACAAATTCTTCTTGGAACCTAAGAAATGCCTATAAATATATCTATACATCACAAGAGCTTACATCCCACAGTCAAACTACCTTATCTACTCCACAAGTGAGAAGTTGGTTGTCCTTAAGGCCTAATACTATAAATGACACAGGTTCCTCATAACTAGAAAATTTATGCTTCAAGAGTTACCTCCCATATAATAATCAAACAATCAACAGATAATGAGGCTAAGTACTTTCCATTATGAGAGAACTGCAAAACCCGGACATAATCTTTTTGATCTTATAATGTTTGCAAAGTTTGAGATGGAACCTAATAACTGAGTTGTGAAATAGACAAGACTCTAGTTTCTATTCAATGACTTGTTCGACAAGATGGATCAATCTTTTTTAAGAAGTCATGATTGTAGTGGGGAAACGTTTTTTGCGATCATTCGAATAGCTTTGTCCTATCGACTTTATTTTCATTATATTGGACGCCCAAAAGAAAACATGTTGTGAGGTAGGGGTCCTACGTGAGAAATTATGCATACTATATTTCTCGTGAAAGATCCGCCAACTACGTGACAACTCTTTATCGAGTTATAAAAAAGAGAAGATTCACCACCTAATGAATTAAATGTGCATTAGGAAACCATCCTACACTAAACTAATAAATAAATTTAATTTAAAGAATTTGTGAAATAATAGTCCGGGTAAGGATTTAAATTAACTAGAAAGTAGGTGTTAGACACCTTTCAAGGTCCAAAATGACAGTACTAGTTGAATCTTAAGAATTATGTACGGGAAATGTGTGGTGAAAAAATGTCATTAATTAAAAATTGATGTCGTAAAATATGAAAATCTAAATAAATTAGTGTAAGAAAAGACTAAGGGGTGTCAGGATAAACTTTTTAAGTTACTGAAAAGTCAAAAGAAGGTAGCTACCGACTTTTATTTTTTGTTTTCTTTTCATACTTTTAAGCCTAAAGTAAAACACTTTGTGTTCTATCAAACACATCTAAAATTTAAAAGTACTTTAAAAAAGCTCTTAACTTTTTTATATGTGGCTTTAAGATTTTAAGCACATTTTAATTTTGGAAGCATTTGAGTAAAACAAAAGCACCTTTTTAAAGCTTAATAGGCACACAAAAAAAAAAGTCAAAAGCGAAACGTTGGGAGTTCCCAACTTATAATTTATGGCTTTTACTTATAGACCACTTAAAAAACTCAGTCCAAACACCCATTAATTTATTAAGAAAGGAATCATTTATTGATTATAATTAAATGGATCTAGTAAAAACAACTTCAAGCGTGAAAGTTTTTGTTGCGTAAAATTAAGGTAATTTAAGAAAGTGAGGTAACCAAACATAAGACTTCATTTACTAGTTAACATGCTTAAAAAATATTAATCAAATTAACTAATTAGATGCAAAAAAAAAAAAAAGACAAAACAAATATGAGACTTTCCATTAAAGAAAAAAATATTGTACTAACAAATAGTTACAACTTAAAAAAAATCTACAAATTTATTATATGGTCAAAAATTACCATATTTTAAAGATATCATAATTCTAGCTATCCCAAATATATAACATTAAAAGACAAGATGAAATTATGTAGTATGTGAATTTAGGCATGAATTACAACCAATGATTCATACAAAAATAGTTAAGCCATAAAGTTCAGGAGTTCAATTAAAAAATGCATGCTTTTATGCCATTAGATAAAAATGAAAAACATATAATATTGACAGTAAAAGAAGAAAGAGATTGACGAAAGTAATTGAATAAAAAGCAAATAAAAAGAGAAACTAAGTTGAAAATGAAAAGAGTAAAGGGTAGAGAAACTAACTTGGTCAAATGAATACATATACATTAAGTTTAAAATGAAGTAATTATAAATGATAAATAATGAGGAAAACCTATTAATAAAATAGGTTCAACCTAATATTTGGTGGTCAGTTAACATAATATATATATATATATATATATATATATATATATATATATATATATATATGATCGACTCTCTTAGATGCTTTGAGACAAGACGAAATGAATTCTTTAAGAAATTATTTAAGAGGACTAAATAAAATATTCTTATATTTATAAAGTTGTGTGAAGCTAAAACATATGTATATCTTTTTATGTATTATATGTATGTTGATACTTTAACATAATAATAAAGCTTGTCAAATTTTTTGTACATTTAAGCGGGTAACATATAAAATTAGAATAGGAGGGAATAGCGGGTTGTTTTATTTTTATTAAGCTATATGTGCGCTTTATATAAGAAGTCGGCTATAGCTTGTCCCTCTTCATCATTTTCAAAATATACCTGGTTGAAGCCAACTTTAGCCGGTCCATTTTTCATCATTTATCAAATGTACATGGCCTCCACTAGGGTGACGATTCCACTTGAGTTTTGCTTCGAGCGTTTACATCTCCATTTATTGTGGCTGAACTTCAAGCAACAGCATTCCAGTTTGATGTACATGTAATAATATTCATATAGATGAGAGTATGTATGATCTTAATTTTTAATTAGTCGAACAATAAAGTAATAAAGACTCTTAATCAAAGTAAGCAAAAGAAAAAGAGTTTAAAATGTGTGAGCATATCAAAATAAGCAGATCAAAAGATCCGAAATAACTTTGTATATCATCTAAAAAAATTTCTCATGATTAAATTAAACATGCCTTAAATTTAATCAAAATTTATGGTATACGGCCTGATGATTCGAGGTTGAACTAATGGAACAAAGAGAGAATTTCTAAACCATATGGACAATTAATAATAACTAGCTAACTATCACATAGTAATGAATTTATATAAAACAATACTTAATAAACTAAAATTGGTAAGCTAATGACAAAATTTTAGGTAAACTTCAAATTTCAATATTGTTAATCTATGATCACATATAGCGTTAATAGTTAATATTCTTAAACATTTCCAATAGAACTCCTTCAATTTAATGAACGCAGTAATATTAATGAATAGGCAAATACACTAAGATATAAAAAGTTAAGCTAAGACATGTTATCACATATATAAGCTTAAACTTATCAAAACTAGGGATGAAAAGTGAGAGGATCTTGTCAAATTTGGCCGGGTCAAAATGAATCAAGAAAATTAACGGGTCAAGATCCAACACAAATTTACTTGGGTCAAAATGGGTCAAGTAATGGGTTATAGAATGGGTCAATACTCAACAAAACTCAATTTTTACTAAGTTTAAGTGTTTCATCTGTTCTTTCTAAAGTTTTATGTACCAAATAAAATTATCATTTTTCTTTATATGGCTATATATAAAATATCAAATTAGAAAAAAAGTCAAAAAACATTGACAAAATTTCTCATGAGTAAATTTGTGTTACATATCAACCCAATTTTTAATAGACTGAAATAGATTTAGCTAATAAATAGACGGATTGATAAACCACCCAAACATAAATGGATTGGGCTGGTTAGGTTTGATTTTTCTACCCCTAATTGGAATATCCACAAAATTTGAAGACAAGATAAATTTCAGAGCATCAAAAGAAATGTAACTTTAGGTCAAGGAACTTACATCAACACCGCTAAAAATCATCAGCTAAAAGGACTTAGAATCAGAATTTTTAGTTTTTGACCTTGCCAGAATGGTGGTTTCATAATGGTGTTCCTATGGTTGCGTTTTTTTAGGCTGATTTATGGTGATGAAGATGGGGTTTTAGGTGTCACTCACGAATCTATAATGGTGTTTTCATGAGAGTATTTCTTAAATTTTGGACAGTGAATATTTAGTGTTGGTGGTTGTCGATTTGATGAGTGGAGGGGAAGGTAGTGATTGTTTCACTGGAAAAAAAGTATGGAGGTGAAAGGAGGGGGAATAAGAGAGGTGTGGTGGTTTTTTGGTGTCTAGTCTCCGCTGGTTCTTAGCTGAGATAAAGGGGGACAAGGGAGGTATTGTGGTTTCACTAGAGGTGGGCGGCTCTTCACAGCTATTTCATAGTAGAGTAACGGTTGAGGAGAGGATAGTGAGGTTGTGGGGCGGCTCGTCTTCAACTGGGGAGAAAGATGAAGAGTGATTTAGGTTTTGGGTGAATAAATAGGAAAGGTGGAGGATTTAATCTCGACCATTGATCAAGATGAGATAGATGTTTGTGATTAAAAGTTAGGGTCTGGGATTTTTATTGGGTCCTAATTGATAAACTAAATTAAAATTAAATAAAATTGAATAAAAATGAATTGGACTTCAATAATTTGGAGGAAAATATATATTACTATTTATAATAAAATATTACACATATCAAGTAAAAGAAATAAATAAATTATAATCATAACTTTTCATATAAAAGAAATGCACCTCATTATGAATATTAGAGTATATAATTAATTGGATAAAACTAAATACAAATTTAATCATATAAATATATATTTAATCGAATGGAAATCCGAAAATGGTTTATAGGTCTGTCAAAATTGGTATCAACAACAACAACACTCTAAGTGATTTTTATACGCAACATAAGACGTGTGTATCTACACCTAATGTTGTTGGGCATAGATATTAATGTATAATAATTTTTATCTTTTAGTTTAGGATTTCACTACTATTTCCTATTTTCTAGATATATATTTTCTATATTCTTGTAAATTTTTTTCCTTTAGGACTTCCAATAGGGTCTGTATTTTAGTTGCATTGTTTCTTATCAGATCATGATGTATCATTTGATTATGTTTTCATTGTTATGCTTTTTCTATATAAGGAACACATTGTTAATGACTTAAATCGGTGTTCTTTTCTACATATCAAATCTTTATGTGGTATCAAAAGTTTTTTATCTCCTCAAAGAGTTCTATTATTTGCTAGGCTAGTCAAAGGTAGAATCGGAACTAGGTGAGGTGTAGGGTCATCAAGGAATGGGTGGGGTGTAATGTTGAAATTTTGAAACTCATCAAGGAAACAAAGGAAACTCGTCAAGGATTTTTTACATGCAAACTAATTAGTGACATAAATATCATTGAATTATTATACTTTTAAAATTTAAAATATATTTTGATGGATGTTTTCCTATTAAAAAAAAGAGAAAAGAGAAATTGTCAGGGATGAAATACTTGCTACGATCAAGAACACAAAATAGAAAAATAAGAAAAAATATGTAATATTTTTATTAAAAATGGATAAAAATTTAGAATGGAATAATTGTAAGTAGGAAAAAATTACTTATTGTTAATATTAGAGAAACATGCAATTTCAAAGCTTGTATCTTCATCCACAACCTACAAAGTATATTAAGTTTTAATGACCTTCCATGTTAGTTTCTTCATTTTATGATCTTTTCAACTTTTAGATCTTTCAGGTAGCAGCCACAAGTCATTACTCTTCGGGACTGATTGTTCGGTCATCGAATCGCTCTTTTTTTATTTTTTACAAGTTTTTGTATTTTGGAGCCTTTGAACCTTATAGGGTTGACTTAAATGTATAGTTCAAGAAGACGCCTTCAAAATATAATTTTGGCAGTTTCATCGGCTCTGGAAGTGCCATTTTAGGAAAGGGGCATGGTTGATTCGCGCGCTGAGACGTCCAATTTGTTGTGTTGTTAGGCGTCCCAACTTGATGCTTCAGCAAAGGGTTGATTTTGGATAAAATTCTTGCTAAACGTACTTGGATGAAAAAAAATCAGCATGATTAGCTTCGGAATATCAATTTTCATCCAGAATGACCTTCCGTACGGCTCTCTAGGCTTGTGATCTCATTTTTAGCTTTCTTATGGTTTTAAGCTTAAACGTAACTTGGTTTTCAGACCCACTTTTATTCAAAACAACCTCGGATGGATATTTTGATGGTTAGAGTCCGAAATGCCAAATCTGATGGGGTATCATATTTCATTTGCGCGCACAGGATTTCCAATTAATCCTGCACACTATGTAGGAAAATTTAGAGTTTGTGCATGTTAAAGTGTTGATATTTGTTGCAGTCTTTTACCGACTAGATATCAGACTTTAAGCGACCATAGTTTACTTTTAGTGACCAATATTGGGTATTTATACCCAAAACAAATTAGTTTTTGATCCCTATATTAAATGGCTATCCGACCCTCACCCGAGCTCAGATTTGAGTGATTTGAAGTGTTATGTTATCATTGGGGGAGCATGTTGGGTAAGTGATTAGAAGATGTTGGGGATCCTCTATTTGAGGTTAATTTGATCTCGAAGTTACCGCCTTAACTTTATTTTCTTGTTAATTTTGCATGTTGTTGTTGGGGCTATTTTTCGGGCTCAAATTGTGTTATATTTTGGAAGACAAGATCGAGACTTAGTTTGGGACCTTTTTGACGGAGTCAATTTTGAGATTTCCCATGGGGTTCCACATTTCAGTTTTGACTCAATTTTGGGTCTATTTCCAATTTATGTGATTTTAGTGTCTAAACATTTGTAATTATCTTTTGATTGACAGTTTGATAGTTTGGCGGTGTGTGAGCACTTGTGTTCGACTTTCAGGTATGCTTCGGTCTACTTTCTTGATTAGCTTCTTAGATGATGGTCGGAATAGACTTTGTCTGTTTTGTAGATTTTTTTTAAATCTTTGTTAGGATGGTATTGTGGTCTCCTTAGATTAGGCTGAACATTGGATGCTTAAGCTTGTGTTTTATTGCCTCATAGTTGTAGTTTGCACCCTTTAGGGCTTGTTTTTATGTCCTTCTCCTTGTGATGATGCTTGTGAACTTGGTGGCTCATCGTAGTCGTTGGTTGGTTCTAATTGTGCACGGTCTGGGTCTGGAGCACTGTTATCAGGGTAGGGAATTGTCCCATGAGTTTTCTTCTCGTTTATTGATTTACATCTCTTTTAGGTCCATTTACTTGTTGATTAGCGGTAGGCGTGTTATATCATTATTGAGCTTATGATTATACTATTGGGACCGAGGACTTATCTGAGGACCAGAGTTTGATCCCAGGTTAGTAGTCTGTGCATTTATAGTGTGGTTTAATTGGCTGTATAATTATTTGGTTTTTAGCGTCTTGCTTGAATGCTTGGTATTGCATGCATTGCATTATTTTCTCATTTTCGTGAATATTATGCTACCATCCCAATCCATGCATTGTCATATTTATTATTCATAATGAAATACTGTTTTACTCATTTTTTATTCTAAACTGGTTTTAATTGGACTATTACCACATGGATCACTTGACTTACTAAATTCCATCATTTCTTGATTTCGTAGGAGCCTTGGGTATGTCGTAGGTGTTAGAATATTAGATTACTTTGTGTCTTCACGTGTGGCTTCGATTCTTTAGGATTGATTCTGGTGGCCTTAGACTTGGATGGTCATTAGATTCTTTAGGTTGGCTTTTATCGCTATGATTTGCTCCCTTTAGGAATTGTTTTGTGTTGTTCTTCTTGCATTTATGCTTGCGACCTTGGTGGTTCGTCATAGCCGTGGATTTGTCCTAGCTTTGCTTTGTCTAGGACATAAGCGGTGTTATTGGGGTAGGAAATCGTCCTTTGGGTTTGCTCCCTCTTTACACTTTTGGATGATTTTTACCAATTATATTGTATTGTATTGTTACCATACATTCAATTTTTTTTATTGTTACTTAAAATATATTGTATTCTATTGTTAAATTTCATTGTAACGTAACAATGCAAAAACCCATTTTATGGAACAACGGATTTGGTGTGTTCTCATTGGTGCTTAATTTCTTTTTCTAATTATATCCTTATTTAATATTTCATAATATTATTTTACCCATTGCCCTATATGTTTTAATCCCAATAAAAAGTCCTACCTTAGAATAGATAAGGACATTTTAGTAAATTTATAAACTACAATATAGTACGATATAGTCAAACAAAAAAATAAAAATGTTATTAAATAACAAAAAACAATACAATCTAGCCAACATTGTATCTGCCATATAGTACATTACAATATAGTACAATATAATACAATTCAATACATTATGAAACAATGGATAACAATGATCCATATATAGTGTTACTGATTTGAAATTTCTACTTGGTCCCATTGCTTTTTGATTAGCGGTGGGCATGTTGTATCCTTATTGATCTTATGATTATACTCTTGGGCCTGAGGTCGTATGTGAGGACCAGTTGGATCCCAGGTTAGTACTCTTTGCATTGGTAGTGTGGTATCATTAGTTGAATAATTATTTTATTTTGAGTTCCTTGTTTGAATGCTAGTAATGGCACACATTACATTGTTTGCTCATTCTCACGGATTTCGTGGTAGGATCCCAGCCCATGCATTGGCATATTTATCCTTTATGATCAAATACTATTTTCCTCAATTTTTACACTAAACTGGTTTTGACGGGAGTCATTTTTCCTGGATCCTTTCACTTATTTATTTATGAGATTACAAGCGTTAGGGATGTGCTCCTTTTTATACTTGAGATATTAGAGACATATGAGATGTGCTTAGTTTTTACCTGACAAATCGGTGTGTCGATGCCCTCATGCAAGCTTTTGGTCTTGCTGGTTCATGGGAGTTTACTTGTCATTCACGATTCGAGGTCATTTCTTCCAGTTTGAGGCTGATTATGATAGGTCGAGGCCATTATTTCCTGTCCGAAGGCTGATGTTGATGGGTCGAAGTCGTTATTTCCAATCTAAGGCTGATGTTTTGCGGTTCAAGGTCGTTATCAATGGTTAGAGGTTTGGATGGTTAGTGATGGTTTTGCAGCTCATTCGACATTCATATGCATTTATATCACTAGTATAATTGTTTGTTCTTTATACCCTTTGGTTTATTTGGGCCTGTTAGGTTATGTTTTTCTTTATACCTTCTGGGTTTATGGGGTTCGTTTAGGTTATAATTTGACTATATGTTATTCTAAACTATTGTTTTATAATTACCTATTGTTTTATAATTACCTAGTAGGTTTTGAATTTATAATTTTAAACTCTTCATCGTAGTTTTTTGCATTTTTTGTTCCTTATTTGGATTTATTTGGAACAAATCATCTTAGATTTTGTAGTTTTTGGTTCCTTATTTGGACTTATTTTGAACTCTTGGTATTAGGTTTTGCATTGCTTGTTTCTATATTTATTTTTGAAGTATTCATCTATGGTTTTGCATTGTTTTATTCAAGTTATAATTTATCAAAGAACCAAAGTATGTTTCCAGTCTTTATAAGATTTGTAAAATTTGTTCATTAATATAAATATTTAAAGTGAAACTTTACTATCGAATTACCATTTAGTCAGTAATATGACAATATACATTACCAATCAATCACTAATAAAATATTGAATATAAATGATATACATTACTAACAAATTGGCAATCAGTTAGTAAGCTTCCTAACAAAGTAGATATTCGTACTTACAAACAGATTTAGAATTCGTTGGTAATTTACTAACGAAATACCAGCACATTTTTTTCCTTAACTGAAATTGCTAATCGATTACCAATGCATTTGGGTGAATTTACTATCGAACTCACAAACGAAGTTGTTATCTCTTATATAATTGCTAACGGGATATTAAAAATATTTTATTTTATTTTAGTATTTTTGCCAACATATCACTAACAAAATTGAATAATGAATAACCAAATTTACTAACTCTTTTGCTCTTCGTTAGTAAACTTTCAAAAAAAAATCAAGCGAAAATTGGTTGGTGAATTTACCAACGAAAATTTGAAGGCTACATTTCAACAATTGCCAACGAGTTGTTTATGTGTTCAACTAAATTTTAGTCGGTAATTTTTCCAACTAACTAAAATGGGTTGGTAAAATTGGTGACAAGCTTTTTACAACGAATTAACATTAGTTGGTATTCAGTTGAAAAATTCATTTGCTAATCAATTTACCAAGTGATGATTTTGTTGGCAAATCAGGGGATTTTTGTGGCGTAATTATTGTGACCATTTGTCTTATGGAGAACTGTTGGTCTTTAGAGCATTTTAATATTATTATTATTAATAATATTATTATTATTATATTATAATATCTCTTCATATTTATCTCAAAAGGTTGTTTATATACTCCTCCTTCGTTCTGCCTTTGTCATTGGTTTCAGAGGTTTAGTTATGCATATTTTGTTAGGTTTTGTTGCAATTCAACATTTGGTATAAACGTTCCAGTGAACGTTGGATAATGGTCAAAGTGTAACATTTCCACATTGGTGCATTTGATACCACTCACCTTATTTCATTATTTTACCCCTCCATTATACCTTGTAACCTATGTAACTTTTAGGTCATTTATCTTCACTATTTACTACCCTATTATCTTCCTATTTATTGCTACGAAGATTTCCTCAACTACAAATAGTGGTGGTCTTCATTTGGTTTAGAGATACAATAAAAATATATAGTGCAAAAAGATTGTCAAAAAACAAAGTTCTTATTATTTGAAGGAAGGTATTCTTTTCGTGGAGCTTTGAACTCAACTCTTGTCCAGAGTTTGTTGAGTTATACTTTGTGATTAGGATGTAATATCCTGGAGGGACAAGTCAAGAGGACTACTTCTAGACCAGCGAAAACATTTAATTTGTTGTAGTTATCGTGAATATCCTTAAAGAGAGCGAGATATATGCGCCTCATTCTAAAGAGATTTTTGTTTCTTCATTTTATTTTCAATTGTATTATTGTAATTCTGTTATTTTATAATTTTTCAGTAATAATTTTAAGGAGAGTAAAATGGCTACAGTTGAAAATACCTCGGATGTCAAGATGGGAGACATTAACAGGCTATTTCGGTTCAATGGTAACAATTTCAAAAGATGGAAGGGTAAAATACTTTTCTGCTTAAGTCTTCTCAATATTTCTTGTGTGTTAACTGAGAAGAATCCTAATAAAGTAGACATCACTTCTATGAACGATGATGAAACTATTCCTCAGCTAGAGAAAGTGGGAAATCATCCTCATAATTTCCTTGTGTTATAGCCTTCAGAACCAGGTTTTTCTCTTTCCTCTTTCCTCCAATTTTGTTTTCTTTATTCTTCTTAAGTTGATAAGTCATAAGATTTCTTATGATTTCATTCATAAATAGCTTATCCAGATCCATTGCTTCTGTGAAAGCTTCAAACTTACTTTCCCATGATTCTCGAAGAATACTTATGAGTTTTCTGACTGCCTTTCCAATTGGAATTATTTCTCCCAAAGAGTTAATTTCATTGATATTGGAGGTGAATTTAATATTCGTGACTTGTATTGTTTCACATTCTGTCATTCTTTGTCACACCCGAAGCCTACACCCTGGACGTGACCGACACCAAACGACTATTGTTGGCCTTGAGCGAACCCTTGGCCTGACTTACTTAACTCAGCGGAAGACTATGCTAAACTCAGATAAAGAATCAAAGGCATTCTCATAAGATAAATTAATAACTTGTCTTGGACAAAATGGAACTTAAGTCTCAATACTGTAACATACGAAGTATAATATAAAGGAGACTCCAAAACGGAACTACTATATTGTCTATGAAGCCTCTAACTGACTGAGATGGATGTTCGGACAGACCCCACAACATCCTAAAACTAAACTAGTAAAGCGAATGAAAAGGATGTCCTCCAGAATGTAAGGAGGCTCACCACTGACTCTGGAGCTCAATCTGGATCAACGAAGCGCTGCATGCTGATCCTGATTACCTGCGTCTGCATTATAAAATGATGCAGGCCAACTGGCATCAGTACATTGAATGTACGAGTATGCGAGTTGGAGTGTTGAACACAACTATAAAGCTTGAAATGGAGTAAGGATGAACTTACCTTGGCTCTGCTCAACTCATAAGATGACAACTCAATATATGGCAATAAGAACATATGCAATATATAATCTAAAACTGACAAAACAGTGTTAACTCTTAGTTCATTAAAGATGAAGCAATAATCAACTCAACTTTACTTATATATGAAAGTAATATAGTTCTGTGGGAGTTTCTCTAACCGACAACAACCACTATGAGCCTAAGTGATGATACAGCGTCTCGTCCACGCTTCCAGAACTTTCCTATACTTTGCCGTCGTATAGAACATCCTCAACCTAGTAGATCCACTAGCTAAACTTACGTGATTATCTAAAAAGTATGACACGTTAATACCCATTATGGCTACATGGTTTACATGGGGACTTGAGTTATCTGAACTCTCATTCCCACATTGGTGCTCAATACTACTCCCAAAACATGTTTTAGCTCATACTTTTAATAAAACTTCCTTCCTTTGGGTTGAGATAATTTACTGAACCCTTTAGCTTTAAAAGCTCCTTTTTGGAATCAATGTTTCCCTTTTTAGTTCAAAACTCTTTTGGAACTTCTTAGTTCCCTTTAAACTTAAATGTGAAACATTTATCAACCTTTAGGGAATACTTAGTCCCCCTTATAACTTTAAAGAAATTAACTCAACTCTTGCTCTTTACTTAACTTGAAACTTTAACTCTTAGGGAATACTTAGTTCCATTATAGCTTTTAAGAATTTAACTCAACTCTTTTCTCTTTGCTCGACTTGTAACTTGAGCCTTAAATCAAAGTCAAAATGATTGTTTAAGACTCTTTGAAAACTTTAAGAACTCACTTTGACTTGCTTTTTAACTTTTAAACTTGACTCTTAACTTCTTTGACTTCGAACTTAGGTTCCCTTGAATTGGATTATGGATTCAAGGATCATGATCTCATGTTTATGGATGATTTCATGACGTTTAGATGTACTCTAGAGGGTTGGAATCAACTAGGAATGAAAGGTACATCACTTAGGAACTAGTACTAAACGGGGTCTCCAGGGGGTCTTGGTGCTCTGAGAGGCGCAGGGCGCCAGGTCTTGTTGGACAGACCCTGGTCTGGGGCACTCTAAGAGGCGCGGAGCGCCAGGTCCTATCAGACAGAGCCTGCCATGAGGGGCTCTAGAAGGCGCGGAGCCCCAAGGGCTATCTGACGGGACCTCCAACTTTTCTTCTCCGTTTTTCATCTCTAAACCTCCTAAATTTCCATGGATCCCACCCCAAACACTTAGGATCCATAAATACCACATTAACAAATAGATTAGACCCGAAAACAGTCCGGAAACATGAATCAAACCTACTAGAGTTCAACTACAATTCAACCAACAAGAACTTCACAACTCTTCACCAAGAACTTCAAGATTTTCATTCAAATAAACTCAAATTGGCTGTATTGAATCAAATTGGGGTGTGGGTGAAAGGACCCAACACCGAATGATCTCACATACTTCGATAGGGATCACCCCCGATGAAATCCACGCAACGATCTTGGCGTTTCTTGGACAATTCTTGATCTTCCTCTTCTTTTCTCTTTTCTCCCAAACCCTAAGCGTTCTTAATTTTTGTAAAACTGATTTGGGAGTTTGTGTTTACCGCTAAATAACCCTTAAAACAAATTAGGCAATACTAGGGTGAAAAGACAACTTTGCCCTTACTAAAATCCTGATTGGACTTTCCCCAACCCAACTTCCGAAAGGCATAGCTCCCTCATACGACATTGGATTTGTGCAAACTAGGCGGCGTTGGAAATATCTTCCCATGGGATTTCCAACCATATAAAGAACTCATCCAAACTCCTATTGAGCTTGAAGTTATGGCCGTTTGAACATTACCCAAAACTCAGTTTTGAAAGCAGGAAAATTTCCAGATTTCCCTACTTATTTTCACAAATGGTTATTCTTGGTTTCTTATCTTATTCTTAGTTAATTCAAGTAATAAGATGTTACATTCTATGTTGGGTATGTACAAAGAATTAATGGGAAATGGAGGGAAGATGAAAAGAGAGGAACTTGAAAAGTTGGGAACTTGAAGAGTTGGAAACATGAAAAGCCCTCTTACGCTTTAGTGAAAAGGCATTTGTGCCTCATCGGTGGTGGAAAGAAAAATAGGAGAGTTTAAATATATAAACACTCCTATTAATTGTTTAAATGGTTGGAAAGACGGACCCCCCTCGCGCCATCGTCGTCGCTCGCTCATCGGCTCAGTTACGACTTTGGCTTTGGCTTTAGAAAAAGGATCGATTGAGAGATTATTTTTTGAACAAAGTTTGTTTTAATTATTTAGTTATTTATTTAATTAATTAACTAAATTAAATAGCCAAAACATTTTTAGTTAAGTAGTTGATAACAGAAACATTTTCAATTATTTAGTTAATATTAACCGAAACATTTCAAATTTTTAGTTGATTAACTTGACCCAACTCGGATCCATGGGACCCATTTTATTTAAAAATTTACCCTTTTTTATTTTAATTTTCAGAAAGGTTGCAACTTTCAGGAACATCCAGGACCGTTTGAAATGTTGCAAACTTTCATTAATGATCGTGTGGATTCTGAAAGGGCTGCAACATTTCGGAACCTGTTCCTCTTGCCTATAAATACCATTTCTTCATCAGAATTTTTCCTTACGAATTTTTCTGATTTGTTCTTCTTCTTTTGCACAAAAGTTTCTTCGTGTACTTTACTATTGTTGAGTGGTTTGCTGACACCAAATTTTTGAGTATCAATACGCTGGTGATTGAGATCATTCTATCATGGGAGGACATATTCCAAATCAAACCTCGGATACTAGAGGGGAATAATTTCCTTAACGGGACACTGTGCATTCAGTGAGCTTGATCTTTTTCTATTCTAATTTTCCAGATTGTGGTACGTTTATAGATTTTAGTTTTTCTGGATTAATTTATGTTCATCTTTTTTGCTGGTTCAATAAAATTTAGTTACTTCGTATTTCTGCAAAGTTTTATTTGAATCAGTAATTCTATTTTTCAAACACAGATTAACAACAATCTTAAGGAAATTATTATTTTAGTTCAATATGTGTTTCTGGTGGAGACAAAAACCTTCGTGGTTTTATACTCCTTTAAGTCTGCAATTTTGAGTTATTGCTTACTAAGACTGTATCAATTTTTGTTTATCAGAAATGGAAAACAACAAAGTTACAGTTGTTATTGCACCAACTCGAATTGTTCTACCACAAACAGAGAAATCAGGGTAAATTCTCTTGTGTGAATTTCAAAGGATGGCAGAAATGGGTATTTTTCTTGCTTACCACTCTTGGTGTGCAGAAATTTACCAACGAAGAAACTCCATTGCCTGCTGCTGAAATGTCAGATAGAGAAAAATTCATGATTATTGAAGCATGGAAACAGGCAGACTTCCTATGTAAGAGCTACATTCTGAGTGCTTTAGAGGATGACTTATATAATGTCAATAATGCAATGACAACTTCAAAAGATTTGTGGTATGCACTTGATAAGAAATGTAAGACAGAAGATGCACGCTTGAAAAAGTTCAAAGTTGCAAATTTTTAGACATTAAAATGGTAGATGGTAAAATTATTGGATCACAAAGTGCAGGAACTTCAACTTATTCTCCATGATCTGATTGCTGAAGATATGGTAGTAAATGAAGCTTTTCAAGTGGTTGTAATGATCGAGAAGTTGCCTCCTTCGTGGAACGACTTCAAAAATTATCTAAAGCACAAGCGTAAGGAAATGAAGCTTGAAGTTCTTGTATTTTGGCTCAACATTGAGGAAGATAACAAAACCACCGAAAAGAAATCTCATAAGAGTTCAACAATCATTTGAGTTAGAAGTTCCTTGCAAAGACAAAAAGAGAAAGAAGTCCAACGGACAGACGTCAGAACAGGCCAAGAAGAAATTCTAAGGCAACTGTTAAAACTGTGGTAAGTCTAGTCATAGGTCTTCTGATTGTCGTGCTCCAAGAAAGGATGAAGACAAAGGTAAAGGTAAAAGTCAAGTAAATATCATGGAAGAGATGGAAGGTGCAGATGACTTATGTGCAATGCTCTTGGAGTGTAACTTAGTTGGAAATCCCAAAGAGTGGTTTCTCAACTCAGGTGTCACTCAACATATTTGCTCTGCGAAAGAAGCCTTTACAACATACACTCCTTCTGAGTACGATGAAGATTTGTTCATGGGAAACACAACAAAAACAATGATTGCAGGAATTGGGAAAGTAATGTTGAAAATGACATCCGGCAAGGTGTTGACTTTGAACAGTGTTCTGCATGTCCCTACTATTAGAAGAATTTAGTTTATGCTGCACTACTCGTGAAGAACGGTTTTAAGTGTGTCCTAGTTAGTGACAAAGCTATAATAAGGAAGAATGAAATGTTCATACGAAAGGGCGACAATAATGAGGGCCTATTCAAACTTAATGTAATGGTTGGTGATAGTATTAATAATAATTCTGCTTCTATTTACTTATTGGAGTCAAATGATATATGGCATGCACGTTTGGGACATGTAAATTATAAAGCCTTGCGAAAATTGGTTACTTTAGAAGTATTGCATGATTTTAAATGCGATAAATCGAAATGTGAAATTTGTGTGAAAAGTAAGTTTGTTAAACATCCTTATAAGTTTGTTGAAAGAAATTCTAAGCCTTAAGACTCAATTCACACAGATATATGTGATATGAAGTCGACACCATCTCGTGGTGGTAAAAAGTATTTTATAATTTTTATTAATGATTGCACTCGATTTTGTTATGTATATTTGGCTAATAGTAAGGATGAAGCAATTGATGCATTAAAGCAATACAAAAATGAAGTGGTGAACCAATTGAATTTAAATATAAAAATGATTCGAAGTAATAGGGGTGGAGAATATGAATCTCCTTTTGCAAAGATATGTTTGGAATATGGTATTATTCATTAAACTATTGCACCCTATACACCACAATCAAATGGTTTGGCGTAATGGAAGAACAGAACATTAAAGGAAATGATGAATGCCTTAATGATCAATTCTGGTTCACCGCGAAACTTTTGGGGGAAGCCATCCTTACGCCTAATAAGATACTCAATAGGGTACCCCGTAGCAAAAAACAATCAATTCCATATGAGTTGTGGAAAGTAAGGAAACCGAACTTAAATTATTTTAAAGTGTGGGGATGTCTAGCCAAGGTAGAGGTTCCTTTATCCAAAAGAGTGAAAATCGGACCCAAAACGGTAGATTGTGTATTTGTTGGATATGTTGTGAATAGTAAGGCCTACCGGTTTTTGGTTCACAAATACGATAATCCTGAGATTCATGTTAATACGATAATTGAGTCAGATAACGCACAATTCTTTGAACACATTTATCCTCAAAACTGAATGTGAGTCAACAAGTAAAATACCTAAACGACCACAAGAAGAATCAATGGAAAATACACTACCTAGTGAGGATCCTTAGCGTAGCACTCGCCAATGGAAACCCACTTCTTTTGGACCATATTTTGTGGCGTTCTTGCTTGAAAATGAGCCTAAAACATTTAAAGCAGCTATGTCTTCGTCTGAGTCAACTTATTAGAAAGAAGTTGTCAATAGTGAGATCGAATCAATTTTAAGTAATCATACTTGTGAATTGGTTGATCTTTCTCTAGGAAATAAAATTTTAGAATGAAAGTGGATCTTTATAAGGAAAATGAAAGCTGATGGAACTATTGATAAATATAAGGCTAGACTTGTGGTCGAAGGATAGAGACAAAAAGAAGGTCTGGACTACTTTGACACATACTCCCAGTAACAAGGATAACATCAATTAGGATGTTAATAACACTAGCGGCAATGTATTATCTTAAAATCTACCAAATGTATGTAAAGACAACCTTCTTAAATGGAAAGTTGGAGGAAAAAATTTACATGGAACAACCTGAAGGATTTGTAGTTCCTAGTAAAGAAGAAAAAGTGTGCAGACTTGTGAAGTCTTTTTATGGGCTCAAGCAAGTACCCAAACAATGGCATGCTAAATTTGACAAAACAATGTTGGCAAATGGATTCAAGATTAACGAATGTGATTGTGTTTACATTAAAAACATTCTGAATCATGAAGTCATTGTTTGTCTCTATGTTGATGACATGTTAATAATGAGTAAAGATATTGATGATACAAATACTACCAAGCGCATGTTGTCCATCAAGTACGATATGAAAGACTTAGGAGTTGCCGATTTGATCTTAGGGATCAGTATTATCAAAACACCTCAGGGACTAGAATTATCTCAATCTCATTATATTGAAAAATTATTGGATAAGCTCAAGTACTTGAATTTCAATGTTGTCAAAACTCCAATTGATTTAAGATTTACATTTCAAAAGAATGAAGGTGAAAGTGACAATCAATTGGAATATTCCAGAGTGTTGGGAAGTTTGATGTATATTATGAATTGTACGCGACCAAATATAGCATGTGCTATTAGCAGACTAAGTCGGTTCACTAGTAATCCAAATCAAACTTAGTGGATGACAATGAAACGTGTGTTGGGGTATCTGAATCATACATAACACTATGCTTTGCATTATAATAAATATCCTACTGTGATTGAAGGATATAGACTATAGTGATGCAAATTGGATCAACGGGTAAAACGAAGTAAAATCCACAAGTGGTTATGTGTTTACACTTGGTGGAGCAGCAGTCTCTTGAAATTCTTCCAAACAGACATGTATCGCTCGCTCCACAATGGAATCTGAATCTATTTCTTCAGATAAGGCTGGTGAAGAAGATGAATGGCTCCTGAATTCCCTAGAGGATATTCAATTTTGGCCCAAACCTGTGGGACCTATTTGCATACATTTTGATAGTCAAGCAGCAATAGGTAGGGCAGGGAGTGTCATGTACAACTGTAAGTCTCGTCATATACGACGGAGACATAAGACCATAATACAACTGCTCTCTAGTGTAATTATCACAATTGACTATGTCAGGTCAAGCGATAATGTGTCAGATCCACTAACAAAAAGCCTAGTGAGAGAGGCAGTTGAAAAATCATCTAAGTTAATGGGTTTACGGGTTAGGACAAGTCAGCACTTCGATAACTCTATCTAGCAGACTGGAGATCCCAAGAGCTAGATTCAAGGAGAAAAAGTTGCGACTGACGGTTTGATATTGTCAATCAACTTAATTTATTCTCATGATGATGACAGTGTTCAGGAACAAGGTTAAGACTTGAAGGCTTGTTAATGAGTTAATAAAGCTTAAGGTTTCTAATGATTTGCTAAGTTTGGCATATTTGACCAAATAATGTACCTAAGAGATGACCCGATTAGAAATCACCTATGTGAGTGTGAAGTGTAAGTCGCTTCAAGAGAATTTTATGTCAAAAGCCTATTTCTATACACTCATGAAACCAGGAGGTGTTCATGGCTGAAACGAACACAACTATAAGAACCATAAACAGTAAAAGGTTAATTTTCTGACATATGGTTGTCTAGGTATACATAAAAGCTCGACGGTTCAAAGATATCGCATATACCGATTGACCGAGTATATCCAACATATGTTCACTACGGAAAGTCCAAGGGGAAACCTACTTATCTAGATGCAATTAATCCTTTGAAAAGTACACATTTGTCCGTGCAATCCTATGTTATAATCATTCCCTATTAATGTGGGGGATTGTTGGGTATGTAGCAAGAATTAATGGTAAATGGAGGGAACATGAAAAGAGAGGAACTTGAAAAGTTGGGAACTAGAAGAGTTGGGAACTTGAAAAGTCCTCTTATGCTTTAGTGAAAAGGCATTTGTCCCTCATCGGTGGTGGAAAGAAAAACAAGAGAGTTAAAATATAGAAACACTCCTATTAATTGTTAAAGGGTTGGAAAGAGCGACCCCCCTCGCGCCGTCGTTATCGTCGTCGCTCGCTCGGCTCGGCTTAGGCTTCGGCTTTGGCTTTAGAAAATGATCGAGAGATTAATTTTTTGACAAAGTTTATTTTAATTATTTAGTTATTTATTTATTTAATTAATTAATTAAATTCAATGGCCAAAACGTTTTCAATTAATTAATTGAGAACAGAAACGTTTTCAATAATTTAGATAAGATTAACCAAAATATTTCAACTTTTTAGTTGATTAACCCGACCCGACTCGGATCTGCAAGACCCATTTTATTTAAAATCTTTCACAATTTTATTTAAATTTCCCACCGTTTGGAAATAATTGTTCTAAAAGGTTTCATCTTTTAGGTACATCTAGGACCGTTTGAAAGGTTGCAAACTTTTATTAATGGCCGTATGGATCCTGAAAGAGTTGAAACCTTTTGGAACCTTTTCCTCTTGCCTATAAATACCATTTATTCTTCAAAAAATTTCCTTGCGAATTTTTTTAATTTTTTTTCTTCTTTTGCACAAAAGTTTCTTCGTGTACTTTACTGTTGTTGAGTGGTTCGTTGGAACCAGAGTTTTGGGTAACAATACGCTAATGATTGAAATCATTCTATCCTGAGAGGACATATTCCAAATCAAACCTCGGATACTAGAGGGGAAAAATTTCCTTAAGGGGACACTGTGCATTCAGTGGGCTTGATCTTTTTCTGTTCTAAGTTTACAGATTCTAGTACGTTTATAGATTTTAGTTTTTCTGAATTAATTTCTGTTCATATTTCTTACTGGTTCAATAAACTTTAGTTACTTATTATTTCTGCAACGTTTGCTGGAATAAGTAATTCTGCTTTTCAAACACAGATTGGCAACATTCTATACATCTCATATTGCCTGTACGTTTTTACCTGATTAGTTCCATCTTAAGCGATTTGCGGCCTTTTTAATATTTTTTTGACATCTTGACATAATGAGATTCGATACCCTTCTTGACCTATATCGCATATCAAGATCTTCTTTGCCTTTGCATTGTTTTGTATTGCTAGCTTGTCTGGTACGTCTCATTTCATCCTTTCTTTGGGTACCTTGGTAACACTATCAGCTTCGGTCTTCATGGGTGTTGGTCCATCCTGTAAAACTCCCCAGAGATTGTTTTTTCTCCTATAAGCTGGTCCATCATGCAATTTTTCCACCATTCATAATTTTCCATTGAACAGTGGTGGTTATATTTGTAAAGCTCCTTCCTGTGGAGTTGGTGGTGCATCCATTGATCCTTTTCTAGATTTATATGTTTTGATGAAAAGACCTGCTCTAATACCAATTGAAGAAACATTAACCCTAATGCAATAACCAAGTTCTTGTATGTTTGCCTATGAAAGAACTTAACACAATAAAACAAATACGTTTTCTTTAAAACCTCCCTTACTCAAGAAAGGGAATACCCCAGTTTTATTCTTCAAACTCAAATCGCAATTTCAAATTATCAACCTAAGAACTAACTCTTATTACTCTAGAAGTCAAACTTGCTTCTTGTAACGAATCTAACTTTATCTCTCCAAGAAGTCAAATTCACTTCTTGTTACAAACCTCTCCCTAACTCTCCAAGAAGACAAACTTCCTTCTTGTTAAAAACCTCTTACTAACTCTCTTTCTTACCTCTTGACGAATTCTAATCCCAGATCTTCTTTATTTTCCATTGTGTGTCTCCTTGAATTACTTTTTGTCTTGCTTAGAATAAACCATGCTATTTATGAATGTGCAACAAACAACAGTATTCATGCTTCCGCCTTGTCCTTCTATAGGTGTTGATTTTTTCATGCCCGATTTGTACGAGAAAGGAAATTAGATTTTTTCCTTTTCTTTTTAGAACTCGTATGCCACTTTTTCCTTATTTGCGCTATAATATTTTCTTTGTAATATTTTCCTCTTTTTACTCGAATAACTTCATAACTCAAACTCTTCCTTTTTTACTTTCTATCTGAGTTCTTTTTCCGACCTGCTACATCTGAATTCTGAGCTCAGTTTTATGAACTTGGTTCATGTTTGTAACACTTCAAAAATCCAAGACGTGTCGTAAAGCCTAGTATCGGTGTCATGAAGTCTAGACACTATTTTTAAGGTTATTTTAATAAATATAGGTCATTTAGGCAGTTTAGAAACCAAAACGTTCAAGAACGTCCATGACATTCGGAAGTTGGTTCAAAGCGGTACTAGCGTACCTTAGCCTATTTGACTAGTTTTTAAGAGTCGTAAATTAATGAAATTTAGTGAAAATGTGTGTGACACGTGTTAAAGGTGTTCCATGGTCTATACGTCCGGGTAAGACTCCCCAAGGACCAACCAAGGGACCTTGAGGAGGACCCTTGCAGGTTGGTGTCAACACTGCCTGGGCAGTGTGCATCGAGGAGATGCAGGCTACGCCTCGTGTGTGGATCGACGGGGCATCGATGCCAGCGTCATCTCACACATGGCCAAAATGGGAAATCCCTCGCCTACACAAGTCTCTGACCAAGACGATGGTTGTGCAGGACAGAGGGGGGACCAACCGTCGACTCACAGACGGCCTGTCGATGGGGTTCCATCTGTGAGGGTCCATTTTGCTGCACAATTTAAGTTAAGTCTAATTAAAATAGTTAAGGTGTTTAGGGGTTATTTAGGGATTAAAGGAAGATTAATTAACTAATTAACCCCCCCCCCCCCATATAAAGACCCTAACCCTCATTAGTCTAAACACAACACACAAAATAAACCTCTTCCTTCTCTCAACTTTCTCTCTCTATTGGAAGACCCCAGTGAAGACTAAGCTAAGAAAGGGCTTTGGGGGATGGAAAGGGATGATTTCATCTCCTAATCTTCATCAAAATGTTAAGGTATGGGATTTATTCACCTTTGAGACCTCTTTCTTCAAAGGGTTCATTCAAAGTGTTTTCAAAACTTGAGTTTTCAAATGGGTTTCATCCAATTTCAAATTTGAAGTTATGAATTGAGTTGTTATTGGTTTCATTAGGTTATATCGAATAGATTAACATGTATCTTAACTTGATGTATTGAGATTGTTCGGGATACATAGTCCAAGCCCGGTGAAAAAATGAAATACAAAAAGATTATGGATAATTGTTGATGGTTTGGTCTAAATTGAAGAACATGACCCTATACCCTAACCCTAAGTTGTGATCTTGACCTATATTGTATTATGATCATTCAATTGACTTGGTTATTGATTAGATTACTATCCTATGGTGTTATTATGAATAAATTAAGATGAATTATAGGTCTATCATGCTAGTTCTTGAGATGTGATTTAGGTTATGGAGTATATTGTGAAAATTATCTAAGTATCTTGTCTTAAACTATGATCTAGTGTTGAATTGTGTTATAGTGATGCAGTTGGACTTGTTATCTTATTGGTTATCATTGTGTGATGATGTTACTCCCCTAATTGGGTTGAGTTATGGGTTGTTGGTAAGACCTTGGTCAAGAATTGTGAAGGAGACTTGGTAAGTCTTATGATCCCTATACTTTAATTCAATTTATGGTGAATTGTGATTAAGACATCATGTTGTACTGGAGTGTGCCTTGATTAGGATTGATAGGGTGTATGATGTTGAATTGAAATGTCTTGTCTATGGTTGTAAGGTTGATTAAGGTGAAAGGTTATGAGGGTGTAGATAACTAACAATGTGCCTTATTGTGAATGAACATGTAAATGTGTTGACCTTACTTATATGGATTGTAATGATTGGACTATATTCATGCAATTCATATTGATCTATGATGATAATGATTATACAGGGTCTAGACACTATGACCTAAACTAAGTTATGATTGATAAATAAAGACATTTCAATAAGGGACTTAGCTTAGCACCGAGTGATCTTGTGTGTGAGGGGGTGACACTTTCCCACATAGGGAAGGTAGGGTTCACTACGGTCCTCATGGGGTGGATAGCCTCATGACCCAAATAGGGTGTAGAGTGATGTTTCCAAGACGTCCCCAAGTTCCTTAACTATATTTCCACCATAAGAATACTAGCTAGTGGATCTACCTAGATGCTACGTTTCATGTTAGGTAATATCTTGATCGGTAGACCACCTTCCATCGGTGTAAGATTGTACAACACCAGATTCCACACTTAGATCATGTGGTCTATGTCGGTTAAGGCGAGTGTTCCCTAAACTAAAATGAAGTGATGATGTATAAACTAACTAAAGTGACTTGAGGGGTTTGACTTAACTTAGGTTGGGGTATGGGACGCTACATATGCCTTGCACTAGTTGCCTTGATAGGATCTTTAGGAGGTTAATATTATGTATGTATATGATGATAAATGCAAATGATCTTATATGATGATTATGTAATTGGTCTTTATTGCTAAAGTATGAACCTTTATGTACTTGGAAGCTATGTTATGTGAAGTGGGTTACTATTTATGGTTCTTATTGGGTTACTTGATTGAGTGAGGTTATGGGGCTTTGCTTGGTCATTGTACTTGTTGATTTTATGAGGGTTTATGATTAATTGTCTTGCTTTGCTATTTTCAAGATGAACTCTTATTCATACTTGTGATGTTATTACTTGGTGATAGAGTTATATGAGATTGTGGGTTCAAGTATGTTGATATGCATATAATTTGCTTTAACTTGTTGAACATGTCTAAATGATTGGTGTGGTTTGTTTTGATTGTGCATAAACCTTTAAAGAGGTAAGATGGCAGGATTTAACTAAATGCCCCTTTTTAGCATGCTTTGTTGTTATATGTGCATATGGTCTCATACTTAGTACATGTGGGGTACTAATCCCATTTTCTCCCCTTTTCCCAAACATTTTAGGTTCCGGTCGTTGAAGGCTTATTCGAGATGACTTGAAGAAGACTTGGATATTTTCTACCATCCAAGTGGGTAGGTCCTCACTTTCCGAGGGCAATGCCGATATCTACCTTATGGAGTTGCTTTACTTTTTAGACTCTTATGTTCATTCTATTTCGTTTGAGTACAATTTATATAAGCCTATATGTGGCTTCTTGATATTGATGTAGGGCTATGCCCAAATTGATATGATCGTTTTAGATGGTTATGAGATGAGACGACTTTGAGACTCTATTCTATGTTATATATATGTATGTGCAATAAAATTAGAAGACTATGTAATCTTCATATACGAAGGGTCTATGTATACTCGATATAACTATATGTATGTGTATGTAGAGGTCTATGTAAACCTCAATGTATAAATAGTAAAAGTTTTAAATTCTTTTGTATTTTTTACTCGTGAATGCAATGTTGAAACTAAGGGGCTAGTCTTTGTCCTCAAAGAGGAAAATGACGCCGGTTACGTTTAGGGGGTAAACCCGGATGTGACAAACTTGGTATCAGAGCATGAGGTTAAATATCCTTGATAATGATGTCTCTCTCAACCACATCTAGGTAGATTCGTGTTCATAATTGTGATGTTTGTCACACTTATGGATGGGAATCTATACGATTCTTAGGAATCTCTCTCTTTTCTTGGAAATCTAATATCGTACCGTTAGAGTATACTTATGGTGTGTTTTTGCATCTAATCCTATCGTTGTGATTATAGGAGAAATGAACACTCGAAGGAATGTGGCACGAAGACTTGAAGAGGAGATTGCCAATGCGGTAGCTCCTCCGCGTGGTGATCAAGTTCCTCCTCTTGAAGAAGATGTTGTGGATGACCAAGCTCCGGTCAGTCCTCCACCATTGACGGATGAGAATATAAGGGCTGCCCTTCTCCTAATATCTCAAGCCGTTTCTACTCAAGCCCAAGCCGCCACTACTCAAGCCCAAGCTATGACTGCCCAAGCTAATCGGGAGGTTGTATCCCGAGCTTATCAACAAGTCACTACCATGGCATCCCGCCTAAGGGACTTCACTAGGATGAATCCTTCTACCTACTATGGGTCTAAGGTTGACGAAGACCCCCAAGAGTTCATCGATGAGGTTTATAAGATACTCTTTTCCATGGGGTTAAGCACTAGTGAGAAGGACGAGTTAGCCACATATCAACTCAAAGATGTGGCTCAAATTTGTTATGTGCAATGGAGGGACAATAGGCCTCTTTGAGGTGGACCAGTGACTTGGGAGATTTTTGAGAAGGCATTTCTTGATCGGTTCTTTACTAGGGAGATGAGGGAAGCTAAAGTGATGGCGTTCATCAACCTTCGTCAAGGAGGTATGAGTGTTCTTGAGTACTCCATGAAATTTACTCAATTGTCAAAATATGCTCCTTCCTTGGTTTCCGATCCTAGAGATGAAATGAGCCGCTTTGTGACGGGGGTGTTGGAAGACTTGCAAGAGGAGTGTCATTCGGCTATGCTACATGACAACATGAACATCTCTCGTCTTATGGTTCATGTTAGGCAAGTGGAGGAGGCAAGGGCTAGGAGGAAAAGTAGAGATGCAAAAAAGGCAAGATCTTATGATGGTAGTTCTTCAAAGAATAGGCTTGAGATCCAAGACAAGACTAGGTTCAAAAAGAGGTTCTCAAGTCAAGTTCCAACCAAGTTCCCTAAGGCTCGTAATGAAAAGGGGCAAACCCTAAGCCTAAAAAGAGAAGAGGTACTAGTTCACCAAATGAGAAACCAACTTGTGGTGAGTGTGGAAAGAAGCATTATGGTGCTTGCCTCATAGGAACGGATAAGTGCTTTGGTTGTGGGAAAGTTGGGAACAAGGTTCGAGATTGCCCTAATGTGAAGGGTCAAGACAAGAGTGGTCAAGCTCAAGCAAGTGGTTCAAATGATGCTTCAAAGAAGAACCGTTCTATGCTCTCCGCTCTGTGGGGGAAAAAGAGACTTCTCCCGACGTGGTAACCGGTATGTTAAAAGTCTTCTCTATTGATGTATATGCCTTACTTGATCCCGGAGCTACTTTATCACTTGTTACCCCTCTAGTAGCTAAAAAGTTTGATACTTTACCCAATATCTTGTATGACCCCTTTTTAGTATCTACTCCGGTGGGTGAGTCGGTAGTTGCAAAGAGGGCATATAGAAATTGTCCTATCATGTTGCCCAATAGAGTTTCTAATATAGATCTAGTATAACTAGATATGCTTGATTTTGATATCATTTTGGGTATGGATTGGTTGCACTCTTGTTTTGCCACTATTGATTGTAGAACGATGGTGGTGAGGTTTAATTTTCCAAATGAACCCGTTGTTGAGTGGAAGGGGGAAAGTTTTATTTCTAAAGGTCGTATCATTTCTTGTCTAAAAGCTTGCAAAATGATCTCTAAGGGTTGTCTATATCATATAGTGAGAGTCCAAGACCTTGACTCTGAAATTTCTCCCATTGAGTTGGTCCCTGTAGTGAGTGAATTTCCGGAGGTTTTCCCTAATGACCTTCCCGGTATTCCTCCCGAATGGGAAACTGATTTCGGTATCGATTTGCTACCGAAAACAAACCCCATTTCAATTCCTCCTTATCGGATGGCTCCGGCCGAACTGAAGGAGTTGAAGGCACAACTTAAAGATTTACTAGATAAGGGCTTCATAAGTCCTAGTATTTCTCCATGTGGTGCTTCGGTTTTGTTTGTGAAGAAGAAGGATGGGTCCTTGAGAATGTGTATTGATTATCGCCAACTCAACAAAGTCACTATTGAGAACAAGTGTCCTCTCCCTCGGATTGACGACTTGTTTGATCAACTCTAAGGGGAAAGCTACTTTTCAAAAATTGACTTGAGATCGGGGTATTACCAACTTAGGGCGAGAGGTGAGGATATACCAAAGACGGCATTTCAAACTAGATATGGGCACTATGAGTTCTTAGTTATGTTCTTTGGTCTCACTAATGCTTCAGCGGCGTTTATGGACCTAATGAATAAGATGTTTCGAAGTTACCTAGATTCATTTGTCATTGTCTTCATTGATGACATCTTGGTATACTTTAAAAATGAGAGTGATCACATGGGTCATTTGAGGGTGGTATTACAAACCCTTAAAGAACATCAATTGTTTGTCAAGTATAGCAAATGTGAGTTTTGGTTAAGGTCGGTGGCATTTCTTGGTCATATCATCTCTAGTTAAGGAGTTGAGGTTGATCCAAGAAAAACGGAGGCGGTGAGAAGTTGGCCTAGACCATTGACTCCAACCGACATTAGGAGTTTCTTGGGTTTAGCGGGTTACTATCGGAGGTTTGTGGATGGTTTTGCGTCCATAGCATCTCCCTTGACTACGTTGACCCAAAAGAGTAAGAAGTTTGAGTGGTCGGAAGCATGTGAAAAGAGCTTCCAAATCTTGAAGGATAGGCTTACTTCTGCTCCGATGTTGACTTTACTGGAGGGTACAAAGGGCTTCATTGTGTATTCTGATGCATCCCGTGTGGGTTTGGGGTGTGTGCTTATGCAACATGGCAAAGTGATTGCCTAAGCTTCTAGACAACTTAAGGTGCATGAGAGAAACTATCCAACTCATGACCTTGAGTTAGAGGTCGTGGTGTTTGCCTTGAAAATATGGAGGCATTACTTGTACGGTGTTCATGTTGATGTCTTCACCGACCATAAGAGTCTCCAATATGTGTTTACCCAAAGGGAGTTGAATCTCCAACAAAGAAGGTGGTTAGAATTGTTGAAAGATTACGACATGAGTGTCCTCTATCACCCCGTCAAGGCCAATGTGGTTGCGGATGCTCTAAGTCGTACGACTATGGGTAGTGTGTCTCACATAGATGAAGCCCATAAAGACCTAGTCAAAGACGTTCATAGGTTTGCTGGGTTGGGTGTAAGGTTGGAAGATTCTCCAAATGGTGGCGTGTTGGTTAGACATAACTCCGAGTCATCTTTGGTGGTTGAGGTGAAGTCCAAACAACACCTTGATCAACCATTGATGAAATTGAAAGAGTCGGTCCTTGGTAAGCTAAATGAATCATTCTCCTTAGGGGGGATGGTGTTTTGAGGTACCAAGGGAGATTGTGTGTTCCCAAGAGATGAGTTGAGGGACCAGATCCTTGAGGAAGCCCATGGGTCCCGCTACTCCATTCATCCGGGTGCCACAAAGATGTACCATGAACTTAAGGAAACTTATTGGTGGGAAGGTTTGAAGAAAGACATAGCGGAATTTGTTGCCAAGTGTCCAAATTGCCAACAAGTGAAAGCCGAGCATCTAAACCCGGGTGGCTTACTACTGGGAAGACATCAATATGGATTTTGTGGTAGGTTTCCCTAAGACCCAAAAGCAATATGACTCCATATGGGTGGTGGTTGATAGGTTGACCAAGTCCGGTCACTTTATTAGCGTCAAGTCTACTTATTCGGCGGAAGATTATGCTAAGATCTTCATAGATGATATTGTGTGTCGCCATGGTATTCCGTTATCTATCATATCGGATAGGGGTGCACAATTCACATCTAGGTTTTGGACGTCGTTTCAAGAAGGGTTGGGTACTAAGGTGAAGTTGAGTACCGCTTTTCATCCCCAAGTGGATGGTCAAGCGGAACGTACTATTCAAACCCTTGAGGATATGCTTAGAGCTTGTGTCATTGATTTTAAGGGAAGATGGTATAAGCACTTGCCTTTGGTGGAGTTTGCTTATAGTAATAGCTTTCATTCATCCATTTTCATGGCTCCCTATGAAGCCTTGTATGGTAGGAGGTGTAGGTCTCCTATTAGGTGGTTTGAAGTCGGTGAGTCTTCGATTCTTGGTCTCGATTTGATTTATAAGACTTTGGAGAAAGTTTATATCATAAGGAATCGCTTGCAAATGGCCTATAGTCGGCAAAAGTCTTATGCCGATCATAGGAGGAGGGATCTTGAGTTTGAACAAGGTGATTAAGGTGTATTTGAAAATTTCATCTATGAAGGAGGTTGTTAGATTTGGCAAGAAAGGGAAGTTAAGTCCTCGTTATGTGGATCCCTATGAAATATTTCAAAGAGTAGGAAAGGTTGCCTATGAGTTGAGGTTGCCTAGTGAATTGGCTTCGGTTCATCTGGTTTTCCATATTTCTATGCTTAAGAAGTGTGTCGGTGCCTGAATCCATTCTTCCTATTGAGGGTCTTGGTGTCAAGGATAACCTCTCTTATGAGGAGGTTCCAATTCAAATCCTTGATAGGCAAGTAAAAAGGTTGAGGAACAAAGAGGTGATATCCGTAAAGTATTATGGAGAAATCACCTAGTTGAGGGTGCAACATGGGAGGCCGAGGTCGACATGAAGTCCCGTTACCCTCATCTTTTTATAATTAAGGTTAGTCATTCTTTTTAATAATATAAATATGACTAGAAATTGAAGTTTCTTGATTTTTGGGTGAAGTTTTGCAAAATGTGCATTTTTGAATACTTCACAATTAAGTTACAGTGATCTGTGCCTATAAACTTGAAATTTTTGCTTTTGGCTTGTTTTGAGTTATGTAGTGCATTTTGACATGGTGAGTCTTTATGAAATAATGAATAGCAAGTTGATAAGTTGAACTTGATTGACTCATGTATATCATGTTGAGCTCATATTGTTGTTGTGAGAAGGAAATGCCTCATGAAGTAATGTTTGAGTCTCATATTTGGTAATTGAAGTTTTGAATTGCCTTGATTGAAATGATATATATTATGTTTTATTGCATTGATGTTGGTTGGGCTGCTAGTCTTGAGTATATTCCTTCCTTCAAAAGAATTTTAGTGTCATTCGGGGACGAATGTTCCGATGGGGGGGATAATGTAACACTTCAAAAATCCAATACGTGTCGTAAAGCCTAGCATAGGTGTCATGAAGTCTAGACACTGTTTTTAAGGTTATTTTAATGAATATAGGTCATTTAGGAAGTTTAGAAACCAAAACGTCCAAGAACGTCCATGACGTTCGGAAGTTGGTTCAAAGCGGTACTAGCGTGCCTTAGCTTATTTGACTAGTTTTTAAGAGTCGGAAATTAATGAAATTTAGTGAAAATGTGTGTGACATGTGTTAAAGGTGTTCCATGGTCTAAACGACCAGGTACGACTCCCCAAGGACCAACCAAGAAACCTTGAGGAGGACCCTTGCAGGTTGGTGTCAACACTGCCTGGGCAGTGTGCATCGACGAGATGCAGGCTACGGCTCGTGTGTGGATCGACGGGGCGTCGATGCCAGCCGTCGTCCCACACTTGTCCAAAATGTGATAGCCCTCGCCTGCACAAGTCTCTGACTAAGACGACGGTTGTGCAGAACGGAGGAGGGACCAACCGTCGACTCACAGACGGCCCGTCGACGGGGTTCTGTGTGTGAGGGTCCATTTTGCTGCACAATTTAAGTTAAGTCCAATTAAAATAATTAAGGGATTTAGAGTTTATTTAGTTATTAAAGGAAGATTAGTTAACTAATTAAACCCCCCATATAAAGACCCTAACCCTCATTAGTCTAAACACAACTCACAAAATAAACTCTCTTCCTTCTCTCTACTTTCTCTCTCTATTGGAAGACACCATTGAAGACTAAGCTAAGGAATGGATTTGGGGTCTGGAAAGGGACGATTTCATCTCCTAATCTTCATCAAAACATTAAGGTATGGTATCTATTCACCTTTGAGACCTCTTTCCTCAAAGGGTTCATTTAAAGTGTTTTCAAAACTTGAGTTTTCAAATGGGTTTCATCCAATTTCGGATTTGAAGTTAGGAATTGATTTGTTGTTGGTTTCCTTAGGTTATATTGAATATATTAACATGTATCTTAACTTGATTATGATAATTGTTGATGGTTTGGTCTAAATTGAAGAACATGACCCTATACCCTAACCCTAGGTTGTGATCTTGACCTATATTGTATTATGATCATTCATTGACTTGGTTATTGATTAGATTACTATCCTATGGTGTTATTATGAATAAATTAAGATGAATTATAGGTCTATCATGCTAGTTCTTGAGATGTGATTTAGGTTATGGAGTATATTATGAAATTGATCTAAGTATCTTGTCTTAAACTATGATCTAGTGTTGAATTGTGTTATAGTGATGCAATTGGACTCGTTATCTTATTGGTTATCATTGTGTAATGATGTTACTCCTCTAATTGGGTTGAGTTATGGGTTGTTGGTAAGACCTTGGTCAAGAATTGTGAAGGAGACTTGGTAAGTCTTATGATCCCTATACTTTACTTCAATTTATGGTGAATTGTGATTAAGACATCATGTTGTATTGGAGTGTGCCTTGATTAGGTTTGATAGGGTGGTATGATGTTGAATTGACATGTCTTTTCTATGGTTATAAGGTTTATTAAGGTGAAAGTTTATGAGGGTGTAGATAACTACCACTGTGCCTTATTATGAATGAACATGTAAATGTGTTGACCATACTTATATGGATTGTAATGATTGGACTATATTCATGCAATTCATATTGAGCTATGATGATGATGATAATACAATGGCTAGACCCTATGACCTAAACTAAGTTATGTTTGATAAATAAAGCCATTTCAAGAAGGGACTTAGCTTAGCACCGAGTGATCTTGTGTGTGAGGGGGTGACACTTTCCCACATAGGGAAGGTAGGATTCACTACGGTCCTCACAGGGTGGATAGTCTCATGACCCAAATAGGGTGTAGAGTGATGTTTCCAAGACGGCTCCAAGTTCCTTAACTATGTTTCCACCATAGGAATACTAGCTAGTGGATCCACCTAGATGCTACATTTCATGCTAGGTTCTATCTTGGCTGGTAGACCACCTTCCATCGATGTAAGGTTTTACAACACTGAATTCCACACTTAGATCATGTGGTGTATGTCGTTTAAGGCGAGTGTTCCCTAAACTAAAATGAAGTGATGAATGTATAAACTAACTAAAGTGACTTGAGGGGTTTTACTTAGCTTAGGTAGGGGTATGGGACTCTATATATGCATTGCACTAGTTGCCTCGATAGGAGCTTTAGGAGGTTAATATTATGTATGTGTATGATGATAAATGCAAATGATCTTATATGATGACTATGATGCTTAAGAACATGTAATTGGTCTTTATTGTTAAAATATGAACCTTTGTGTACTTGGAAGCTATGTTATGTGAAGTGGGTTACTATTTATGGTTCTTATTGGGTTACTTGATTTAGTGAGGTTATGGGGCTTTGCTTGGTCATTGCACTTGTTGACTTTATGAGGGTTTATGATTAGTTGTTTTGCTTTGCTATTTTCATGATGAACTCTTATTTATACTTGTGATGTTATTACTTGGTGATAGAGTTATATGAGATTATGGGTTTAAGTATGTTGATATGCATATAGTTTGCTTTGACTTGTTGAACATGTCTAAATGATTGGTATGGTTTGTTTTGATTGTACATAAACCTTTAAAGAGGTAAGATGGCATGATTTAACTAAATCCCCCTTTTTAGCATGCTTTGTTGTTATATGTGCATATGGTTCATACTTAGTACATGTGCGTACTAACCCCATTTTCTTCCCATTTCCCAAACATTTTAGGTTCCGGTCGTTGAAGGCTCATTCGAGACGACTTGAAGAAGACTTGGATATTCTCTACCATCCAAGTGGGTAGGTCCTCACTTTCCGAGGGCGATGTTGATATCTAGCTTATGGAGTTGCTTTACTTTTTAGACTCTTATGTTCATTCTATTTCGTTTGAGTACAATTTGTATAAGCCTATATGTGGCTTCTTGATATTGATGTAGGGCTATGCCCAAATTACTATGATCGTTTTAGATGGTTATGAGATGAGACAACTTTGAGACTCTATTTTATGTTACATATATGTATGTGCAATAAAATTAGAAGACTATGTAATCTTCATATACGAAGGGTCTATGTATACTCGATATAACTATATGTATGTGTATTTAGAGGTCTATGTAAATCTCAATGTATAAATAGTAAAAGTTTTAAATTCTTTCGTATTTTTTACTATTGAATGCAATGATGAAAATAAGGAGCTAGTCTTAGTCCTCAAAGAGGACGACGACGCCGGTTACGTCTAGGGGTTAAACCCGGATGTGACAATGTTTCCTATCATCAAAATCTCTATGTTTGACAGAGTTCCCAAGCCATCAAGAACTGTAACAAAATAGTCAAAACGTCAATCCTAAATACTCTGCTCAATTAATTATGATAATACCTTACATTGAAATATACTACTACTACTACTACAAGAACACTCTTTTTCTATCCATTTGCTTCAACATCCAATATAATTTAGTCAAAGGTATGGTTTGATTAAAGAAGCATTAAGACAAAGAGGATTGTAATCATGTACTACTAGTTATTTGAAGAAAACTTCTGCATTAGGTGATAAACACTGAAATTTTAACCAACTGAATCTGTTATTTCATATGTCCATAATCTTCATGGATTCATGATGTAACTTTGATTCTGAGAAGAATCGAAGACTTCGTAGATTGATGCAGAAGAGGATCTTTTCCGCGAATGTTTCCTAACACAATTAGTCTGAGGTGATCAAAAGTTACATCTGCAGATGTTCCTTTCAAATCAACATAATCATGAGCTAAAGGTACACCACCATTAACAACCTAAGAAAAAGCAATAAAAACACCAAATCTGAGTTAGAACCTTGAATTCCAGATATGTTAGTTCTTTCCTATTAATATAATAGAAATATCATATCAAACATCATTGGAGTAATAACTGCAGTAAATTTTATTTTATCTTATGAAGTCATTTGCGGGATTTCCCCCCCCCCCCCCCAAATAATAAATTGCAGATTTATGAATTGCGGGGGGGTTTAGCCCCTTCACCAAATATGAAATTGTCTGGGTTCTGACCCCTGAAATTTTATTTTATTCAAAAAAATATTAAATAAGAGAATTTACGAATTATGGGGTTTTTAACCGCCGTAGACTTTAACGGTTGTGTCACACCCCGAGGCTACCGCCTTGATGTAAATACAGAACATAGGATAACGAGTGATCAAAAGGCTACAATGAGTGATGTTGAATCTGCTGATCACCAACTAAAGTAATCAGTAATTTTAGAACACAATGCAATTGTCAACAAAACATTTAGGCTCAAATGGAGCCAAAATGGTTGCACACGCTCACAAGGTAGTCTCAAAATTTCTGCGCAAGATCATTCATTAAACTTACCAAAGCTAGACACTTGGACTAACAAGGCAAGCTCTAAGATTTCATAAACATGTTTCCAACTAAAATCTCACCACACATGACACTTCAAACAAAATCATTTAACACATGCGGAAAAGATAAAATAAACTTTGCAAATATTACAAGACATAAAGATGATGTTTGGTTTTTGCAGTTCTCTGAGAATGGGAAGTACTTAGATGATGATTTTCTGTTATTATCTGGAAGAAAATGTTTGAAGCAGGTCACAAGGAACTTGTGTCATTTATATGATAGGGCCTTGATTACAATCAGCTTCTCACTTGTTGAATAGAGGATGTTATTCCATTGTGGGATATGAGCACTTATGAATGTATAAATATATATACATACGTAATTCTTGAGAACTATGAAATTCTTCTTGGAACCAAACAAATGCCTATAAATATATCTATATGTTCACAAGAGCTTACATCCCACAGTCAAACAACCTTATCTACTCGACAAGTGAGAAGTTGATTGTCCTCAAGGCCCAAATTATAAATGACACAGGTTCCTCATAACTAGAAACATTATGCTTCAAGCATTACCTCCCATATAATAATCAAACAATCAATAGAAGATGAGGCTAAGTACTTCCCATTATGAGAGAACTGCAAAACTCGGATATAATCTTTGCGTTCTTTAATGTTTGCAAAGTTTGAGATGGAACCTGATCTATTACGGTGATCAGTAAGCAATGCCATTTCATTGATAACTGAGTTGTGAAATAAACAAGACTCTAGATTCTATTGAAAGACTTGTTCGGCAAGATGGATCAATCTTTTTTTAGAAGTCATCATTATAGTTGGAAAACGTTCTTTGCAATCATTCTAATAGCTTTGTCCTATCGATTTAATTTTCATTATATTGGACGCCCCAAAGAAAACCTATTGTGAGTTAGGGGTCCTATACGTGAGAATTTCCGCGTCCTATATTTCTCATGAAAGATCGACCAACGAAGTGACAACACTTTATCGATTTCTAAAAAAGGCAAGATTCACCACCTAATGAACTAAATGTGCATAAGGAAACCATCCTACACTAAACTAACAAATAAATTTAATTTAAAGAATATGTTAAATAATAGACCGGGTAAGGATTTAAATTAACGCTAAAGGAAGGTGTCAGACACCTTTCGAGGTCCAAAATGAGAGTACTAGTTAAATCTTGTGAATTATGTATGGGAAATGTGTTGTGATAAAATGTCATTAATTTAAAAAATGGTGTGGTAAAATAAGAAAAACTGAATAAATTAGTGGAAGATAGACTAAGGGAGTGTCTGGATAAACTTTTTAAGTTACTGATAAGTCAAAAGTAGATAGCTACCTACTTTCAATTTTTTGTTTTCTTTTCATACTTTTAAGCCTAAAGTACAACACTAAGTGTTTTACCAAATACATCTAAAATTAAAAAGTACTTTAAAAAAGCTTTTAACTTGTTTATATGTGGCTTTGAGCTTTTAAGCACGTTTAAATTTTGGACGTATTTAGGTAAAACAAAAGCACCTTTTTAAAGCTTAAAAAGTACCAAAAAAAAGTCAAAAGCAAAAAGTTGGGAGTTCCCAATTTATGATTTATGGCTTTTTACTTATAGACCACTTAAAAAACTCAATCCAAACACTCCTTAAATTATTAAGTAAGGAATCATTTATTAATTATAATTAAAAGGATCTAGTAAAAACAACTTCAAATGTGAAAGTTTTTGTTGCGTAAAATTAAGGTAGTTTAAGAAAGTCAGGTAACCAAACATAAGACTTCATTTACTAGTTAACATGCTTAAAAAATATTAATCAAATGAACTAATTAGATAAAAAAAAAAAAGACAAAAGAAATATATATGAGACTTGTCATTAAAGAAAAATTTATTGTACTAACAAATAGTTACAACTTAAAACAAATCTACAAATTTATTACATGGACAAAAAGTACCATATTTTAAAGATATCATAATTATAGCTATCCCAAATACATAAGATTAAAAGACAAGATGAAATTATGTAGTATGTGAATTTAGGTATGAATTACAACCAATGATTCATACAAAACTAGTTAAGTCATAAAGTTCAGGATTAAATTAAACAATGCATGCTCTCATGCCATTAGATAAAAATGAAAAATATATAATATTGACAATAAAAGAAGAAAGGGATTGAT
This sequence comes from Solanum sitiens, assembly GCA_016801875.1. NCBI lineage: Eukaryota > Viridiplantae > Streptophyta > Magnoliopsida > Solanales > Solanaceae > Solanum > Solanum sitiens. The sequence goes on from JABWTJ010000252.1 coordinate 884,298, forward strand.
GAAAGTAATTGAATAAAACAAATAAAAAGAGAAACTAAGTTGAAAATGAGAAGAGTAAAGGGTAGAGAAACTAACTTGATCAGATGAATACATATACATTATGTTTAAAATGAAGTAATTATAAATGATAAATAATGGGGAAAACCTATTTATAAAATAGGTTCAAACTATGAATAGGTTCAAACTCAAATTTGGTGGCTAGTTAATATAACAAATGAAGGTGTATATATATATATATATATATATATATATATATATATATATATATATATAACTTTTTTACTGATCCACTCTCTAAGATGCTTTGAGACAAGACGAAATAAATTCTTTAAGAAATTATTCAAGTGTACTAAATAAAATATTTTTATATTTAAAAAGTTGTAAGAAGCTAAAATATATGTATATCTTTTTATGTATTATATTAAATTATGTTGACAATTTAACATAATAAGAAAACTTGTCAAATTTTTATATATTTAAGAGGGTAACATATATATAATAAGAATAGAAGAGAATAGCGGGTTGTTTTATTTTTATAAAGCTATATGTGCGCTTCATATAAGAAGTCGGCTATAGCTTGTCTATCTTCATCATTTTAAAAATGTACCTGGATGAAGCCAAAATTAGTCGTTTCATTTTTTATCGTTTACCAAATGTACATAGCCTCCAATAGGGTAAAGATTCCACTTGAATTATTCTTCGAGCGTTTACATCTCCATTTTTGTGGCTGAATTTCAAGCAACATCATCCAGTTTGATGTACACATAATAATATTCAAATAGATGAGAGTATGTATGTTCTTAAGTTTTAACTAGTCAAACAATAAAGTAATAAAGACTCTTAATCAAAGTAAGCACATAATAATAAAAAGAGTTAAAAATTTGTAAGCACATCAAAATAAGCAGATCAAAAGATCCGAAATAAATTTGTATATCATCTTATTTTTTTCTCATGATTTAATTAAGCGTGCCTTAAATTTTATCAAAATTTATGCTATACGGCCTAATGATTCTAGGTTGAACTAATGGAACAAAGAGAGAATTTGTAAACCATATAGACAATTAAGAATAACTAGCTAACTATCACATAGTTATGAATTTAGAAAACAATACTCAATAAACTAAAACTAGTAAGCTAGTGACAAATTTTAGGTGAACTTCAAATTTTAATATTGATCATATATAGCGTTAATAGTTAATATTCTTAAACATTTCCAATAGAACTCCTTCAATTTAATGAACCCAATAATATTAATGAATAGGCAATTACACTAAGATATACAAAATTAAGCTAAGACATGCTACCACAGATATAAGATGAGTGAACGGATCTGGTCAAATTTGTCCAGGTTAAAACGAGTCAAGAAAATAAACAGATCTAAATCAAACCCAAATTTACTTGGGTCAAAACGGGTCAAATAATGGGTTATATAATGGGTCAATACTCAATCAAACTCAAGTTTTACTAATTTTAAGTGTTTCATCTGTTCATTCTAAAGTTTTCTATACCTAATAGAATTATCATTTTTCTTTATTATGCCTATATATAAAATATCAAATTAGAAAAAAAAATTAAAAAAATTAATTGACAAAATTTCTCATGAGTAAATTTGTGTTACATATCATCCCAATTTTTAATAGACTGAAATAGATTTAGCTAATAAGTAGACGGGTTGATAAACCACCCAAACATAAATGGATTGGGCGGGTTAGATTTGATTTTTCCAACCCTAATTGAAATATCCACTAAATTTGAAGACGAGATGAATTTAAGAGCAGAAAAAGAAATGTAACTTTAGGTCAAGTAACGTACATCAACATCGCTAAAAATCATCAGCTAAAAAGGACATAGAATCAAAATTTTAAGTTTTAGACCTAGCCAGAATGGTGGTTTCATAATGGTGTTCCTATGGTTGCGTTTTTTAAGGACGATTTATGGTGAAGAAGATGAGGTTTTGGGTGTCACTCACGAATCTATTATGGTGTTTTCATAATAGTATTTCTTTAATTTTGGACAGTGAATATTTAGTGTTGGTGGTTGTCGATTTGATGAGTGGAGGCGAAGGTAGTGATTGTTTCACTGGAAAACAAGTGTGGAGGAGAACGGAGGGGGAGTAAGAGAGGTGTGGTGGTTTTTTGGTGTCTACTCTCCGCTGGTTCGTAGCTGAGGGAAAGGAGGAGAAGGGAGGTATTTTTGTTTCATCAGAGGTGGGCGACTCTTCACAATTGTTTCATAGTAGAGTAATGGCTGGGGAGAGGATAGTGAGGGTGGGGGGCGGCTCATCTTCAACTGGGAAGAAAGATGAATAGTGATTTAGGTTTTGGGTGAATAAATAGAAAAGGCAAAGGATTTAATTTCGACCGTTGATCAAGATGAGATAGATCTCTATGATTAAAAGGTAGGGTCTGGGATTTTTATTGGGTCCTAATCTCTCTCTCTCTCTCTATCTCTCTCTCTCTCTCTCTCTATCTATCTATCTATCTCTCTTTCTCTCTCTCTCTCTCTCTCTCTCTCTCTCTCTCTCTCTCTATATATATATATATATATATATATATATATATATATATATATATATAAAGCTGAATCTAAACAATCCTGTGTGGCACCTCTCTATGGCCAGCATTTTCATTCTCTTTTATCTCCATTTTTTTGAAATTTTAAATTTACTTTCTATTTTTTATTTGTATTTTAAACAAAAGCTGAAAGAATTTAAATGAATTATCCAATTAATCATGTTCTTTAAAAGCTTCCCTCACATTAATGTATATTTAAGTAAATAGAACATGAAAAGACCAAAAACGTTTCATTTTTCATAACTGCTTATTTTATTTAGATTATGAAATAAACAAATTTGAGTATTTCTAACAAACAACAATGAACTCCTCCTCTTTTCTTCATTTCTTCTTTTCTTACGATAATAAAGAAGAATATACGGATATCACAGACAACAATGAACTCCTCTTTTCTTTGACAAACGAGAAGAAAAAGAGTGTATCATGATGCTTCCGAAGACATTGGTTGGAGAAATATTGTATTGACAGAAAAAACTTGATTTGATATATCAAATTTCTAGGCTTCGAATTTCTTCAACAAAAGAGAAAAGAAGAAGTACATCATGATCCTTTCAAAGATATTGATAGGAGAAATGTTATATTGAGAGAAAAAAATTGATTGGAAGAATGATTAGTGTAACAAGGGGTAAGATAATTATTTGGAGAAAGAATCCATCTATTTATGCATTTCATATCAAATTAGGAGAAGAATAAGTAGATAATATGTTTTGTGATTTAAAAGAGAAGGAAATTAATGTTGATATTATCTCTTTTAATTTAATTATTCTATTGATTCATTTCTTCTTTTATTTTGTCTCGATTTTTTTATGTGTCTTTAATCATAGTTTATTATTATTATTATTATTATTATTATTATTATTATTATTATTATTATATATATATATATTTATATTTATATATATATGTGTGTGTGTGTGTTTGTGTGTGTGTGTGATGACATCATTCTTAGTCTAGCATTTGATATTTATTTATATAATTGACATTTTAAATATATTTATTGCACAAAAAAAAGTTTCATTATTTTTTAATAACATTTTTCCTAATTTTAAAAGATTGAATAACTAAAAAAAAAAGATTGATTCATATATACATAGTTTGGTAGTGAAAGATATATATTAGTTAATTTTTGTCTTTTCATCTCCCATCTGTTAATATATTGTTACTCTACTCTACATTAATAAAATTAATTAAGAATTATAAAAATTGAAGGGGGGATAAATACATGCATATACATTAAAATCTATAATAAAGAAGACAATTATAGTGGGAAGTGAAAAGTTGATTGAGTTGAATAAATATTTTTTTCTATTTTTTTAAAAGAAAATAAGAAAATAATTTTTTCTCCCATATTTTAAGACATGCAAAATTAAATAACGATACTTATAAATATGAAAGATTAGATAATTATGAGTATTTTATTAATATAATTAAAAGATTGTCATTTATAAATGTAAAGGTGTGAGTTATAAAAATGATTTTTTTTAAAGAAAATTATTTGTGAAAAAAATCCAAAAAACAGAGAAAAAAGAGATAAATATAACTTCTTATTTTATTTATTTTGTATATATAATAATAAGTACATTTATATTAGTTTAAGAGTTTTTAAAATAATTGATTATGAAAAAATAGAAAAAAATTGAAACAAAAAAAAGAGAAAAAAGAGATAAATTTAACTTGGCCTATATTCAATTTTATTTATTTATGCATATATAAATAACAATTATGTTTGTTATAGTTTAATTACAATTATATTTGTAAATGTTTTTAAAATTAATAAAGAAGTTAAAAGAAATAATTTTAAAAAGATATAATTAGTAATAATATTAATGAGGAAAGAGAAAATATAAGTGTATAGCTATTTTGTGAAAATTTGAATTTGGTAAGAAAAACAAATCTAAAATGAAGAAGGAAAGTGAGGGAATTAAAAGCACAATTATTTTGGTAAGAGAAAAAATAATGGAAAATAAAGAAGGAAAGAAAGAGATCTTAGGAAGATATAAATAGTGTAGTAATAATGAAGAAAGAGAAAATCTAAATTTGTATTTTTTTTATTTTTTTTAAAGAACAAATTATGGGAAAAAACAAACAAAATAAATAAATGACAATTCTGGCCAAAGGGAGGTGTTATATTTGACTTTTAGTGTTATCGCCCTTTTGCTCCAATTATGACACTTTTTTTATATTTATTTGAAGAAATAAAAAATTATTGATAAATATTATAGTTACAAAATTGTTTATTCTATGGTTTTAGATCTTCTTCATTGTTTTATGAATATTCTAAAAATTTATGAGATATTCGAGATATCTTTAAGAAAGACAATATTGATATTTTTAAGATTTCTCTGTGAATATTCAAAAGTTATAGGATATTTGAGATTTTAATCTTTATAAATATCTAATAATTTATGAGATATTTGAGATCATTCAAAAACAATATTTAATATTTTTATGATCTCTTCAGAAATATCTAAAAACTTATGGAATATTCGAAATAGCAGAATTACTTCAAAAGTATCTTTTTTTATATCCTCTGGGATATGAAAACACAAAAATTTCGTATTAAAGACATAAAAAATTAATATTTTGTAAAAAAAATACATTAAAAATAGAAATAATAAATATACAAGAGAGCTCAAATATCAATTTTGTATAGAAACTGAATAAATTATGTAATTCAAACATTACATAAAGATGAAGAAGTTAAAAGCGAATAACAATGATTTCATATGTCAATATCGTGGATGAGTTTTGATTTTCAATAAAGAATATGAAAAATTTGGACAATATATGATAATAATTTTGACCATTAGTGCTATTAACTCCTTTTACTTTCTTCCCTTTATCTCATTATTAATGTCATTTATATTATTTCCTTAAATTACTTTATTTTCTTTTCTATTTTTTGTTATTAATTTATACGAATATTATATATATATCACACTTCTTAGTCTAGCATTGATATTTATTTTTTTCTTTATTTTCTTTCAATTACGTTTTTCTAATTTTTAAAGACTGAAACATTTTACATTAAATTTTATAAAATAGCAAAAATAACTATATATAATTCGTATGATCATTAGTGCTATTAAGTTCTTTTACTTCCTTCCCTTCATCTCATTATTAATATTATTTATATTATTTCTTAAATCACTTAGTTTCCTTTCTTTCTTTTATTTGATTCCCTTTCCTTATGTTTTTTTTATTCCTACAAATATGTTACTATAACTTAATAAGAATTGCAAAAAGTAATTTTACAAAAATTGCTTTGTTTTTTAATTATTTTTCAATAATATTATACACTATCGTTATTATATAATATATAGAATAATAATAATAATAAATCTAAAATAAAATTATGCATCAATATTTAATTTACTTTAATGACATTTTTCCTAAGATTTAAAGTCTATAAGCTACTTAAAACAATTCAATACAAACACCCCCTCATATTTAAAAGCCCAAAACATGTGTGGAAAAAAAAACATTTGAAAATATACTGAAATTCTATAATTTTTAATGGTTATTACGGTGTCAATTCTTTGCTTATTTCCTTTTTCCTTTTTCCTTTTGAGTTTTTCATTAGGTCATAACTCATTTTGATTCGAAATATTATTTTTACAATTTTTTTCATTCGAGATGCGATTTTAAATATGCACAATCCATTAAAAATTTCAACATCTTCGTATCTTTTAAGTAGGTGTTCGGACATAGATTTTAAAAAATAAAGAATGTTATTTGTTTTTTTACGAGGGAAATCTAATTCAAAAAAATAATTATCTTTTCTTTTAATTATTTTTATGGCGTTTCACCTTATTTTGATGATTTATTTTATTTTTTGGTATTGATATGTAAAAGAAAAATTTGTGGGTTTATGTAAAATATTATTTGTTTCAAGTTAATTTTTAAAATACTAATACCGCGCGAAGTGCGGTTCAGTTGACTAGTTGATAAACTAAGTTAGAATCAAATAAAATTGGAATAAAATGTATTTGACTTCAATAATTTGGAGGAAAATACATATTACTATTTATAATAAAATGTTACACATATTAAGTAAAAAAAATAAAAAAATGATAATCATTAACTTTTGATATAAAAGAATGCACCTCATTATAAATATTAGAGTCTATAATTAATTGGATAAAACAACCTATAAATCTAATCATATAATAAAAGAAGTAAATTTTTTAAAATATATTTAATCGAATGGAAATCCGAAAAATGGTTTATAGGTCTGTCAAAATTGGTATCAATAACAACAACACTCTAAGTGATTTGTATATGCCACATAAGATTGTGTGTCTACACCTAAAGTTGTTGGGCATAGATATTAATGTACAATAATTTTAATCTTTTAGTTTAGGATTTCACTACTATTTCCTATTTTCTTGATATATGTTTTTCGTATTCTTGTATTTCTTTTCCATTAGGACTTCCAATAGGTTCTCTATTTTAGTTACATTGTATCTTATCAGATCATGATGTATCATTGGAATATGTTTTCATTGTTATGTTTTTTTTTCTATATAAGGACACATTGTTAATGACTAAAATTGTTGTTCTCATCTACATATCAAATATTTATATGGTATCAAAAGTTTTTTATCTCCTCAAAGAGTTCTATGTTTTTGCTAGGCTAGTCAAAGGTAGAATTGGGACTAGGTGAGGTGTGGGTCATCAAGGAAGGGTGGGGTGTAATGTTGAAGTTTTGAAACTCATCAAGGAAATAAAGAAAACTCGTCAAGAAATTTTTACCTGCAAACTAATTCGTGACATAACTATCGTAGTATTATTATATTTTTAAAATTTAAAATATATCTTCATGGATGTTTTCCTAAAAAAAAAAGAGAAAAGAAAAATCGTCAGGGATGAAATATTTTCTATGATCAAGAACACAAAATAGACAAATAAGAAAAAAAATATTTTATATTTTTATTAAAAATGGATAAAAATTTAGAATGTAATAATCGTAAGTAGGAACAAATTACTTATCTTTAATGTTGGAGAAATATGCAATTTCAAAGCTTGTATCTTCATCCACAACCTACAACGGATATTAGGTTTTAATGACCTTCCATGTTAAATTCTTCAGTTTATGATCGTTTCAACATTTAGAGCTTTCATGTAGCAATCACAAGTCATTACTTTTCGGGACTGATTGTTCGGTCACCGAATTGCTCATTTTGGATTTTGTACAAGTTTTTGTATTTTGGTGCCTTTGAATCTTATACGGTTGACTTCAATAGGTAGTTCAAGAAGAAGGCTGCAAAATATAATTTTGACGGTTTCATCAGCAATGGAAGGGCCATTTTAGGAAAGGGGCATGGTTGATTCGGGCGCCAAGACGTCTAATGTGAGTTTGTGTTGTTAGGTGTTCCAACTTGATGCTTCAGCCAAGGGTTGACTTTAGTTAAAATTCTTGCTAAACGTACTTGGATGAAAAATTTTGTCAGCGCAATTAGCTTGTGAATGTCAATTTTCATCTAGAATGACCTTCAATGCGGTTCTATAGACTTGTGATCTCATTTTTAGCTTTCTTGTGGTTTTAATCTTAATATGTAACTTGGTTGTGGGACCCACTTTTATTCGAAACAACCTCAAATGGATGTTTTGATGGTTACGTTGAGTCCGAAATGCCAAATCTGATGGGGTAGCATATTTCATTTGCGCGCACAGGATTTCCAATGAATGCTGGACACTATGTCGGAAAATATGGATTTTGTGCAAACCACCTAAAGTGTTGATATTTGTTGAAGTCTTTTAGCGGATATATATCAGACTTTTAGCGGCCAGAGTTAGTTTTGGAGACCAATATTGGGTATTTATACCCAAAAAAAATAGTTTTTGATCCCTATATTTAAATGACAATTCCACCCTCACCCGAGCTCCGATTTGAGTAATTTGAAGTGTTCTGTTATCATTGGGAGCGTGTTGGGTATGTGATTAGAAGATATTGGGGATCCTCTATTTGAGGTAAATTTGATCTCAAAGTTACCGCCTTAGCTTTATTTTTTTTGTTAATTTTGCATGTTGTTGTTGGGACTATGTTTCGGGTTTGAATTGTGTTATTTTTTCGAAAACAAGATCGAGACTTAGTTTGGGACCTTTTTGACGGAGTTAATTTTGAGATTTTCCGTGGGGGTTCCACATTCCAGTTTTGACTCAATTTTGGGTCTAGTTTTAATTTATGTGATTTTAGTGTCTAAACATTTGTAATAATGTTGTGATTGATAGTTTGATAGTTTGGTGGTGTGTGAGCACTTGTGTTCGACTTTGAGGTAGGCTTCGGTCTACTTTCTTGATAAGCTTCTTAGATGATGGTTGGTATAGATTTCATGTAATTTCATGTGGTATTTTCTTTTCTCTTGTTATTCTATCCTTTATTGATTACGCAAAGCCTTGGGCTTATTGTGAGTTTTGGGATCCTTAGTTTAGAGTTTGTCTTCTCTTGTGGTGTAGATGTTTTTTTAATCTTTGTTAGGATGGATATGTGGTTTCCTTATACTAGGCTGAACATTAGATGCTTAAGCTTGTGTTTTATAGCTTCGTAGTTGTAGTTTGCACCCTTTAGGGCTTGTTTTATGTCGTTCTCCTTGTGATGATGCTTGTGAACTTGGTGGCTCATCATAGTCGTTGGTTGGTTCTAATTGTGCACGGTATGGGACTGGAGCAATGTTATTAGGGTAGGACATTGTCCCATGAGCTTTCTCCTCGTTTATTGATTTAACATCTCTTTTAGGTCCCTTTGCTTGTTGATTAGAGGTGGGTGTGTTGTATCCTTATTGAGCTTATGATTATACTATTGGGCCCGAGGCCGTATGTGAGGACAAGAGTTTGATCCCAGGTTAGTACTCTATGCATTTATAGTGTGGTTTAATTGGCTCCATAATTATTTGATTTTTTGCGTCTTGTTTGAATGCTTGTGATTGCATGCATTGCATTGTTTGCTCATTTTCATGAATTTTATAGTGCCATTCCAACCCATGCATTGTCATATTTATTATTCATGATGAAATACTGTTTTACTCATTTTTATTCTAAATTTGTTTTAATTGGACTTTTACCACATAGATCACTTGACTTACTAAATTCCATCATTTCTTGATTTCGTAGGAGCCTTGGGAATATTGTAGGTGTTAGAATTATTAGATTAGGTTGTGTCTTCACTCGTGGCTTAGATTCTTTAGGATTGATTCTTGTGGCCTTAGACTTGGATGGGCATTAGATTCTTTAGGTTGTGTTTTATCGCCTCGTAGCTATGATTTGCTCCCTTTAAGACTTGTTTGGTGTCGTTCTTCTTGCATTGATGCTTGCAACCTTGATGGTTCGTCATAGGTGTGGATTTGTCCTAGCTTTGCTTTGTCTAGGACTTAAGCGGTGTGATTGGGGTAGAGAATTGTCCTTTGGGTTTGCTTTCTCTTTACACTTTTTGTTCATTTTTACCAATTGTATGGTATTGTATTGTTACCATACATACAATGTTTTTTTTATTGTTACTTAAAATGTATGGTATTGTATTGTTAAATTTCATTGTAACGTAATAATGAAAACTCCCATTTTATGGAACAATCGATTTGGTGTGTTCTCATTGGTACTTAATTTCTATTTCTAATTATCTCCTTATTTTATATTTCATAATAATATTTTACCCATTGCCCTATATTTTTTAATCCCAATAAAACCTCCTACCCTAGAATAGATAAGGACATTTTAGTAAATTTATAAATTACAACACAATACGATATAGTCAAACCAAAAAATAAAAATATTATTAGACTATAAAAAACAATACAATCTAGCCAACATTGTATCTACCATATAGTACATTACAATATAGTACAATATAATACAATACATTATGAAACAATAAGTAACAACGATCTATACAGAGTGTTACTGATTTGAAATATCTTCTTGGTCCCATTGCTCTTTGATTAGCGATGGACATGTTGTATCCTTATTGAGCTTATGATTATACTCTTGGGACTGAGGTCGTATGTGAGGACCAGTTGGATCCCAGGTTAGTACTCTTTGCATTGGTGTGGTATCATTGGTTATATAATTATTTTATTTTGAGTGCCTTGTTTAAATGCTAGTAATGGCACACATTACATTGTTTGCTCATTCTCACGGTTTTCGTGGTAGGATCCTAGCCCATGCATTGACATATTTATCTTTTATGATCAGATACTATTTTCCTCAGTTTTTACACTACATTGGTTTTGACGGGAGTCTTTTTACCTGGATCCTTTCACTTATTTATTTTTGAGATTGCAATTTTCGGGACGTGCTTCTTTTTATACTTGAGATATTAGAGGCATATGAGATGTGTTTAGTTTTTAATTGAAAAATCGGTGCATCGACGCCCTCATGCAAGCTTTTGGTCTTGCTAGTTCCTGGGATTTTATTGAATAGGTAGGCGGCTCCATTATTTGTTGTTCACGATTTGAGGTCATTTCTTCCGATTTGATGCTGATCCTCATAGGTCGAGGCCATTATTTCAAGTTTGAAGGCTGATGTTGATGGGTCGAAGCCGTTATTTCTAGTCTAAGGCTGATGTTTTACGGTTCGAGGTCGTTACCAATGGTTAGAGGTTTGGATGGTTAGTGATGGTTTTTCAGCTCACCCGACATTCATATGCATTGATATCACATGTATACTTGTTTGTTCTTTATACCCTTTGGTTTATTTGGGCCGATTGGGTTTTGTTTTTATTTATACCTTCTGGGCTTATGTGATTCGGTTAGGTTATAGTTTGACTATATGCTTTTCTCTACTATTGTTTTATTATTACCTAGTAGGTTTTGACTTTATAATGTTCAACTCTTCATCTTAGTTTTTGCATTTTTGTTCCGTATTTGGAACTCTTCATCTTAGATTTTGCAATTTTTGGTTTCTATTTGGATTTATTTTGAACTTTTCATATTAGGTTTTGCATTGCGTGTTTCTGTATTTATTTTGAAGTTTTCATCTTTGGTTTTGCATTGTTTCATTCAAGTTATAATTTATCAAAGAACCACTAATGTTTCCAGTCTTTTTAAGATTTGTAAAAGTTATTAATTAATATAAATATTTACCATGAAACTTTACTATCGAATTACAATTTAGTCAGTAATATGACAATATACATTATGAATCAATCAATGATACAATATTCAACATAAATTATATACATTACCAACAAATTAACAATCAGGTAGTAAGCTTCCTAACGAATTATTAATGAGTTTTTTGTGTTTCTAATACTAACAAATTAGTAATGTAAATTACAAAAGTAGATATACGTACTTACTTACAGATTTAGAATTCATTGGTAATTTACTAACGAAATACCAACACATTATTTTCATAACTGAAATTGATAATCGATTATCAATGCATTTTGGTGAATTTACTATCGAACTCACCAACCAAGTTGTTATCTCTTAAAAAATTGCTAACGAAATATTAAAACATTTTATTTTATTTTAGTATATTTTCCAACATATCAATGACAACATGGAACAATGAATAACCACATTTACTAACACTCTTGATCTTCGTTAGTAAACTTACAAACAGAATTCCAAGCAAAAACTGTTGGTGAATTTACCAACAAAAATTTGAAGACTACATTTCAACAATTGCCAACGAGTTATTTATGTGTTTACCAACTAAATTTTAGTCAGTAATTTTTCCAACTAACTAAAATGGGTTGGTAAAATTAGTGACAAGCTTTTTAGAAACGAATTAACATTAGTTGGTATTCAGTTGGAAAATTCATTTGCTAATCAATTTTTACCAACCGATAATTTTGTTGGCAATTCAGGGGATTTTTGTGGTGTAATTACTGTGACCATTTATCTTATGTAGAACTGTTGGTCTTTAGAGCATTTTAATATTATTATTATTATTATTATTATTATTATTATTATTATTATTATTATTATATTATAATAGCTCATCATATTTTATCTCAAAAGGCTGTTTATAGTCTCCTCCTTTGTTCTGCCTTGGTCATTGGTTTCAGAGGTTTAGTAACGCATATGTTGTTAAGTTTTGTTGCAATTAAACATTTGGTATAAACGTTCCAGTGAACGTTCGAAAATGGTCAAAATGTAACATTTCCACGTTGGTGCATTTGTTACCCCTCACCTTATTTAATTCTTTTACCCCTCCATTATACCTTGTAATCTATGTAACTTTTACACAATTTATCTTCACTATTTACTACCCTATTATCTTCCTATTTATAGCAAAGAATATTTCCTCAACTACAAATAGTGGAGGTCTTCATTTGGTTTAGAGATGCAAGAAAAATATATAGTGCAAAAAGTTTGTCAAAAAAGAGAGTTTTTATTATTTGAAGGCAGATGTTCTTTTCGTGGAGCTTTAGACTCAACTCTTGTCCAGAATTTGTTGAGTTATACTTTGTGATTAGGATGTTATGTCTTGGAGGGGATAGGTCAAGAGGAGGACAACTTCTGTACCGGTGAAAACATTTAATTTGTTGTAGTTATCCTGAATATCCTTAAAGAGAGCGAGATATATGCGTCTCATTCTGAAGTGATTTTTATTTCTTTATTTTATTTTCAATTGTAATATTGTAATTCTGTTATTTTATAATTTTTCACTAACAATTTTAAGGAGTGTAAAATGGCTACAATTGAAAATACCTCGGATGTCAAGATGGGAGACATTAACAGGCCATTTCGGTTCAATGATAACCATTTCAAGAAAGGGTAAAATACTTTTCTACTTAAGTCTTCTCAATATTTCTTGTGCGTTAACTGAGAAGAATTTTAATAAAGTAGACATCACCTCTATGAACGATGATGAAACTGTTAGGGTATATACTATTAATCATGTGTTTAGACATAATATTCTAACAATTTTTAAAATTAAATATCTAAGTGGGAGATTGTTAGGGTATATACTATTAACCATGCATTTAGATATAGTACATTATAACAATTGTGATGGTTAAAAGTCTAAGTGAGAGATTGTTGGGATGTAGACTATTAACCATATGTTAAGAAATAATATTTATTAGAGAATAAATATCTTCTCAATTTCAATAGATAATATATTCTTTTATGTGTCTATTTACTTATATAGTAGATGATTTAGTGTGTAGAATTTTAGCTTATACACAGAGAATTAAATCATCGATTCTTATAAGTATAATGTTTTTTGGTTCACAATCTAGGATGGAAATTGGACATGTCATCGGATACGATTGTAGCACAAGATTATATGTGATTTATCCTGATTATGGAAATAGTATAGTTCCAATTTCTTGTGCTAGTACATTTTGTATGTATTGAACGGGACCGAGTAGAGATAGTTGTTTTAGACTGACTAATAAAAACATCTTCTCTAAACTATCAAATGTACTTATATTGTTAATCCTGATATAACTATTATGATTTGTACATATTAGTTATCGTTTTGATTTATTAAAAGGTGAGATTCTAAGATGGATCAATATGCCTAGTAAGTTGGATGATAATAATATATATTGGTGAAGTAATAAGTTAGTTGATGGAATCCATGTCTCGTTATAGAGATTGATTGATATGCCTTTTTGAGAAACTTATAAGTTTTCATCGTGTCAAATCTTATAAGTGGATTTATGAAATCCGACACATGAAATAAGTTAAGCACTGTTTTAAATGAAATTAATCATTAAGTTAAATTCTTAGTAATTTAATTTATTGATTAGTATCTGAAATTTTAACATGGGGAATTACACAAGTGTTTAATGGGGAATTACAAAGAGGAGTGCAATTACGAATTTCTAGTGAAATTATTTATAATTTATTGTGGTAAAGATAATTCAAATTAATTATTTGGAATTATTTCCACAATATAAAGCCTCGGTAATTAATCGTCGTCCCTGTAGTGCCAATATTTAACTAGAACTCAGTATCCTATTTCTATGCAAAAAGGAAGAATAATATGAATTTTTCTAGACGCTACAATAACAAGGTTTTCTAGTCCTTTTTGAATTAGGAAGAAATCTCTATAAATAGGGATTCTCCTAACCTAGAAAAACGATGATTAGTTTTCTATTAGATACTCTGCCACCCAAGTATTGAGAGAGTTCGGATGTGACTTGAGATCACTGTAGAAGATCATAGCTATCTTGTAGATTCACCTGAAGGTTGGTCTAACTTGGGGATTCTCTTGAAGATGTATGTTCACGCTTCAAGAGGTATTAATCGAATTAAATTTCAACAAGTTTATGTGTTCTAACATGATTATCTGGTCTAGCATGAATGGTATTGGTTATCTATTATTTATGTAAGTAGTAAAGATCCTGATATGCTTCCGCTGTGCATAAATGTTTTTCAACAATTGACATCAAGAGTAATAGCCTTACATATTCATAAATTCGATCAAGTTCTAATGGATATATAGTTGGAAAAAAAAAAAGATAATGGGTGGCGGCTGCGGTGATAACCCAATCACCCGTAATCCCGTATATGAGATCTAATTATTATTTTTCTGTGAAAGTAATATCAAGACTTGATAATCAAGTGTTTGGATGTAATTTCTGTTGTGCCAAGGTTGCTCTTTGATGATTGTATTTGCCTCTAGTGTTTACTAGAGAGGAGAACTTGTTGTACCCACTTGGTTCTTGGTGATTAGTGAAAGTTTTGGTACCGTTGTTGAGCGGTCCCGTGGTTTTCTCCCCGATTTAGGGTTTTCACGTATATAAGATTTATTCCGCTTCCGTGTTGCTTTGTCTGTGCTTCCCCAACAATTTCTTGGTCACATGAAATATGCGGCAGTAAGATTTTTTTTTTTTTTTAAACTTTTGATTGAAATCAAGTCGGCAACAATTTAGTGTGCATAATTAATTTTCTTAAGAATCAATTGATTATGTGCTGCCATTAATTATGTTCATATAATTAAAAGGAAAGTGATGTGATATTATTGGCGGTGGCTGAGTTTTGGGATAGCTGTAGCCGTAGGGTGTCAATTGTATAAAAATTTTTGGCAAAGTAAATATTTAATTTTTGGTCAAATTTTTTATTTGGGTTTTGGGATACCTGTAGCCGTAGGGTGTCAATATTTGTATAATTTTTTTTGGCAAAGTAAATATTTATTTTTGGTCAAATTTTTGATATAATTTAGCATAATATGTAGTCGCTTTTGATTGGTCATGAATTAATCCTTTTATTATTACATGAGCAATTTTTTATGTATATATTAAGAATTTCATAACTAATAAATGGTTATCATTAAGTGATTTATTTATTTGAAATTATAAAAATTCTTAATATTTTATATATGTGCAAATATCAATATATGTATTGAAAATTATGATAAATAAAACGGAAAAAGGACCTAAAATAACCTTAAATTATTGAAAATAGTATAAAAATACCCTCCGTTAACCCTTGACGTCAATCTTTATGGCCCTATAATGCCCTTATCACAAACAGCTGCATTAACCTATACAGTTAGAGTTTTCATTTAATACATGGCAACCTGTGATTCGTTGAAAATTTAATTAATCTAAACAAATTAAATCCCAACCCAAACTCAGATCCACCTATTAATCACCCGCCCCATCTAGAAACTCCATTTCCCTTACGTTTCTGTCCATAAAAGAAACATTGATTCAAGGTCAAAAAATTGTGATAGATGAATCAAAAGGTCCAAATACGTGATACATGATCAATTTCTTATAACAATTATGAAAAACTTTCTACCTCATAGATAAATCTCGATATTGGGACTCCAAGAAATCCCTTACTTATGCATAGTTGTGGAATTGATCCGGACATATTGACACTTCATTTCAGCAACTATACAATAATGGATATGAAATGCAGCACCCAAATTATTCATAAGTCGATATGAACTAAGATACTTTACCAATGTTGATTTTAGTTTGGTGCAATGGACATTAAGAAAGAGGTTTCTCATGAAAATAAAGTACACAATAGTGAGAAGTTCGAAAAAATGTTTGGTCTGCAAAGGGAAGCACCCTCAAATTGATTCTCAAAAATCTAACAAGCCACCAAGTTCAAGGACCAAGTCTTTTGATGAAACATCTTTTTAAACATAGAATTTAGAATTCGAAAAATCTTAGCTATGATCTTGAAGAATGAGAAAAATTCCCATTGCAGAAGGAAAGAGAAAATGGACCTGGTTTATAGATTTAAACTCTTTAGATAATGAGTTTTCTAGTTGGGGCGGGTAGAAATTAATTGGTGGATCCAGATTTGGATTTAATTTAATTTGTTTAGATTAATCAAATCTTTAACGAATCACAGGCTGCCACATATTAAATGAAAACTCTAATTTTATATGTTAACGGAGCAGTTTGTGATAAGGGTATTATAGGGCCGTAAAGATTGACGTCAAGGGTATTATAGAGCCAATAGGTCAAGGGAGGGTATTTGTGTACCAATTCCAATAGTTCAAGGGTATTTTAGACCATTTTCCGTAAATAAAAAGGATCTATGAAAGTGATCTATTTATTTAAGTTATCAAATATTTTCAATATATCATTTATAAATTGTCCTAAGTGAATACTAGTGGTAATTTTTTTAAATAATTTTTTTTTTAAGATGCTAGTAATGCTAAATTAACTCATGAGAAGAGATATTAAAGTTTCACTCAAAAGGAGAAAAAATAGTATCTTAAATTCTCAGATGTATTAATCGAAAAGACAATTTGTTACAAGAAGGTGTTGTGTGTCTTAGCCAAAGAAAGAACACAAGTACATCTTATGCTCATGAGATAATTATTAAAAGAGAATGAAAATTTTAATCAAGTTATTTTAATCTAAAATTATGTCTAAAACGATTACTTTTTCAAATTTGGTCACAGTTTAGGTGGTCACGAATTTTATGATCTCTGATTGACTTTGAAATTTGATAGTTCCATCGATGATCGTTTAGACGGATTTTAGGTAGTTTGTAAAATTAAAATTTGATTTGAATATGATAAGATCATTCTTTATATCAATTGTTTTTATGTTAAATTTGGAATATGATTGTACATGGTTATTTGACATGAATTGATATGTGATAAGAAGGTAGGTCATATTGTTTTAATTCCTAAAGATGTCTAAATCCCTTGAATTTGAATTTGGTCATAAATTTGGAAATAATTTTTTTATATAGATTCCAATAGATCTGAAACTTGGTAAGTTCTTTGATAACGGACTAGTAAGAGGTACTCATTGTTATGTGGTTATATTTTTTTAAGGTCGTTAAAATGATTTTAAAGTTGTTCTTTGAAATTAAAATGTGATTTAGTATGAATGACATCCTTTATATGGGTTTTATTTATGTTATATGTGGTACATGATTACACATGATGAGTTAACATAAATTGATATATGATAAGGATGTGGATCTATTCATTTTTCCTTAAATCGTTTGGATCTGAATTTGATCATAGATTTGGAGATAAATATTATTTTTGAACTCCAATTGATCAGAGATTTCGTAGGTTCATGAGAAACGATCAAATTTAAAATACTCATTGTTATGCATTGATTTGGTAATTTGAGATCGTTCAGATGATGTTATTAGATAATTTTTGTATCTTGAAAAATTAATTTTACCGAAAAATTACTCGACTATGATATAGTGGTGATAAAGTTTGTTCTCTATGGTCTTGTGACTAAATTTTAGTGAAGTATTAAGTTCATGTGTTAGCTTAGACTTCCCTCCATAACAGATGAAACTAATACAAATCATTAAAATTTAATCTCTAATTTTGATTATTTGTATTAACTCTACTAAACTTAGTAATTTTTGATTGGATCAATGGATCTAGGGATAATGATATTCACTTGACTTAAACTAACATATACTCTACATCTGAGTTGGCTTTTGTTCTAAATTTGTTGAAGTGAATATCTCACACCATATATGTATGTTGCATGAGTAGTCGTTTTTTCATCAAAATTTATTGTTCAAGATGCATTTATATCTATAAGGCATGATTTAAATTTTAATATTCACCGTATACATAAACATGCTTTCTTTTGAAATTTTAGAGTTTCGTTCTTTAATCTTAATTCGTGTATCTATTTCACAAAATGATGATATATGATAAGAATTACTAAGCGGGAAAATCTAAAATTCTATCATGGCCAAACAACATTTACAATCAAATTGATCATAGTTTTGAAATTCAAAAAAAAAAAAAAACTCTGGTTGATCTGAAATTTGGTAGATTCATAAAAACGACCTTGTAAGAAATTAATTTTTTTTTGGATCGTTATATGATTTTTGGTCATAATTGATCAAATAGTAGTGAAGTATTAGTTTTATGTGCTGGCTTAGACCTTCCTCCCTAACGGATGAAATTGATACAAATTACTATGCAATTAATCGTGTAGTTTTGAAATCTATATGAACTCTCCTAAACTGAGTAATATAAGATTGAATCAGTGTAGCTAGAGGATTTTCACTTGACTTAAACTAACAGTAGATTCTCCAACTGAGTTAGGTCTGTATAATTTTATGCAGTGAATAATCGGTCATTGTACATGTGTATTGCATGAGTAGTTCTCCAATCCCAACGATTAGCTATTCGAGATGCATATATATATGAGCCCTGAATTTCGTTATTCAGGATTATTCAAAATACTATGATCTATTTAATGTATTATGTCAATAGACTTTACGCACCCCTTAGTACTACTTAAGCTTTTCTTTTGATAAAGATAAAATATTAATTCAAAGAATGCATTGTACATATACCTTGTGTTAGAGGAATTATTTTCAGTTTCTAACTAGATAAGAGATGAATATTTGATATATTTGTTTGTAACTCTCCTATCATTGAGTTTGATGAATATTTTATTTCTAGTGATATGTAGATGCACATTTTTTTTATTAATATTATCTCACATAAATTGAATTTTATTAATCTATCTCATAAGAGAAAGTATCTTTTAAATTGAATGAAACTTATTGTACGCTAGCGTCTAAGTTATTTATTTTGAATAGAACTTCGAGGTTGGTTAATGGATGGGCATAACGGTTCATTGAAAGTGAAGTCACTACCAACATATGAGTTCTGTTAGAAGGAAAAATAACTAAGAGACTTTTCTTCTTAAAAGGGAAAAGGTGGTAGTGATAAGTTAGAATTATTCTATCTTGATTTGTGAGGTAAATGAACATTTGAGCAACAGGTGACTTTGAGTATTCTAAGATTTCCACAAATGGTTACTCATGATATGAACATATTTTTTTTTGATGTTTGGAAGTCTGAATATCTTGATAAACTAGTCAAAATATTTAAGATAAACTAATATAACATCATGAAAAATATCTAAAATCACTGCAATCTAATTGTAGTAACGTAAACCCCTTTGCAGATAAATGAGTCACTTATCTTATAGAATAATTGCATTTTAATTGTCTACACCAAGCGCTCTATAATAGATTAATGTAAAAGAGAAAAGAACTAGACTCTTATGAAGATGATAAGATTAATTATTGACTTATTATTAGTTATTTTGTTTCTTTCGGGATAGATTCTAATAATTACATATCACATTCTTAATTTAATTTCTTTCAGATCAGTACCTTGGACAGCAATAGAACTAGTTGGTTTTGACGTAAGTCTAATTTGTGACATGTTCAGATATAGGATTGTCCAGCACATGTGCTGAGTGGGAGAATAAGAAATAAGAATATTGAAATTAAGAATGTAATGTGTGGTTTAATTGGATATCCTAAAGAATGAAAGAAGTTTTATTATAGTATCCTAAAGAAAATAAGTGATTGTTAACACAACTATCTGGTTTCTAGAAAAGATAATTTTAGTAAACGAAATTCGTAGAAGTAAATTAGTTTTACGGCAAATGAACAAAGAAATAACAAATAAGTCAATTGTAAATTTAGACGCTTAAGAACATCTAATCGATATGTCAGAATTGACGTTCCATTGCATTTAAGTAGTAGGAGAAATGTTATTAGACATAACAAAACTACTATCTCAAGTAGTGGGAGTGAGTTGAGCATATTAAAAGAACACTTCATAAAAAGTTGTTAATATTTCAATATCGAAAGATTTTGAAGAAAATATTAAAACTCAAGAACATGAAAGTCTGATATAATAGTAGTACTTAGTCGTAGTGGGAGAATCATAACGAGATTGATTTGTTTTGTATGCTTGAGAGAACTTTTCTGATAAAGCTCCTGAAAAGAAGTACACTCTTGGAGGGTTTCATGATAAGGTCTCTCAAGATCTAGTACAAAATCGATTTGTTACTACGAAGCACTACTAGACAAAATTGCATGAGAAAATAGCTTGGTAATTTCTTTCGATAAAAAATAAAGGAATGCATGTGAAAGTTGTAAATGCATAGTTAAGAGTCAAGTGGGAGATTGTTAGGGTATACACTATTAATCATGTGTTTAGAAATAATATTCTAACAATTTTCAAGATTAATATCTAAGAGAGAGATTGTTAGGGTATATACTATTAACCATGCATTTAGATATAGTACATTATAACAATTGTGATGGTTCAAAGTCTAAGTGAGAGATTGTTGGGATGTATACTATTAACCATATGTTAAGAAATAATATTTATTAGAGAATAAATATCTGCTCAATATCAATAGATCATATATTCATTTATGGTGTCTATTTACTTATATAGTAGACGATTTATAGTGTGTTTGGTATGAAGGAAAATATTTTCTGGAAAATGTTTTCCAATTTTCTCATGTTTGGTTGGGACAATATCTTGGAAAATGTTTTTCAAATCAACTCATTTTCCTCAAAATTAAGGAAAATGACTTCCCTTCAAAAGTTAAGAAAAATATTTTTCAAAACTTTCCTCCAATTTCAAATTACATTTTTTTTGGGGGGAAAAACATCAATTTTAAAAAAAATATTTTCAATTTCAAAATTTTATTTTTTTCATCCTATCCCTGACCCCACCCCACCCCACCGGCCAGCTCCCCCCCAACCCCACCCCTTCCCCAAAAAATTAATTTTGCTTTTTAAAAATATTTTCAACTTCAAATTTTTATTTTTAAACTCCTCCCCCTCCTCCCCCCGGCCAGACCCCCACCCGCCCCCAACCCCCAAAAAAATTATTTTTATTTTTGAAAAATACTATCAACTTCAAAATTTTATTTTTTCACTCATACACCCTCCCCCCTGCCCCCATCTACTACCCCACCACCCCACCCACCACCACCACCACCCAAAAAAAAATTATTTTTAAAAAATATTTTCGATTTCATAAATTAATTTTTACTCTAGTAAAAATAAAAGATGTCTCTCAAAAACATTTTTCATTCATAAATCAAACACTAAAAATTATTTCCGGAAAATATTTTGTACTCACCAACCAAACATGAGAAAATAAGTCCAAAATCTACTTGTTTTCCAGGAAAACATTTTCTAAGAAAACATTTTCCAGGGAAAACATTTTCCTCCATACAAAACACACCCTTAGTGTGTAGAATTTTAGTAGATACACAGAGGATTAAATCATCGGTTCTTATAAGTATAAAGTTTTTTGGTTCACAATCTAGGATGGAAATTGGACATGTCATCGGATACGATTGTAGCACAAGATTATATGTGATTTATCCTGATTATGGGAACGGTATAATTCCAACTTCTTGTGCTAGTACATTTTGTATGTATTTAACGGGACCGAGTAGAGATAGTTATTTTAGACTGACTGATAAAAACATATTCTCTAAACTATTAAATGTACTTATATTCTTAATCCTGATATAACTATTATGATATGTATGTATTAGTTATCGTTTTGATTTATTAAAAGGTGAGATTCTGAGATGGGTCAATATGCCTGGTAAGTTGGATGATAATAATATATATTGGTGAAGTAATAAGTTAGTTGGTGGAATCCATATCTCGTTATAGAGATTGATTGATATGCCTTTTTGAGAAACTTATAAGTTTTCATCGGGTCAAATCTTACAAGTGGATATGTGAAATCAGACACATTAAACAAGTTAAGCACTGCTCTAAATGAAATTCATCATTAAGTTAAATCCGTTGTAATTTAATTTATTGATTAGTATCTGAAATCTTAACATGGGGAATTATATAAGTGTTTAATGGGGAATTACAAAGAGGAGTGCAATTACGAATTTCTAGTGGAATGATTTGTAATTTATTATGGTAAGAATAATTCCAATTAATTATTTGAAATTATTTCCATAATAGAAAGCCTTAGTAATTAATTCTGTGGTCCCTGTAGTGTCCATATTTAACTAGAACTCAGAATTCTATTTCTATGCAAAAAGGAAGAATAATATGGGTTTTTCTAGTCTTCTATAATAACAAGGTTTTCTAGTCCTTTTTGGATTAGGAAGAAATATCTATAAATAGGAATTCTCCTAACCTAGAAAAATGATGATTAGTTTTCTATTCGATACTTGTCTACCCAAGAGTTCAGATGTGACTTGGGATCACTGTAGAAGACCATATCTATCTTGTAGATTTACCTGAAGGTCTAACTTGGGGATTCTCTTGAAGATATCTGTTCACGCTTCAAGAGGTATTTATCGAATTAAATTTCAGCAAGTTTATGTGTTCTAATATGATTATATGGTCTCGTATAAACGGTATTGGTTATCTATTGTTCATGTAAGTAGTAAAGATCCTGATATGCTTTCGTTTGTGCATATATGCTTCCAACAGAAACTATTTCTCATTTAGAGAAAGTGTAAAATCATCCTCATAATTTCCTCGTGTTATAGCTTTCAGAACCAGGTTTTTCTCCTTTCTCTTTCCTCCAATTCCCTTTTCTTGATTCTACTTAATTTCATAAGTCATAAGATTTCTGATGATTTCATCCATAGCTAGCTTATCCAGATCCGTTGCTTTAGTGATACCTTCATACTTACTTTACCATGATTCTTGAAGAATACTTAGGAGTTTTTTGACTGCCTTTCCATTTGGAATTATTTCTCCCAAAGAGTAAATTTCATTGAGAATGACGGCAAATTTGATATACATGTCTTGTATTATTTCAACATCTGTCATTTTATACATCTCATATTGCCTGTTTAGATTACCGAATTTGGATTGTTTTTACCTGGGTAGTTCCTTCATGAGCGGTCTGCAGCCTTTTTCATATTTTTTTGGCATCCTGACATGATGAGATTCGATACCCTTCTGGACCTATACCACATATCAAGTTCGTCTTTGACTTTGAATTGTTTTGTATTGCTAGCTTGTCTACTACGTCTCATTCCGTCCTTTCTTTGGGTACCTTGGTAACACTATCAACTTCGGTCTTCATGGGTGTTTGTCCATCCTGTACAACTCCCCAGAGATCTGGGTTATCTCCTATAAGATGGTTCATCATGCGATTTTTCCACCATCCATAATATTTTCTATTGAACAGTGGTGGTCGTATTTGTGAAGCTCCTTCCTATGGGGTTGGTGGTGCATCCATTGGTCCTTTTCACGATTTATATCTTTTGATGAAAAGAGTTGCTCTAATACCAATTGAAGAAATCTTAACCCTAATGCAATAACCATGTTCTTATATGTTTGCCTACGAAAAAACTTAACACAATAAAACAAATACATTTTCTTTAAAACCTTCCTTACTCAAGAAAGGGAATACCCCAATTTTATTCTTCAAACTCAAATCACAATTATAAATCTTCAACCTAAGAACTAACTCTTATTACTCTACGAAGTCAATCTTACTTCTCGTAACGAATCTATCTTTATCTCTCCAAGAAGTCAAATTCACTTCTTCTTTCAAACCTCTACCTAACTCTCCAAGAAGCCAAACTTGCTTCTTGTTACAAACCTCTCACTAACTCTCTTTCTAATCTCTTGAAAGAATTCTAACCCCAGATCTTCTTTCTTTTCCGTTGTATGTCTCCTTGAATTACTTTTTCTCTTGCTTAGAATAAACCACTCTATTTATGAACGTGCAAAAAACCACACTATTCATGCTTCCGCCTTGTCCTTATATAGATGCTGATTTTTGCATGCCCGATTTGTACAAGGAAGGAAATTGTTTTTTTCCTTTTCCTTTTAGAACTCACATGCCACTTTTTCCTTATTTGCGCTGGAATCTTTTCTTTTTAATGTTTCTTCTTTTCACTTGAATTACTTCTTAACAAAAACTCTTCCTTTTTTTTATTTCTGTCTGAGTTCTTTTTCTGCCCTGCTACCATTGAATTCTGAGCTAAATTATATGAACTTGGTTCATGTTGCCGATCATCAAAATCTCTATGTTGACAGAGTTGCGGAACCATCAAGAAATGTAACAAAATAGTCAAAACATCATTCCTAAATACTCTGCTCAACTAATTGGGATAATACCTTACATTGAGATATACTACTGCTACTACTACAAGAAAACTCCTTTTTCTATCCATTTGCTTCAACATCCAAAATAATTTAGCCAAAGGTATGGTTTGATTAAACACACATTAAGACAAAGAGGATTGTAATCATGTACTACTAGTTATTTGAAGAGAACTTCTACATTAGGTGATAAACAGTGAAATTTTCACCAGCTGAATCTGTGATTTCATACTTCCATAATCTTCATAGATTCGTTTGGTAAATTTGATTCTCAGAAGAACCGAAGACTTCGTAGATCGATGCAGAAGAGGATTTGTCCTGCAAATGTTTCCTAACACAATTACTCTGAGATGATCAAAAGTTACATGTGCAGATGTTTCTTCCAAATCAAGATAATCATGAGCTAAAGGTACACCACTATTAACAACCTAAGAAAAAGCAATAAAAACACCAAATCCGAGTCAGAACCTTGAATTCCAGATATATTAGTTCTTTTCAATTAATATATTAGAAATATCATATCAAACATCTTTGGAGTAATAACTGCAGTATATTTTATTTTATCTTATGAAGTCATTTGCGGGATTCCCCCCCCCCCCCCCCCAAATAAGAAATTGCAGATTTACAAATTGCGGGGTTTTAGCCCCTTCACCAAATATGAAATTGTTGGGTTCTAACCCCTAATTTTTTTAAAAAAGTACTAAATAAGTGAATTTACGAATTGTGGGGTTTTTAACCGCCGTAGACTTTAAAGGCGGTGTCACACCCCGAGGCTACCCCCTTGATGTAAATACGGGACATAGGATCACGAGTGATCAAAAGGATATAATGAGTGATGTTGAATCTACTGATCAATAATAGAACACACCAACTACAGTAATCAGTAATTTGAGAAAACAATGTAATTGTCAACAAAAAGTTTAGGCTCTAATGGGGCCAAAATTGCTGCACACCCTCACAAGGTAGTCTCAAAATTTATGCGCAAGATCATTCATTAAACTTACCAAAGCTAGACACTTGGACTAACAAGGTAAGTTCTAAAATTTCACAAACATGATTCCTACTAAAATCTCACCACATATGACACTTCAAACAAAATCTTTAACACATGTCTAAAAGATAAAATAAACTTTGCAAATATTACAAGACACAAAGATGATGTTTGATTTTTGCAGTTCTCTCAGAATGGGAAGTACTTAGATGATGATTTTTTGTTATTATATGGAAGTAAATGTTTGAAGTAACAATTTTCTAGCACAAGGAACTTGTGTCATTTATATCATGGGGCCTTGATTACAATCAGCTTCTCACTTGTTGAATAGAGGATGTTATTCGATTATGAGATATGAGCACTTATGAATGTATATATGTATATACATAGGTAAGTCTTGAGAACTAAGAAATTCTTCAAGGAACCGAAGAAATGCCTATAAATATATCTATACATTCACAAGAGCTTACATGCCACAGTCAAACAACCTTATCTACTCAACAAGTGAGAAGTTGGTTGTCCTCAAGGTCCAATATTATCAATGACACAAATTCCTCATAACTAGAAAATTTATGCTTTAAGCATTGCCTCCCATATAAGAATGAAACAATCAACACAAGATGAGGCTAAGTACTTCCCATTATGAGAGAACTGCAAAACCCAGATATAATCTTTGCATTCTTATAATGTTTGCAAAGTTTGAGATGGAACCTGATCTATTTTGGTGATCAGTAAGCAATGTCATTTTATTGATAACTGAGTTGTGAAATAAAGAAGACTCTAGTTTCTATTAAACGAATTGTTCGACAAGATGGATCAATATATTTTAGGAATCATGATTGTAGTGGGGAAACGTTCTTTGCAATCATTCTAATAGCTTTGTCTTATCGATTTTATCTTCATTATATTGGACGCCCTAAGAAAACATGTTGTGAGGTAGGGGTCCTATGTGAGAATTTCCGCGTCCTATATTTCTCGTGATAGATCGGCCAATGACGTGACAACTCTTTATCGAGTTCTAAAAAAGAGAAGAGTCACAACCTAATGAATTAAATGTGCATTAGGAAATCATCCTATGCTAAACTAACAAATAAATTTAATTTAAAGAATTTGTTAAATAATAGGCCGGGTAAGGATTTAAATTAACTCGAAAGGAAGGTGGTAGACACCTTTCGAGGTCCAAAATGAGAGTACTAGTTGAATCTTATGAATTATGTATGGGAAATGTGTGGTGAAAAAATGTTATTAATTAAAAAATAATTTGATAAAATATGAAAAACTGAATAAATTAGTGTAAGAAAAGATTAAGGGGGTATCTGGATAAACTTTTTAAGTTACTGAAAAGTCAAAAGTAGGTATCTACCTACTTTTAATTTTTTATTTTCTTTTCATACTTTTAAGCCTAAATTAAAGCAGAAAGTGTTTTACTAAATACATCTAAAATTGAAAAGTACTTTAAAAAAGCTTTTAACTTATTTATATGTGGTTTTGATCTTTTAAGCACGTTTTAATTTTGGAAGTATTTAGGTAAAACAAAAGCACCTTTTTAAAGCTTAAAAAGTACCCCCAAAAAAAGTCAAAAGCGAAAAGTTGGGACTTCCCAACTTATGATTTATGGCTTTTTTTTATAGACCACTTAAAAACTCAATCCAAACACCCCTTAAATTATTAAGTAAGGAATCATTTATTAATTATAATTAAAAGGATCTAGTAAAAACAAGTTCAAACGTGAAAGTTTTTATTGCGTAAAATTAAGGTAGTTTAAGAAAGTCAGGTAATCAACAATACGACTTCATTTACTAGTTAACATGCTTAGAAAAATGTTAATCAAATTAACTAATTAGATCCAAAAAAAAAAAAAGACAAAGGAAATATATATGAGACTTGCGATTAAAGAAAAAATTATTGTACTAACAAATAGTTACAACTTAAAACAAATATACAAATTTATTACATGGACAAAAATTACCATATTTTAAAGATATCATAATTCTAGCGATCCCAAATACATAACATTAAAAGACAAGATGAAATTATGTAGCATGTGAATTTAGGCATGAATTACAACCAATGATTCATACATAACTATTTAAGCCATAAAGTTTAGGAGTTCAACTAAACAATGCATGCTCTCATGCCATTAGATAAAAATGAAAAACATATAATATTGACAATAAAATAAGAAAGAGATTGACGAAAGTAATTGAATGAAACAAATAAAAAGACAAACTAAAAAAAAAAAAGAAGAGAAACTAAGTTGAAAATGAGAAGAGTAAAGAGTAGAGAAACTAACTTGGTCAAATGAATACATATACATTAAGTATAAAATGGAGTAATATTAAATGATAAATAATGGGGAAAACCTATTCATAAAATAGGTTCAAACTCAAATTTGGTGGCCAGTTAATATAACAAATGAAGGTAAATACATATATTTTTTTATGATCGACTCTCTTAGATGCTTTGAGACATGACGAAATAAATTCTTTAAGAAATTATTCAAGATTACTAAATAAAATATTTTTATATTTAAAAATTTGTAAGAAGCTAAAATATATGTATATCTTTTTATGTATTATATTAAAGCATGTTGATAATTTAACATAATAATAACACTTGTCAAATTTTTGATACATTTAAGAGGGTAACATATACAATTTAATAGGAGGCAATAGTGGGATGTTTTTTTTTATAAAGATATATGTGCGCTTCATATAAGAAGTCGTCTATACCTTGTCCTTCTTCATCATTTTCAAAATGCACCTAGATGAAGCCAACTTTAGCCGGTCCATTTTTCATCATTTACCAAATGTACATGGCCTCCACTAGGGTGACGATTCCACTTGAATTTTGCTTCGAGCGTCTACATCTCCATTTATTGTGGCTGAACTTCAAGCAACGTCACTCCAATTTGATGTACATGTAATAATTTCAAAGAGATGAGAGTATGTATGTTCTGAAGTTTTAACTAGTCAAACAATAAAGTAATAAAGACTCTTAATCAAAGTAAGCACATAATAATAAAAAGAGTTAAAAATGTGTAAGCACATCAAAATAAGCAGATCAAAAGATCCGAAATAAATTTGTATATCATCTCATTTTTTTTCTCACGATTAAATTAAGTGTACCTTAAATTTTATCAAAATTTATGTTATACGGCCTAGTGATTCTAGGTTGAACTAATGGAACAAATAGAGAATTTGTAAACCATATAGACAATTAAGAATAACTAGCTAAGGATCACATAGTTATGAATTTATGTAAAACAATACTTAATAAACTAAAACTAGTAAGCTAGTGACAAGATTTTAGGTGAACTTCAAATTTCAATATTGTTAATCTATAATCACATATAGCGTTAATTGTTGATATTCTTAAACATTTCCAATAGAACCCCTTCAATTTAATGAACCTAGTAATATTAATGAATAGGCAATTACACTAAGATACAAAATTAAGCTAAGACATGCTATCACAGATATAAGATCAAGTTTATTAAAGCTAGGGATGACAAGTGAGCGGATCTGGTCAAATTTTGTTGGGTCAAAATGAGTCAAGAAAATAAACGGGTCAAGATCAAACCTAAATTTACTTTGGTCAAAACGGGTCATGTAATGGTTTATAGAAAGGGTCAATACTCAACCAAACTCAATTTTTACTAAGTCAAAGTGTTTCATCTGTTCTTTCTGAAGTTTTCTGTACCTAATAAAATTAATCTTTTTTATTTGTTATGTCTATATATGAAATATCAAATTAGAAAAAAATCAAAAAAAAGTTTGAGAAAATTTCTCTTGAGTAAATTTGTATTACATATCAACCAATTTTTTAATAGACTTAAATAGATTTAGCTAATAAATAGATGGGTTGATAAACCACCCAAACATAAATGGATTAGGCGGGTTAGGTTTGATTTTACCACCCCTTATTGAAATATCCACAAAATTTGAAGACTAGATGAATTTAACAGCAACAAAAGAAATGTAACTTTAGGTCAAGGAAAGTACATCAACACCGCTAAAAATCATCAACTAGAAAGGACTTAGAATCAGAATTTTAAGTTTTTGACCTTGCCAAAATGGTGGTTTCGTAATGGTGTTCCTATGGTTGCGTTTTTTGAGGCTGATTTATGGTGAAGAAGATGAGGTTTTGGGTGTCACTCACGAATCTATAATGGTGTTTTCATGATAGTATTTCTGAAATTTTGGATACTGAATATTTAATGTTGGTGGTTGTCGATTTGATGAGTGGAGGCGAAGGTAGTGATTGTTTCACTGGAAAAAATGTGCGGAGGAGAAAGGAGGGGGAATAAGAGAGGTGTGGTGGTTTTTTGGTGTCTAGTCTCCGCTAGTTCATAGCTGAGGGAATGGAGGAGAAGGGAGGTACTTTGGTTTCACCAGAGGTGGGCGGCTCTTCACAACTGTTTCATAGTAGAGTAACGGCTGGGGAGAGGAGAGTGAGGGTGTGGGGCGGCTCGTCTTCTACTGCGGAGAAAGATGAACAGTGATTTAGGTTTTGGGTGAATAAATAGAAAATGTAGAGGATTTAATCTCGACCGTTGATCAAGATGAGATAGATGTCTATGATTAAAAGATAGGGTCTGAGATTTTTATTGGGTCATAATTGATAAACTAAGTTAGAATTAAATAAAATTGGATAAAAATGTATTGGACTTCAATAATTTGGAGGAAAATATATACTACTATTTATGTTAAAATACTACACATATTACGTAAAAGAAATAAATAAATGATAATCATAACTTTTCATATAAAAGAAATGCACCTCATTATGAATATTAGAGTATATAATTAATTGGATAAAACTAAAAATACAAATTTAATCATATAATAAAAGAAATAAATTTTAAATATATATTTAATCGAATGAAAATCCGAAAATAGTTTATGTCTGTCAAATTTGGTATCAACAACAACACTCTAACTTATTTGTATATGCCACATAAGACGTGTTTCACTACTATTTCCTATTTTCTAGATATATGTTTTCTGTATTCTTGTATCTTTTTCTCCATTAGGACTTCCAATAGGTTCTGCATTTTAGTTGCACTGTATCTTATCAGATCGTGATGTATCATTGGATTATGTTTTTATTTTATGTTTTTTCTATTTAAGGAACACATTGTTAATGACTAAAATTGTTGTTCTCTTCTACATATCAAATCTTTATATTGTATCAAAAGTTTTTATTCTCCTCACAAAGTTCTATGTTTTTGCTAGGCTGGTCAAAGGTAAAATCGAGACTAGGTGAGGTGTAGGGTCATCAAGGAATGGATGGGGTGTAATGTTGAAGTTTTGAAACTCATCAAGGAAATAAAGGAAAATCGTCAAGGAATTTTTACCCGCAATCTAATTATTGACATAAATATCATAATATTATTATATTTTTAAAATTTAAAATATATCTTGACGGATGTTTTACTATAAAAAGAGATAAAAGATAAATTGTCAGTGATGCAATACTTGCTATGATCAAAAACACAAAATAGACAAATAAGAAAATTTTCTTTTATATTTTTATTAAAAATGGATAAAAATTTAGAATGGAATAATCGTAAGTAGGAACTAATTACTTATTGTAAATATTGGAGAAATATACAATTTTCAAAGCTTGTATCTTCATCCACAACGTACAAAGGATATAGGTTTTAATGACCTTCCATGTTAATTTCTTCATTTTATGATCTTTTCAACATTTAGAGCTTTCATGTAGCAACCACAAGTCATTACTTTTCGGGACTGATTATTCGGTCACCGAATCACTCATTTTTGATTTTGTACAAGTTTTTGTATTTTGGCGCCTTTGAATCTTGTACGGTCGACTTCAATAGATAGTTCAAGAATACGGCTTCAAAATATAATTTTGACTGTTTCATCAGCTCTGGAAGGGCCATTTTAGGAAAGGGGCATGGTTGATTCGGACGCTGAGATGTCTAATGTGAGTTTGTGTTGTTAGGCGTTCATGCTTCAGCCAAGGGTTGTTTTTGGTCAAAATTCTTTCTAAATGTACATAGATGAAAAATTTTGTCAGCGCGATTAGCTTCGAAATGTTGATTTTCATCTAGAATAACCTTCCTTGCGGTTCTCTAGTCTTGTGATCTCATTTTTAGCTTTCTTGTGGTTTTAAGATTAAAACGTTACTTGGTTGTGGGATGTCACACCCGGAGAGTACACCCCAGATGCGACCGTCGTCGTCGTCCTCTCAGAGGACTTAGACAAGCCTCTTAGCGTTCGTCATAACATGTTATCAGTTAAAATTTGTGGAAAATTAAAAACTTTTAATACTATGTGAAGTATACTAAGACTTCATACTTAACATTCATAATAGCATACAATATTCTAAAAACTTGTCTCACATGTATAAAACCATCTAAAGAGTATGAATCTGGACTTATCCAATAAATAGTCAATATGCCATATAGGCCTTAATACAAAGGAATCCAAAGAACATAATGGAAGTACGAGTATTCTTAAAATCTACTAAACTCTTCGTAAGCTAGAATGAAAAGGTAGCATCCCCGAACATGAGGACCTACCAACACTTGGAGAAAGAGTTCCAAGCTTCTTCAATCGACCTTCTTAATCTTCAATGGTCGGACCCTACATTCTAGTAATATAAAGTAATGGGGTTAGTACGCCACATGTACTAAGTATGGGTATATGCACATAATATTTAAGGACATGCATGAAAAGGATCATTTCTTAGAAAGCATGCTAAATCATATGAATGTCTTCAATGCACATACCATAGAACATGTACAACTTAAGGATTTAATCAACATAAAGCATGATCATAATCAAAGACATATTATCATAGAGTCATGTTAACATTTCATATTCCATAGATCATATAAACATAACATACAAAAAACACTTAACAATGATCCCATCCCAAATCTACAAGTGCAATGGTCATGTGAAGCCCCATAATCCCACACAACCAAGTAGATAAGATAGGAGATCATAAGTAAAGCTTTGACTCATATAACTTGTAACATAGTAGTCATCATCTCATATAGCAATATAACATGTTCATCAACATAGCCAACATCATACGAGAGTAACAACATGTATCATAATCATCATACCTTTCATGTTATCATATTACATAAGAACAATCTCCTAGGACTTCCCTTAGAGTAAACTCGTGCAATGTCTAGGTAGAGTCTGTACCGTGGATTCACAGTACTTTCAATGCTTTTTTCTTAAGATTGGTGTGTGTCTAAAGCCTTTTTGTAGTAATTTTAACATGATTTTATCTTTGTTTTGCAGAAAAGGTGTCCAAAACCAAAACGCAGAAGGCAGCTGAGATTTAGTGTAGAGGTCACCCACGAAGGCCATCGACGGCCCGTTGTTCCATCGATGGACCGTAGATGGTGACCGTCGACTGAAAGTTCAGGCATATGGAGAAACTCAGGGAAATCTGACCAAGTATGGGGCTACGGAAGGATCGATGGTCCGTCGATCAATTGGCGGACCATCCTATTGAATCGTCGATTGTATTAGAGATATTCCCACTACCCGAAGTCAAAGAAAATCTATGAATGGAATGACGAAAAGCATCGACGGACTGTAGACGCATCAACAGACCATGCTGTTGGTACGTCGATTGATTCAGAGATGATGCCAGCTGAAGAAGAAAAAAAGATGCTAAGTCTGGACTGACGGAGGCAGTCGACGGTCCGTCATTTCATCGACGGACCGTCTGTGGGGTTCGTCGATTACAGCCGCATTTCTTGGAGAACTTTCCTTATTTTAATTCCTTTTAATTTAAACAATATTTTCTATAAATAGGGTGTAAAACCTCATTTTGGGGTTGGATTCTATTACTTTTCATAGTTTGGTGTGGGAGATTGGGTTTTTACAACTTTAGCATTAATTCAAATTTCTGGATTTGGTTTTGAAGTAATTTCTTGTTGTTTCAAGTTGAATTTCTGGATTTTCTTCTAATTTTTCAAATTAAGTTCATGATTTATTGTTTATCCACTATGAATTGTGTTCTTCTATGCATGGGTAACTAAATCCACAACTAGGGTTGTGGCAACCATGGGTGATTAACAAAGTAAACCTAGCTTAATAACAATTCTCAAATAGGTTATTGCATGCATTGATAATTCTTTCGTTTAGAAGTCTTTTTAACGAGTGCACGCGTTAGAACTCGCCTTATTGCTACTTACTGGACCAAGGATGTAGTTAATAGGAAAAGAATTATCAATATAGATTTAGTGAGATACTATCTTATAGGCTAGTTTCGATTAGTGAGAAGTAATAACTAAGCCATACATCGAATATGATGCTTAATATGAAGTAACGGTAAGGGTTAGTAGCTTAGACACACGTAGCCGGACCAAGGTACGGAGTGAAATTCTCTAAATGCCATACCAAGGATTTAGAGATACCTAACTTATCACTTTGCATGCAAAACACTAAGGAAGAATTGTTATTAGCTAGGAATACGACGTTATGAACCTATGGGGAACACTTACACCTTAGTTTCTCTCACAATTTGATAAAAATCAAAGATTTACTCCTATTACTTGTTTTACTTAGAGATATTAAAAGATTTTTGCTTCACAAAATCCCCCCTTTAATTAAATATTTTTGGAAAGAACTTGACCAAATCTAAGTAATCGTACATTGAAGTTATGTCTAAACCATTTTTCTCGTGGGATCGACCCCAACCTAATAGTTGAGTTCTGTACTTGATACGACTGCTTATACTTCTTCAGGGAAGAGTAATTTGAGTGTACAAATTTTGGCGCCGCTACCGAGAAAAGTGGCTTTTAGATTAACCTTAATAACGTTACTGAAGTTAGTTACCGATTTCCTAATTTTACTTTTTCTTTTGTTTTTGTTTTTCTCAGGTCTAGCTTTAGTGTATGCCAAGTACACGGATCCGAGGAGAACCGCTAGTTCCATTTGACCCCTAACTAAACCGTACACTTCGAAAAATGGAAAACCAACAAAATCGAGTAAATCATGATGATGGGTTAATAAGGCATCCTCCACCACATGTTGATGCACATAATCAGTAGTTCCAGAAAACCAAGCTGAGAATGCTATGAGTATGCAGCCTCCCGTTCCACGCCCTCAAGAGTTCTATAGGGGCAATGTCAACATTAGTGATTCTGATGGACCTCTAGTCCTACCCCCTCTACCCCATAGGCACATGTTTGTGGTGACTAGTAGTTTGATGCAGATGCTCACCGCGAGGGGTTTGTTTTCAGGGCTACCATCAGAGGACCCCCATGCTCACATAGCCAAATTGAGGTTTGTATGCAAAAGTTGTGTGGGGAGGCCACACTTAGATATGAACGACATCGGGTTGCGGGTGTTTCCTCTATCATTGACGGGAGATGCAACGGTATGGTTTACTGAGCTACCCTATAATTCCATCTACAATTGGGATCAGTTGAGATATGTATTTCTAGCCAAGTACTATCCAGTGTCCAAGAAGCTTAATCACAAGGATAAGGTGAACAACTATGTGGCACTACCGGAAGAGTCGGTAAGTAGCTCTTGGGACAGGTTTACTTCGTTTTTGAGGAGTGTCCCAAACCACTGCATTGATGATGAGTCGTTGAAAGAGTACTTCTATCGGGGTCAAGATGATAACAATAAAGCAGTACTCGATAGTATCGCGGGGGGTTCTTATGGTAAGTGCACTTATGCCAAAATTGCAGAGAAGTTGGAGAAAATTTCTCGCAACAATAAGGCTTGGGTACTAGAAAGTCAGACACTGGGAGAAACACATTTGCAGTGCAAGCTATACACAATCCGACGACAGATGAGACTCGTGAAGTGATGGCTCAAATGAGAACTGAGCTCGGGTTGGTATTGAAGCATATCACTGGAGGTGTAGAAAAGGTAAATGTGGTGAACTACTTGACTAAACCACCACCGCCAGCGGATGAGTACTATTATGAAGAGGATACTTATGCAGTGAATGATCAGACGAGGGTTTTTCGACCAAACGCCCAAGGCTCTAATTAGGAAAATTGGCGTCAAGGTCAAGGAAATCAAAGTCGGAACTATGGGAATTAAAACAGAGAGGACCAGTATGTTCGAGATGGAAACAACAACCGCGACAACAACTTCAATCGGGGTAACTATGGTAACAGAAATGATTGAAGTGGGCCCTATGTTCCACCTCAAAATCACGAAGTTGCTCCTAGGGATGATGGAGGTAGTATGGCGCGAGTTGAAGATATGTTGCAGAAGATGATGAGAAGGTTTAGTGCTAGTGATGAGCACGCGAAGGAATTGAGAGTTGATTTAGCTAGTATTGGGCAAAAGGTGGATGCACATGCGGTCTCGATTAAGCATCTCGAGTTACAAATGGCCCAATTATCTACTATTGTGAACCCACGACAACCGGGCACTCTTCCTAGCAATACCATTCAAAATCCTAAAAATGATGGATATTGCATGACAGTCACTACTCGAGGAAGTAAGCAAACTACTGATCCACCTATGCCGCTTGTGGTAGAAGATGAGATGAGAAAAGATGAAGCGGTGATGGAAACTAGTGGTGAATTGGTGAACAAAGCGGAAAAAGAAGCAGAGGTCCCTCAGAAAGTGGTCCCCATTCCTAGACCACCACCACCATTCCCTTAGAGATTGGTGAAGAAGATCGAGGATGGAAAATAGTGGCGTTTCATCCTATGTTGAAACAACTTTTCATCAATGTCCCTTCGATAGAAGCTTTGGAGCAAATGCCCGGTTATGCCAAGTTCATGAAGGATATGGTTACAAATAAGAGATCGGTAAGTTTTGAGGATGATGACCGAATGCAGCATTGTAGTGTTATTACTACAAGGTCACTTGTGGAAAAGAAGGAAGATCTGGGCGCTTTCACTATTCCATGTACCATCGGATTATTACACTTTACCAAAGCACTATGTGATCTAGGTGCGATCATATATCTTATGCCTCTTTCCATTTATAAGAAATTGGGTTTGGATGACCCAAAGCCCACTGCAATACGGTTACTGATGGCCGATCAAACAGTGAAGAGGCTTATTGGGATACTCAATGATGTGCTCATAAAAGTGGAGTCTTTTATATTTCCGGCCGATTTTGTGATTCTTGACTGTGAGGTGGACTTTGAGGTCCCTATTATTCTTAGGAGGCCGTTCCTTGCTACTGGTCGCACCTTGGTTGATATGGAGAAAGGGAAGATGAAGTTTAGGTTGAACAATGAAGAAGCAACATTCAACATTTGTAGGTCCATGAAGTAGAGTGGTGAGCACCAAACGGTATCTGCTATATCCTATAGGGTCGAGAGTACGTCTGAGGTACAAATCGAAGAGCGCCTAGGTGTTGAGGCACTAGCGGCAGTGATCATGAATTTTGAGAGTGATGGTATTAAAGAGTATGGGTCTTTGGTTGCGACACTTGAACGAGGCGACTATCGGTCCAAACCAAAGAAATTGGAGTTAGCTATGAATCATTACGAGTCTCCACCCGCGAAACCATCTATTGAGGAGGCTCCAAAATTAGAGCTTAAGGCTCTACCACCTCATCTGAGGTATGTATTCTTGGGTAAAGATGACACTTTGCCAGTAATCATTGCATCAGATTTGAATGTACAACAAGTAGAGTGTTTGGTGGAAGTTTTGAAGAGGTTCAAACTAGCCATTGATTGGACTATTGCGGACATTATTGGGATCCCTCCCGGTATTTTTCACACAAAATCCAACTCATGCCCGATCACAAGCCAAGTATTGAGCACCAGAGATGGTTGAATCCACCTATGCAAGAGGTAGTGAAGAAGGAGATCATTAAATGGTTGGATGCCGGAGTCATATATTCTATTCCATATAGTAGTTGGGTATGCCCTGTTCAGTGTGTGCCTAAAAAGTGGGGAATGACAGTAGTACCCAATGAAAGGAATGAGCTTGTTCCAATGAGGCCGGTGACTGGATAGAGAGTTTGTATGGATTACCGGAAACTGAATTGCTGGACTGATAAGGACCATTTCCCTATGCCCTTCATGGACCAGATGTTAGATAGACTTGCAGGAAAAGGATGGTATTGTTTTCTTGATGGCTATTTGAGTTACAATCAAATCTCTATTGCCCCGGAGGATCAAAAGAAGACCACCTTTACTTGCCCTTTTGGGACGTTAGCATTCAAGAGGATGCCGTTTGGGCTATGTAATGCACCGAACACTTCCCAGAGATGTATGATGTCAATATTCTCCAATATGGTGGAGGACACTACTGAGGTGATTATGGATGACTTTTCAGTTGTTGGTGTCTTTTTTGATCGGTGTTTGAGTCACTTGGCCGAGGTTCTCAAAAGATGTGAAGATTGCAATCTTGTGCTAAATTAGAAAAAATGTCACTTTATGGTGAAAGAAGGTATAGTATTGGGTCATCGCATCTCGGAGAAGGGGATAGAGGTTGATCGAGCAAAAGTTAAAGTTATAGAGAAACTTCCTCCACCCATCTATGTAAAAGGTGTGAGAAGTTTTCTCGGATATGCGGGCTTCTATCGGAGGTTTATTAAGGATTTCTCAGAAATTGCACACCCTCTGTGTAAATTACTTGAGAAGGAATGTAAATTCTATTTTGATGAATCCTGTCTGAAGGCATTTGGAGAGTTGAAGGAGAGGTTGGTGTCTGCGCCCATAATTATTTCTCCAGATTGGAGTAAGCCACTTGAGGTGATGTGTGATGCTAGTGGGGTTGCTCTTGGTGTAGTATTGGGACAAAGAAGGGATAAAATCCTTCACCCCATCTATTATGCAAGAAAGACCCTAAATAAAGCACAAAACAACTACACTGTGAATGAACAAGAGCTTCTTGCGGTGGTATTTGCTTTCGAAAAAGTTCTCTCCTATTTTCTTGGCACGAAAGTCATAGTGCACACTGACCACTCCGCTTTGAGATACTTGATGGAAAAGAAGGATGCGAAACCAAGGTTGATTAGATGGGTGCTACTATTGCAAGAGTTTTATTTTGAGGTAAAAGATAGAAAAGGAACTGAAAATCAAGTTGCCGATCACTTGTCCAGATTGGAGGATGAAGCTATGTGAGAGTTGGGTGAAAAGCCTGAAATTGATGATACCTTCCCTGATGAGCATGTATTGGATGCGTCTCATGACTTGATTCCATGGTTCACCGATTTTGCGAATTATTTGGCCAGTGATATAGTAATATCGAACTTGTCCTTCCATCATAGGAAGAAGTTCATGCATGATGTGAAAAAGTTCTTTTGGGATAAGACTTACTTATACCGGAGTTGTGCTGATGGGCTTATTCACCGTTGTGTGCCGGAAGTTGAGATGTTAAGTGTTTTGGAGGCATGCCACTCCTTGCCTGTGGGTGGCCACCATAGTGTTATCCGGAAAGCACACAAGATCTTGCAATGTTATTGGCCAACCATTCACCAAGACGCTCACGAGTTCGCCAAGTCATGTGATAGGTGTCAAAGGGATGGGGGATTTCAAAAAGGCAAGAGCTCCCTTTAATCCCATTCTAGTGATTGAGTTATTTGATGTATGGGAAATTGATTTTATGGGCCCGTTTGTGAGTTCTCATGGGATGAAATGTATACTTGTGGCGGTGGACTACGTGTCAAAATGGGTGGAAGCTATAGCGCTTTCTAACAATGAAGGGAAGAGTGTCACCGCGTTCTTGAAAAAGAACATCTTCTCCAGATTCGGCACACCTAGGGCCATTATTAGTGATGGTGGATCTCACTTTTGCAATAAGTTGTTCAAAGGGCTATTGGAGAAATATGGGTTCGCCATAATTTGGCCACTCCGTACCATCCACAGACTAGTGGGCAAGTTGAGGTGTCCAATCGAGAGATCAAGCAAATCCTTTTGAAAATGGTAAATGCTAATAGAACGGATTGGTCAAGGAGGCTTGATGATGCTCTTTGGGCCTACCGGACTGCATACAAGACCCCCATAGGTATGTCTCCATACCAACTTGTATATGGGAAGGTTTGTCACTTGACAGTTGAGTTAGAGCAGAAAGCCATGTGGGCAATGAAGAAACTGAAGATGGATTGGAATGAAGCGGTGGAACAGAGACTTAATGGGTTGAATGAGCTTGATGAGTTTCGCCTAAAAGCGTATGAAATTTCAGCCATCTACAAAGAGAAGATGAAGAAGTACCACGACCAGAAGATTGAAAAGAGAGAATTTGCGGTTGGGGACTTGGTGCTTCTATTAAACTCTAGGCTACGCTTGTTTTTGGGAAAACTCAAGTCCAAGTGGACGGACCATTCCTTATTACTAAAGTGTTTCCACATGGAGCGGTTCAGTTGGAGAACAAGGAGGGTGCAAAGTTCACTGTCAACGGGCAAAGAATTAAGATCTACTTAGGGCATGAAGAGAGTGTCCATGAAGTGGTTAAGGCATATCACCTTGATGAAGTCTAAGTAATCAAGGATCGTGCGTCGTGCCGCGACCTTAAATCAAGAGGTTCTTGGGAGGCAAGCCAAGGTGTATCCTCTAGCCAACAATAGATTTGTCTTTTCTTTGTAGGAATAGTTGCATCCTCTTGTTTCATTTTGTTTAACTCATCTTCATGCGTTATTTTTTTTTAGTGTTGGCTAGATATTAGTTTAGGGTCCGTGTCTCAAAAGTGTCCAGAAAAACACACACAAAAAAAGAATAGCTTAATGGGTGTTCAATGTGCAGGGACCAAAACCAAGAATTCTACAGAAAATAGTTTGGTGCACAGATCTACGGACCCCATTGACGGGCCGTCGTTTCATCGACGGATCATCGATGGTGTCCGTAGATCCCCGGTATGTCTTGAGTTTTTCTCTAAGTTTATGTTCAATCAACGGTCCAATCGATGGTCTGTCGACTGACTTACGGACCGTCGATGGGGTGTCGTCACTCCAATGAGCCAGTGACCCAACCTGAACCCGACCGGTTATATTAAAAAAAACCATTCATTAACCTCTAACACCTTTTCAAATTCTTGTCCCAACCGTTTCCCTCCCCTTATTTCCTTCCTTTTCCATCATAACACCATATCTCTTCCTTTCAAACAAATCATATTCCCCCAAACTCCCAAATTCCCCCAAATTCCCAAAACCCTCTTATTCTAAAATTCTACTTAGTTCTTCTTGCTTTATCCGGTCTGTGTTCAAAGGCGGGCACGTAGGTTGTTGAAAATATCACTCACCCGGTCACTCCACTATGATTTTCAGGTATGTCAATTCCCTTTGCTTGATGAATTCTCGTTCATTTGCTGAACGAAAATTGGATTATGGGTCTTGACTTAGGGATAAAATTGTATGTTT
This sequence comes from Solanum sitiens, assembly GCA_016801875.1. Lineage (NCBI taxonomy): Eukaryota > Viridiplantae > Streptophyta > Magnoliopsida > Solanales > Solanaceae > Solanum > Solanum sitiens. The sequence goes on from JABWTJ010000252.1 coordinate 925,441, forward strand.
GTACTTGTTAAATACTGATTAAAATGTCCCTTAGAATGATAGAAAGTGAATGGGTAGTGGTATGTTAGGGTTAAAATGAGTTATAGACTTTCCGACTTAGGGTTTGGTAGCATCTTTGAATCCGAGAATGAACCTTGCAAAATCGAAACCCTAAGGATGAAGTAATGGTCTTGTAACTGTTGTTATGTGTTGGGTAAACTTATGAGGGTCTAAAAGGGGTCAAAACATGCTACTAAAATCAAGGTCTGAAATCTGTCTCTGACCAACAACACGAGACCCCAGTCCGTCGAGTGATCAACCTTTAAATTGCTCAACTCTGAGACGACGAAAGTGGAATACGGTCCATCGACTGATTGATGGGCCATTCTGCACGTCCGTCGTTTCTAGTTGAGACCCTGATTTGTGAGACTTTAAAAATTATTCTAAGTGTCAGACAACGAAAGTGGACTATGGTTCGTCGATTGATCGATAGGCCGTTCTGCACGTCCGTCGTTTCCAACTGAGAGGTCTGTATAATGAAGTATCTAAAAAAAATTCCTAAATGTCCAACGATGGACACTATCGACGGACCATCGATTCATCGACGGGCCGTCGATAGTACCCGTCAACCAGTACTGCAGTCTGAACTGGAATGTGATTTATGTTTCATTTTTCTGTTTTGATTGTATTGTGTGTTTAGTAAGATTGCTATGAGACTAACAAACTGTTTTACAGGTACATATGGCCCCCAAAACAGACATTATTTATTCCAGGGGCAGGTCTAAGTCCGTGGAACCATCCCGTCGGATGGTTGGCACTTCTGACGACGAGCGGGATCCTTAATACGTGCTACCAAGCACCCGGACCCCTACACCAGCTGCAAAAGCCACTCGATGCACCCCCAAGAAGGTTTCTTCCGGCGTAGTCACTGCCTCCCAGTCTGATGAGGAGCGCACACTGACCGGCACACCTTATGGGTCTGCCTCAGGTTCTGAAGGAGCGTCTTGCTCCGAAGCGGCATCAGGTTCAGAGTTGGCCCACTCTACGGGGTCGAATGAGGCCACTGCCTCTGGTTACAGATCACTTGGAGCCAATCACCCAGAGGTTCCTGCCCACCAAGCCTCGTCTGATGAGGCTCATAGTTCGAAGTCTGCTCCGACACCCAGGATGATATCCCTGCACCAGTTTGTGATGAGACCAACCGATGGTGCGTAGATGGTCAATATCAGGTTTACAGGGACGCAAAAGTTCTGAATGACTAGCGGGTGATGACCAGGTTGGTGACAGTCGAGCGGAGAGTTCTCACAGGGAGCCTTCACATAGTCCCTGATGTGCATAGATTGTTTACCCACCACAGGCTCAAGTGGGTGGCTAGGAGTCTGGGGTCTTATAGCGAGGATATTGTTCGAGAGTTCTACGCCTCATATGTGGCGAATCTCTAAGGTTCTTTGGACAGGTAGGCGAAACCTGCCAAACAGGACCCACTCACACAAGTTCTAGTTCGAGGCTGTCTGGAGGACATTTCTCTCACCACCATCCGCCGTTTCTTATATGGCTCCTCCATAGATATTGCTCGGACCCCCTTGACCCCGGAGTTTGATTACAGGTGGGGTATGATCAAGAGTGGCCAGTTTCAGAGGACCAGTGATCAAAGAGAGTCCACCAAGAGCTGGCTTGCACAATAGCTGTCCATTGACGGTGAGGGAGCAGACTGGGTGTTAGACCCTAGAGGCCTTATCAAAAAGGCCAACCTCACTTTCACAGCCAAGTTCTTCTGGCTGCTAGTTCTCCACCGCCTATCTCCCACGGCAGCAGATAATATTCTTACATGGGATAGAGCGATATTGGTAGCAGCTTTGGTGGCCGGGTTGGAGATCGACTTTGCGAAGTTATTGATCTCAGTGATACATGGGATGGCTTATAAGACCTCTACTACTTACCCATTCGCTTGTATGATCTTCCATTTATGCAGAGATGTTGGAGTGCCCATTTGGAACCGTGATGCCCTTTGTACTCCGGCCGGGACTGTGGATATAGGTCTCATCAGGGATGAGACCAATATGGCGACACCACAGAGAGGGCCTAGGGTTGAGTTGCAGCCGCTGAGTGAGAATTTGGCGGATACGGTAGAGTTAGCCCGATGGGCTGATCTTGCCACTTCAGAGCACACTGATACCACCCCGGATGAGTCCGCCCCTAGCACTAGTAGAGCACCCAGTTCCTCCCGATCTACTCCACCGTCTGCAACACTGGTCCCGATAGCAAGGGTTCCGAAGTTAGAGGCTCAGGCCACCCTATTGCATCATATTCAGCCTTGGATGCATAAATCCATTGCCGAGGTTGAGGACCTGATTGAGAAGAGGGTGGCCAGTAGAAAGAGCAGAAGATTCAGGCGGTTAACCAGCGCCTTGATACATTTGAGTTGCGGGTTCTTGCATGACCAACCCCCACCATTGACTTGACCACTCTTCAGGAGGCTGTGGCGAGTTTGCGGGCCGATGTTGACTACATTCTAGAGATGAGGGGGCCTAAGCCTGAGACTTCACCTGTCGAGCTAGCAGAAGACACAGTGCTTGCTGCATTATTCACTGCCCCCACTGCACCACCGCGTAAGCCACGTGAGCGTGCCAAGCGGCCCCGTTCCAGCCGCACCACTGAGGGAGAGGATGCCCATGCAAGGAAGAAGGAGCGGACGTACCTTGAGGCTGCGAGGAGAGCCTCTGTGATTGATGAGGAGACCCGTCAGATGAGGGCTCCAGAGTTGGCTGTTGGGGTATCTATTTCCAGACCTGAGGGTGTTGAGAGGAGCACCACTGAGGGTGTGGATATTATTGTGGGCACCACTGAGGGTGACCCTACTACTGAGGTTCCAGGTTTCGGGAAACCGGACCCGCCTACATGTTGATTATCGGCGCTATGCGCCTCAGGTTTGCTTCACCTACCACTCTGTATTTATATTTCTTATGCATTGGGGACAATTGCATATTTTTTTTTGTTGGGGTGGGGTAAATGGAAAGTGAGTGTTAGGGTGAAGTCTGAGTAGCCCAACTCACGATCCTCTCTTCGGGGTTTTCTTGCCAGTGTTGTTTTTCCCCAAGAGACTGATTACTTTACTGTTGAACCGGCATGTCGCAACTTGTACAAAGTATGAAAGTGAAATATGAAGCATGATGGCTAAGAATGAATGATATACCATTCTAAGAAAATTCTTGCATGAATACGTATAAAGAAATTGAACGTTTTGGCTCTAATCATGACATAGAGATGCACCCAATGCATGACCCTCAAATGAACACTCAAACTAGGTGTCTGACAATCTGATAGGGTAACGAGGTGTCAAGAGTGTGTGAGGATGTTTGATTGTTCCACTGTTGGTACATATCTAAAACTTGCCCGGTTGGTCCTGCAAAAAGGAATCAGTGTTAGACGACTGAGAAAGGATCATAGGCTCTTGTTCGAATTAGCAAACATCTAGCCTAAAATAAAGTGAACCAAATGAAATTGTTATTCCATTTTGATCCAAATATGTTGTAAGACCTTGAAAATAACCTAGGTTAACTAGAGCCTAACATATTGGTATTGATGTTCTAAGGTCCTAAATATGTCTAATATATGGTATAGAGGCAGTAGCTAAGGTATTAGGTGTGATGTGAGTCAAACGTCAAGGAACGACTAAGACGTTCGACGAGTAAGTCACCTAAATATATCTTATGTGGTTCTATATGTTTATGTGTGTTTCATGGTGTTTTAAGGTTATTAATTGAGTTATTATAGCATGTATAGGAATTTTGTAAAGTTTCGAGAAGTTTGGAGGTCAAACGTTCAAGAACGTCCAAGGCGTTCGAAAGATATGCCTTGAATCGACCTTGTGTGTCTATGCATGTTTCGTTGAGTTTTATGAGTTCGTTTTGTATGAAATTTATGTGAGAGGTGTTAAACTCATAGAAGATCGTATTTGGTTTGGAAACGTCCAGGAAATTATCCCCAAGGACCATTCAAGAGTCCTTGAGGAAGGACCCAAAATTAGTGTGCAGGCTGTCAAGGCAGGCCTTGGCGACGGAGCAGTCAACGGCCCGTTGGCCTGATGACGCCCCGTCAAAGGGTCCCGTCGTGAGGGACTTAGACTTGAGGGAAGTTTTCTACCTTGGCAGGCCACTGTTGCCAACGACGGAGGCCTGTGACGCCCTGTCATGGACATGACGCCCCGTCGAGTGAGGCCTGTGTTCCAGCGCAGGCTGCTGTCCACTTAAGGGTGAATTGGTAAATTCACCCCACTTATAATTTATTTCATGGACGGTTTATTAAGGCTCTTTTGGGTATTCTAAATGTGTATATAAGTGTTTAACACTTAGAGAAATTCATTCTTCAAAAATCAAAACCCCAAAGTCCCTTAGAAATCCCAAAGACTCCATTGAAGTCCAAATTAAAGGAACAGCGTGTGTGGCATTTTGAGTAGAAATTCTTCATCAAAGTGAAGAATTATCGTCCTTGAGGTATGGCTTTTGATCCTTGAAACTCGTCTCATCAAGGAGCCCAACTTTCAAAGATGTTTTCAAAGTTTTCAAAGAGGAAATTGTCCAATTTCATAATTCTTCCATGGGTTCTTGCATTAAAGGTTTTCAAACATCTAATATGGATTAGATTGATGTTATATTGATGATTTTAACCAAAATTACCTATGAACCCATGAAATTGATGAACTTAAGATTTTGACTAAATTATGGGTTACTTGATATTGACTTAATGTTGATGAATGCATGTGTAGTTTCTTATGGGCTTTCTATTGATGTAAGAATTGTATTCAATTGTTGTAGAATTGATCTTAGATTGTTGAATCTATATTGAATTGGTTTGGATTTCATTGATTCCAATAATTGTGTATTGAATTGATATTCATGGCCATGGGTAAGGGCCTTATGATGTTGAATTTGGTGATTTGGTATTGGCTTGAAGCGTTGAGGATGAAGAGGTAGTACGCTGCCCTAATTCCTTTATTTTAATGTTAATTTTACTTCAATTATGTTATGATTGGTTTGGTCCACCTTTGGTGGCGGTGCTATGTGAATTGATGTGGCCTTGTCAGCGTTATTTTCTAGTACATTGATGATCATGGCCTTGTCGGCATTACTTGAACTTATATGGCTATTTGTGTAGTTGATTTGATGATGTATGATCATATCTACCCATATGTGGAAGTATGTCCTAGACTATTGATGCTATCTAGTTAATCATGTTGTGATTTGACTATGTGTTATGGTGTAGTCTTAGAGTTGATACATGGTTATTCCTAATTTGGGTATATGAGTCTAAAATGGTTAAGTTGATAATGTTAAGGTAATGGATAGGTTGAATTAATAAGGCTAAGGGTCATTTATTAGAGTCTAAATGAAGATAGGCTATATGTGTTAAATGAAAGTATGTTGTGTCTTGCTTAGGTAGACTTGTGTCCCTTACTTGATGCTTATGTGAATATGTGATGTCTTGACTTAGGAACCTAAAGGGTCTTAGTCTTGAATAAATGAACATAGGTGAGACCTTGAATGATGATAAAAGGGTCATTTATGTGGAACCTTGAACCAAGTGGTAAGGTTATGAATCGTGAAGTAGTAAGCCGTAATGGTATCCTTCATGTAATGAGTGATGGACTTAGAGTTGATTGCCTGGAACAACATCATATTATACCTTAGGAAAGTCGCGATGAGATTCTTGTCGCTGATACGCTCAAACTTACTTCTCAAATAAGAAGTAAAGCAGTCATATCAAGTAAAGAACCCAACGGATGAGGTTGAGATCGATCCCACAAGGAAAATAGTTCAGACTTAACTTTATTCTATTATTACTATTATTTAGCCAACTATTTTTCGAGAAAACAAAAGACAAAAAGGGGGGTTTTTATTTCTGAATTAAAGAGAATGAGTAATTACATTAAAGTAAACAATTAACAGATTTAAATCTCAGAGTTTAATCAATTAATAAAAGTAACTAGGGCTTAAGTGTTCCCCACAGGTTCCTAACTTGATAACTCTAACTATAACAATTCTTTCCTAGTATCTTGCATGTAAAGTGATAAGTTATGTATCTCTAAATCCTTGGTTCGGCATCTAGAAAATTTCACTCCGCACCTTGGTCCGGCTATGTGTGTTGCTATACTAACCCTTGTCTTTACCTCATATTAAGCATTGTATTCGGTATTTGACTAAGTTATTACCTCATACCAACCAATACTAGCCTATTAGATAGTCTACACTAAATCTATGTTGATAATTCTTTTCCTATTATCTACCTCCTTGGTCCGGCAAGTAGCATTAAGGCAAGTTCTAACGTTGGCCATCCGTTAAAAAGACTTCTACACGAAAGAATTATCAATACATGCAAGACACCATTCTAGAATTGTTATTTTAGTTAGAGTTTACCTTGTTATTCACCCATGGTTCCCACAACCCTAGCTATGGAGTTTAGTTACCCATGTTCATAATTACACAATTCATATTGTTAATGGAAGAATTCATGCACTTACTTTTATGAGAACGAATAAATTCCAGAATTTATCTTGATTAATCAACAAAATCACCAACAATCAATTCCGGAAAAAGTATCTTAATTACCAAAATCGAGAGTTCAATACTATAACAAGAGAACTAAAAATTATCAAAAAGTCTAACCCCAAAAACGAGGTTTTTCAAACTATTTATAATAAAAACAAAACCTAATCAAAGAAGGATTCTATTTACTAAAAATCTGTCCAAACGCGTCTGGGTCGACGGACCACGTGATGGACCATCATGGACATGACGGACCATCATGGCCTACGTCGTCCCATACTTCACACATTCTTCTTCTGCTTTCTTTATTCCCCTCGACGGACAGGTATGACGGACCGTTTCAAGCACGACGGTCCATCGAGGGTCTCCATTCCAAAATACTTGAACTTCTTGGAATTTGGGTACTGGGACTATATCTCTGATCATCACGATGAACAAGCAGGACAGACCGTCATGGCTATGACGGTCCGTCATGGACTTCCGTAATCCCACACTTGGTCAGACTTCCCCATCTTCCTTCAGCAGCTTCTCTCCTCACTACGATGCCACCTATGGACCATCACAGCCTCGATGGACCGTCATAAGCTCCATAGGTGGTCTCTTCTGCATTTCTTTCTCAAAAACTTCCGCGTTCATCCTTGGACAGATTTTCTGCAAACAAAGAGAAACTTACATAAAAATCAACACAAAAAGGCTTTCGACACACACTAAACTTAAGGAAAAAGCATTAGAAATACCGTGAAACCACGGTACATCAACACCCTCAACTTAAATTCGTTGTTTGTCCTCAAGCGACGCACTATGACTCACTACAAAATCTCTGTACAAGAGTATCCATATTTTAACTTTCGCAATCATTTGGCTATCAATCCCGATCATTCTCATTATGTTCATGTATGGTATAACTATTAGGCATTGACTTATGTAAAATCAGACCATGACACAGACTCACTACGCAATGACACCTATCCTCTTCAATTTCACACCGAGGTGCTAATATTTCCGGTATTGCAACTACTGTCCTCACTTCAAATAACATCCTCATTTTTCATACAATGATTTCAGTTTGAGTATAAGGATCACTTTCCGACACTCACTCTCAGAACAAATTCACAACTCATTTATACATATTGCCATAGGCTTGCCCTTATTTTCACTACTTTAAGTTTGCCATACAACTCTTAGGATCACAATAGGACTTTTTAGCTTGTAACATAGGCTCAGGGTCAGGTAGGGTATATTTAGGTATATTTTAGTGACTTGTTGCCCTCCTTGACATATCGACTAAACACACTACCTTTTTATCAATCTATTTCGCCCAATTTCTCAATTTTCTTTTTACCTTGCTGGTTTTCCTTTCTCATCCTTATATGTGAGTGACTTTTCTCTAATTTTTTTTTATATATATATATATATATATATATATATATATTTTTAGTCACTTCTATTTTGTTCTTTCTTCCTCTTCATACTTTCAACCCCAATTTTCCAGAGTATTCCTTATAACAGCCACCCTTAACTCATGACTTTGCCATGAGTTAAGGTTCACAATACCCATGGTTGGGTCAGGGCCACGATAAGGTTGCTTTCTGCATTAGCCACCCTCAACTTATGCTTTTTTTGTTTGGCATAAAATGAGGTGCACATGTCCAAGGAGGGACCAGGGCCAACACATTGTTCCCCGATAAGATCAGTTGGGATGACAAAGAAAGATCTGTTTTTAGGCTCAAATCATTTGGATTAATAAAGGGTTAACTTCATTTGTTTTTTTTTGTTATTTTTTTAGGCTTAAGATTGACTATTTCGAACAAAGGCCTATGATCCTTTCCTAATTGTTTGATTTGGCTCACTTTTAGCAGGACTAACCAGGCAAGTTCTAGCTCAGTATTAATGGTGGACATTCAAATTCACCTCACACTCACTTGACATTCCTTACATTCCCAGATTATTAGACACCTCGTTCGAGTCTTAGATTCAGGATCATGCAGTAGTGTATCTTTATTTCATGTTTCAAACCACACAATTATCAATTACTATGCCTAGTCATGCATCATTTTGATTATCGGGATATCATATTTGTTTCAGCCATCATGCTTTAGATTTATACTATGTACATACGATATGACATGCCGGTTCAACAATAAAAGTAATCAGTCTTTTGGGGAAAAAGAACACAGGCAAGAAAACCCCCAAAGAGGATCGTGAACTTGGGCTACTCAAAATTCACCCAAGTACTCACTTTCCATTTACCCCACTCCCAACAAAAGATATGCAATTGTCCCCAATGCATAAAAAAAAAACTAAAATACGCGAAAGGTGAGTGAAGCAAACATGAGGCGCTAAGCGCCGGCGATCAGCAAGCTGGTGGGTCCGGTTCACCGGAACCCACTCCCTGCGTAGTTTGGACACCCTCAGTAGTGTCCTCAGCATCAACAGCACCATCAGTAGTTCCTCCCATAGTATCTACAATTCTGGAGCTAGACGCCCCGGCAGCTAACTCTACAGACCTCAACGTACGGGCCTCCTCATCAGTAATCGAGGCTCTCCTCGCAGCCTCCATCTCACGGCGCTCCTTCTTCCTCGCCCTAGCCTCATCCTCCTCTCGACCCCTGCGTCTCTTGGCATGCTCTCGTGGGGGAGGTGGTGGAACATCGAAAATGGCAAAAAGAGCAGTCATCACTGTATCCTCAGCAGGCTCTGCAGAAGGGGCCTCAGACTCAGGCACCCTCGCCTCTAAGATCATATCAAAATCAGCCCGCAGACTCTCAACCGCAGCCTGAAGGGTCGACATATCCATCGGAGGTGCTGGTCGGGCTAGCACTCGCAACTCAAAAGCGTTTAAGCGCTGATGTACCTCTGCAATCTTCCTCTCTGTGTGCTGTACTATCTTGCGCTCCATGCGCTCCTCTGCCTCAGCAATACACCTCTGCATCTAAGGCTGGATGTGACGCAGAAGTGTAGCCATCTGTGCCTCGAGTTTCTGGACCTTAGCAAGTAGGACCAGAGTGGCGGAAGGAGCCGAGCGAGAGGAGCTCGGGGCAGTGCTACTACCCGGGATAGACTCGACCGGGGTAGTGTCAGTGGGTGAAGAAGCAGCCTGGGAAGCCGCATGAGCATGCTCTATGGTATCTTCCAGGTTCTCACCAAGTGGGACCACCTCCGGGCAGGGCCCTCTACGTGGAGCCAACTCATTGGCCTCATCCCTGATGAGGCCGATGTCAACATTTCCCTGCGGGGTCCTGAGCTGGTCAATGTGCCAAATGGGCACACCTGCGGATCTGCATAAAGAGAAAACTATGCAAGGAAAAGGGTAAGTCGTGGTGACCTTGAAGGCCCTCTCGTGCATGACCGCCTGAGCCAAGCAAAGTCGACCTCGAACCCTGCCATCATTGCGGCCATCAGAACTGCACGATCCCATGTGACTATATTATCAGCAGAAGTGGGGGAAAGGCAGTGACGGACTGTCAACCAAAGAAACTTGGCCGTAAAGGTCAAGTTGGCCTTCCTGATGGCTCCCTTTGGCTCCATCACCCAATCAGCAGCCTCTCCATCAATAGACAAGTGCTAGGCCATCCACCTCTTGGTGGTCTCTCTCAGTGATGGCTCACGTAAGAACCAGCCCTCTTTAACAATTTGCCACCGATAGTCGAACTCGGCGGTGAGAGGTGTCCTGGTAGTATCAACATCCTCGCCGTACAGATATCGGCGGATGGCTGGCAGGGAGATGTCGACCTGTATGCCGTGTACTCGCACGTGCTCAAGTGGGGCCTGTTTGGCGGGGGCAGCCCGCCTATCTATCTGTGATCGGAGAGTGGCCACATAAGAGGCATAGAACTCTCGGACCAACTCCTCACTGTAGCGGCCCAAAAAACGAGCCATCCACTCTAGCCGGTGTCTGGTGAAGAGAGTGTGAATATCCGGCATGGTGGGGAGACTTCCCGTAAGGACCCGCCTCTCTAGTGTAAGGGTCCGTGTCATGACGCCTTTATCATTGAGAACCTTGGCATCTAAGTACACTTGGTATTGCCCGTCAACACACCACCGGTTTGGCTGGTCGGCAACCGGGGCAGGAACTCCAGTCGGTGAGCCAGGAGTGGAGTCAGTGCTGTCAGCCTCATCAGCCGAGGCAGATTGTGTAGCTGTGGTGGGTGTAGAGGCTTCTGCGGACCCGGAGGCTTCCTCTGACCACGAAACTCCTAAGGAGCCAGATGCTCCTTTGTCTTGGGCAGCTGACCCAGAAGGTGTGCCGGTCAGTATGCGCTCCTCATGTGACTGGGAGGCAGTGACTACGCCGGACGCCACCTTCTTAGGCATGGATCTAGGTGCACGTGGAGCTCGTGCTGTAGTAGCAGTGCCTGGGGGCACGTACTCGGGATCATGCTCATCATCAGAGCCTATCACTAGTCGAGCAGATGGGGCGACAGACTTGAAACGCCCACGTGCGTAAACGCGATCTTATTTTGGTGCCATGAGAGGTAGTACCTGTAAAGAATCATCATTAGTACTAGAAGGAGCAAACATGACAAAAACAAATGAGACAAAATATACATAAATTCAAAGCAGTAATGACAACTCTGTAGTAGCAGTGAGGCACGACGGACCTGGTGATGGCCCGTCGTGAGTATGACGGACCGTCATGGGGTCCGTCATTTAATACTTAACAATTTAGACTCTCAGAAGAAAGGTCTCTGACTGGTACAACGGTTGTGCAGGACGGACCGTCGTGGGGATGATGGTCCGTCACATGTGTTCGTCAGTAAACACTTAGAAAAAGTATTGAGACCCTTAGGACAGGGGTCTCTGACCGTCACGACGGTTGTGCAGTACGGACCATCCTGGGCATGACGGTCCGTCACATATGTCCGTCAGTGGACACTTAGAAAAAGTGTTGAGACCCTTAGGACAGGGGTCTCTGACCGTGACGACGGTTGTGCAGGATGGACCATCGTGGGCATAACGGTCCGTCACATGTGTCCGTCAGTGGACACTTAGAAAAAGTGTTGAGACCCTTAGGACAGGGGTCTCTGACCGTTACGACGGTTGTTCAAGATGGACCGTCATGGGCATGACGGTCCGTCACATGTGTCCGTCAATGGACACTTACAAAAAGTGTTGAGACCCTTAGGACAGGGGTCTCTGACCGTCACGACGGTTGTGCAGGATGGACCGTCGTGGGCATGACGGTCCGTCACATGTGTCCGTTAGTGGACACTTAGAAAAAGTGTTGAGACCCTTAGGACAGGGGTCTCTGACCGTCACGACGGTTGTGCAGGATGGAACGTCGTGGGCATGACGGTCCGTCACATGTGTCCGTCAGTGGACACTTAGAAAAATTATTGATACCCTTGGGACAAGGGTCTCTGACAACCAAGATGGTTGTGCAGGACGGACCGTCGTGGGCATGACGTTCCGTCACATGTATTCGTTGGTGGACACTTAGAGAAAACAAGTTGTGGGGTGTTGGGACGGACCCTATGACTGTCCGTCGTGGTTATGACGGTCCGTCATCGGGGTTTCGTTCTGTCATTCAAAGACAGAACTGGGGATGCCACAATCAACCCATGTGATTCAAACCAAAGACCCAACATTTCCTTAACGCTTTTTAACCTAAATACTTATCAAATTTACAAGGCTAAAGCCCTAATTTCTCGAGTTTTATCAAGGCATTTCGTGGGACTAATAACCTAGGTTAGACAAGATTTGGTCAAAGATCAAAGACCCACACAAGAAAAAAAGTATGATAATAGTAAATAAAAATCAAAATTAAGAGTAAATGGGTAGAGTTCAGAAACACATACCTTGGAAGAGGAGAAAACAACACGGAAGTGATGGCACCCAATAAGAAAAATGAGAATCACAGCAGCAGACTCCGACCAAGAAAGGAGATTTGGGATTGGGGAAAGGGAGAATGTGGGAATTTTAGGAAGGGAAGGAAGTTGAAAGGGGACGAAATGGGAGAAAGAGGGAATGAAACGATTGAATGAAGGGGTGGGGAGTTTAAAAAGGTTTAAAACTTTTAAAATTCCCCAGTCGGGTCGGGTTAGGTTGCTGGATAATGAAGCGACGAGACCCCGACGACGGTCCATCACGTCTGTGATGGTCCGTCATGGGTTCCGTCGCATGTGCCCTAATTTTTCAAAGCAATAAAGAACGTACCTGGCACGACGGAGTCAAGCGATGGTCCGTCACAGGAGTGACGGTCTGTCGATGTATCCGTTAGTGAATGTGGCAGAGTAATTTTCTGCAGAACTTTCTGGAGATGTGCTACCTGAAAATTTAAAACCCATTAGTATAAAATGCTACCATTACTAGAAATAAAACTATAATTTGGTTAGATGATACATATTGGGTTGCCTCCCAAGCAGCGCCTGATTTAACGTCGCGGCATGACTGAGGACACTCGATTACTCAGACTTCATCAAGATGGTATGCCTCAATCACCTCATTCGCCAATTCCGCATGCCCTATATAGATTTTTAGACGTTTTCCATTCACCTTAAACCGCACACCTTCCTTGTTTTCCAACTCAACCGCTCCATGAGGGAATAGTTGGGTGATCAAGTAAGGGCCAGTCCATTTGGACTTGAGCTTGCCCGGAAACAAGCGCAACCTAGAGTTGAATAAAAGCACCGAATCCCCAACCATAAACTCTCGTTTCTTGATTTTTAGGTCATGGTACTTCTTCATCTTTTCTTTGTAAAGGGCTGATCTTTCATAAGCTTTTAGGAGAAATTCATCGAGTTCATTCAACCCATTTAACCGTTGTTCTGCAGCTTCGTTCCAGTCCATTTTTAACTTCTTCATAGCCCACATGGATTTATGCTCTAATTCAACCGGAAGATGACAAGCTTTCCCATATACTAGTTGGTATGGGGACATACCTATGGGAGTCTTATACGCTGTCCGGTAGGCCCAAAGAGCATCATCAAGCCTACTTGACCAATCTGTTCTACTAGCGTTCACTGTTTTTGACAAAATATGTTTGATCTCCCTATTTGACACTTCAACTTGCCCACTAGTTTGAGGGTGGTAAGGAGTGGCCACATTATGGCGAACCCCATATTTCTCCAATAATCCCTTGAACAATTTGTTGCAAAAGTGGGATCCCCCATCACTAATAATTGCCCGTGGGGTACCAAATCAAGAGAATATATTTTTTTTCAAGAACGCAGTGACACTCTTCCCCTCATTGTTTACGAGGGCGATAGTTTCTACCCACTTAGATACATAATCAGTTGCTACTAAAATATACTTCATTCCATGAGAACTCACAAACGGCCCCATAAAGTCAATACCCCAAACATCAAATAACTCAATCACAAGAATGGGGTTTAGAGGTAGCTCTTGCTTTCTTGAAATGCCGCCATCTCTTTGGCATCTATCACACGCTTTGGTAAACTCATGAGAATCTTGATGAATAGTTGGCCAATAGTAACCACATTGTAAGATCTTATGAGCAGTCCGGATACCACTATGATGTCCACCAAAGGGTGAGGAATGGCATGCCTCTAAAACACTCAACATCTCAACTTCTGGCACACAACGCCGAATAAGCCCATCATCACATCTCCTATATAAGTATGGTTCATCCCAAAAGAACTTCTTCACATCGTATATGAACTTTTTTCTTTGATGAAAGGACAAGTCCGATGGAACAATATCACTAGCTAAATAATTCGCAAAGTCTGCGAACCATGGAATCAAGTCTTGTGAGGCAGCCAATACATGCTCATCGGGGAACGTGTCATCAATATCAGTCTTATCCCCCAACTCTCTCATAGCTTCATCTTCTAGACGGGACAAGTGATCAGCAACTTGATTTTCGGTCCCTTTTCTATCCCTTACCTCAAAGTCAAATTCTTGCAGTAGTAATACCCAACGAATCAACCTCGGTTTCGCATCCTTCTTTGCCATCAAATATCTCAATGCTGAATGGTCAGTATGCACTATAACTCTAGTACCTAGTAAATAGGAGCGAAATTTTTCAAAAGCAAATACTACTGCAAGAAGCTCTTGCTCAGTTACTGTATAGTTCTTCTGAGCTTCACTGAGGGCTTTACTAGCATAGTAAATGGGATGAAGGATTTTGTCCCTTCTTTGTCCCAATACCACACCAAGGGCAACCCCACTAGAATCGCGCATCACCTCAAATGGACTGCTCCAATCCGGAGAAATAATGATAGGTGCAGATACCAATTTTTCTTTTATCTCGCCGAATGCTTTAAGACACGATTCATCAAAATAAAATTTACAATATTTCTCCAGCAGTTTACACAACGGATGTGCAATTTTTGAGAAATCTTTGATTAATCTCCTGTAAAAACCTGCATGCCCAAGAAAGCTTCTCACACCTTTTACAGAGATAGGTGGAGAAAGTCTCTCTATTACCTCGACTTTAGCTTGATCAACCTCTATGCCCTTTTCTGAAATGCGATGACCCAAAACAATACCTTCTTTCACAATGAAGTGGCATTTTTCCCAATTGAGTACTAAATTGCAGTCTTCACATCTCTTAAGAACCTCAAATAAATGGCTCAAACACCGCTCGAATGATTCACCAACCACAGAAAAATCATCCATAAAAACCTCAATAGTATCTTCCACCATGTCGGAGAATATTGACATCATACATCTCTGAAATGTGGCGGGTGCATTGCACAACCCAAACGGCATTCTCTTGAATGCAAATGTCCCATATGGACAAGTAAAAGTGGTTTTCTCTTGATCTTCTGGTGCAATAGAAATCTGATTATACCCCGAATAACCATCAAGAAAATAGTACCACCCTTTTCCAGCAAGTCTACCCAACATCTGATCCATGAAGGGCATAGGAAAATGGTCTTTTTCGGTTCATGCATTTAATTTCCAGTAATCCATACACACCCTCCATCCAGTCACCGGTCTCATTGGAACAAGTTCATTTTTTTCATTGGGGACCACAGTCATTCCCCCTTTCTTAGGTACACACTGAACAGGGCATACCCAACTACTATCGGCGATTGGATATATTACTCCGGCATCCAACCATTTAATGATTTCCTTCTTCACGACCTCTTGCATAGGTGGATTTAAGCGTCTCTGGTGCTCAATACTTGGCTTATGATCGGGCATGAGTTGGATTTTATGAGAACAAATACCAGGAGGGATCCCAATAATGTCCGCAATAGTCCACCCAATAGCTCTTTTGAACCTTTTTAGCACTTTCACCAAACTCTCAACTTGTTATTCATTCAGGTCTGATGCAATGATTACCGGCAATGTGTCACCGTTTCCTAAGAATTCATACCTGAGATGAGGTGGGAGAGCTTTTAGTTCTAACTTTGGAGCCTCCTCTATAGATGGTTTCGCGGGTGGAGACTCGCGATTCTTCATGTCTAGCTCATATTTCTTCGGTTTAAACCGAACATTACCACGATCAAGAGCAGCGACTAATGACCCATATTATTAAATGCAATCATTATCAAAATTCATTATCACTGCCACCAGTGCTTCTACACCTAGACGTTCTTCTATTTGTGTCTCGGGTGACTTACCAACTTTGTAGGATATAGCAGATACCGATTGGAGCTCACCACTCTTTCTCATGGACCTACAAATGTTGAAGGTCACTTCTTCATTGTTCAACCAAAATTTCATTTCTCCCTTTTCCATATCAACTAAGGCTCTACCCGTAGCAAGAAATGTCCTCCCAAGAATAATAGGCACCTCAAAATCGACTTCACAATCAAGAATAACAAAACCTGCCGGAAATATGAACGACTCCAAATTTACTAGCACATCATGGAGTATCCCTATATGCCTTTTTACTGTTCGATCGGCCATCAGTAGCCGCATCGCAGTGGGCTTTGGATCACCCAAACCCAACTTCTTGTAAATCGAGAGGGCATGAGATTTATGTTTGCCCCCAGATCACATAATGCTTTCGCAAAATGTAATAACCCGATTGTATAAGGAATAGTGAACGCACCCGGATCTTCTTTCTTTTGCACTAAAGATCTTGTAGCAATAGCACTACAATGCTGCATTCTATCATCATCCTCAAAAGTGACCGATCTTTTCTTTGTAACCAGATCTTTCATAAACTTGGCATAACTGGGCATTTGTTCAAGAGCTTCTACCAAAGGGACATTGATAGAAAGCTGCTTCAACATTGTTATATGACGCCGATATTTACCATCCTCGGTCTTTTTCACTAATCTTTGAGGAAAGGGGGTGGTGGTCTAGGCATGGGAGTTACCTTTTTAGGCACTTCAGCATCTTTTTCAGTGTTATCTTCTACTTCATCACTAACCTCTACCAGTTTATCATTATCTCTCATCACCTTTTCCACAATAGACGGCATAGGTGGGTCAATGGTTTATTTACCACCCCGAGTAGTAATTGCCATACAGTGTCCATTATTTTTTGGATTTTGGACAGTGTTGCTAGGGAGAGTGCCCGGTTGCCGTGTGTTCACAGTCGCAAATAATTGGGCCATTTGCAATTCAAGCTGCTTAATCGATATGGCATGTGTATCGACTTTCTGTCTAATACCCGCTACATCACTCCTTAACTCTTTCGTGTGCTCATCACTAGCATCGAACCTCCTCATCATCTTGTGCAACATATCCTCAACTCGCGCCATACTACCTCCACCATCCCTAGGAGCAACTTTACGGTTTTGAGGAGGAACATAGGGCCCACTCCTATCATTTCTGTTACCATAGTTACCCCTGTTGAAGTTGTTGTCGCGGTTGTATTTCCATCACAGACATAATTACCCTCACGGTTATAGTTACCATAGTTCCGACCTTGGTTCCCTTGACCTTGGCGCCAATTCTCCTGATTGGAGCCTTGGGCATTCGGTCGAAAACCCCCCGTCTGATCATTTACTGCATAGGAATCTTCCTCATAATAATATTCATCAGTTGGTGGTGGTGGTTTAGACAAGTAGTTCACTGCGTTTATCTTTTCTGCACCCCCAGTGACATGTTTTAACACCAACCCAAGCTCAGTTCTCATATGTGCCATCTCTTCACGAATCTCATCTGTGGCTGGGTTGTGTGTGGATTGCACTGCAAAGGTATTTCTCCCAGCATCTGACTTCCTAGTACTCTATGCTTTATTATTCTGGGAGATTTTCTCTAATTTTTCGGCAATTTCAGCATAAGGACAATCCCCATAAGAACCACCTGCTATAGTATCCAATACCGCTTTATTATCATTTTGTCCCCGATAGAAGTATTCTTTCAATGACTCATCATCTATGCGGTGATTGGGGACACTTCTCAAAAATAAAGTGAACCTATCCCAAGAACTGCTAACAGACTCTCCTGGTAGTGCCACAAAGTTGTTCACTCTGTCTTTGTGATTTAGTTTCTTGAAGACCGAGTAGTAACGTGCTAAGAAAACGTCCCTTAGTTGGTTCCAAGTGAAAATTGAATTATAAGGGAGCTCAGTGTACCAAATAGCAGCCTCTCCCGTCAGTGAGAGAGGAAATACTCTTAGCCCTATTACATCCAAATTCAAATCAGGCCTCCCTACACAGCTTTTACACGCTGCCCTTACCTTAGCTATATGGGCATGTGGGTCCTCAGACGGTAGTCCTGAAAAAAATCCTCTAGCAGTGAGCATTTGCATTAGACTACTAGTGACTACAAAGGTGTGACCTTCTGGTATAGGGGGCAAGACAAGTGGCCCATCAGAATCTGCAATATTATCATAACCTCTGTAGTATTCTTGAGGACGTGGAGCGGGATTTTGTCCCCTTTGTGCATCTTCACCAGGATTATCAGGTAATAATCGACAATGAGCATCAACTGGAGCTGCGATGTTCTAGTTTGGATCATCATCATTTATACCCAAGTTTCGATTCATATTGCGTAGTGTACGCTCTAACTCGTGATCGTATGGAAACAAGAGTTCTCTCCTCTCAGTGTATTTGGCATAAAAGGAAGTTAGTATCTGCAAAAATAAAAAACAACAGAAAAAGTAAAATAAGGAAAATATTGACTAAACTTTAGTAATAAGTTTAAGTTAATCTAAAAGCTACTTTCCCCGGTAGCGGCGCCAAAATTTGATACGCTCAAACTTACTTCTCAAATAAGAAGTAAAGCGGTTGTATCAAGTAAGGAACCCAACTGATGAAGTTGAGATCGATCCCACAAGGAAAATAGTTCAGACTTAACTTTATTCTATTATTACTATTATTTAGCCAACTATTTTCCGAGAAAACAAAAGACAAAAAGGGGGGGTTTTATTTCTGAATTAAAAAGAATGAGTAACTAAATTAAAGTAAACAACTAACAGATTTAAATCTCGGAGTTCAATCAATTAATAAAAGTAACTAGGGCTTAAGTGTTCCCCACAGGTTCCTAACTTGATAACTCTAACTATAACAATTCTTTCCTAGTATCTTGCATCTAAAGTGATAAGTTATGTATCTCTAAATCCTTGGTTCGGCATCTAGAAAATTTCACTCCGCACCTTGGTCCGGCTACGTGTGTTGCTATACTAACCCTTATCTTTGCCTCATATTAAGCATTGTATTCGGTATTTGACTAAGTTATTACCTCGTACCAACCAATACTAGCCTATTAGATAGTCTACACTAAATCTATGTTGATAATTCTTTTCCTATTATCTACCTCCTTGGTCCGGCAAGTAGCATTAAGGCGAGTTCTAACGTTGGCCATCCGTTAAAAAGACTTCTACACGAAAGAATTATCAATACATGCAAGACACCATTCTAGAATTGTTATTTTAGTTAGAGTTTACCTTGTTATTCACCCATGGTTCCCACAACCCTAGCTATGGAGTTTAGTTACCCATGTTCATAATTACACAATTCATATTGTTAATGGAAGAATTCATGCACTTACTTTTATGAGAACGAATAAATTCCAGAATTTATCTTGATTAATCAACAAAATCACCAACAATCAATTCCGGAAAAAGTATCTTAATTACCAAAATCGAGAGTTCAATACTATAACAAGAGAACTAAAAAATTTCAAAAAGTCTAACCCCAAAAACGAGGTTTTTCAAACTATTTATAATAAAAACAAAACCTAATCAAAGAAGTATTCTATTTACTAAAAATCTGTCCAAACGCGTCAGGGTCGACGGACCACGTGACGGACCGTCATAGACACGACGGACCGTCATGGCCTCCGTCTCCCATACTTCACACATTCTTCTGCTGCTTTCTTTATTCCCCTCGACGGACAGGTATGACGGACCGTTTCAAGCACGATGGTCCGTCGAGGGTCTCCGTTCCAAAATACTTGAACTTCTTGGAATTTGGGTACTGGGACTACATATCTGATCATCACGACAAACAAGCAGGACGGACCGTCGTGGCTATGATGGTCCGTCATGGACTTCCGTAATCCCACACTTGGTCAGACTTCCCCATCTTCCTTCAGCAGCTTCTCTCCTCACTACGATGCCACCTACGGACCATCACAACCTCGACGGACCATCATAAGCTCCATAGGTGGTCTCTTCTGCATTTCTTTCTCAAAAACTTCCGCGTTCATCCTTGGACAGATTTTCTGCAAACAAAGAGAAACTTACATAAAAATCAACACAAAAAGGCTTTCGACACACACTAAACTTAAGGAAAAAGCATTAGAAATACCGTGAAACCACGGTACATCAGTCGCCATAGTGAGATAGCCCTAATGGACCTTGCTATGGTAGGGTAAATGTAATTGGGTCATGAAGATGTTATGGGACCCATTTGTATGAACCTTGATGAGAATTTTCCTATGAGTACTAAGGCCAGCACCGAGTGAATGTGGTAAGGGAAACTAGTTCTAGTTAAGTATGAGACTATAATACAAAGTATTCCCTTCATATTCCTTAACCATGTGCCTACGTGGGATCTTTATGTTCTACCATTGGCAAGTAGAACACCTCATCGAAGTAGGATAGAACTTCGAGTTCCATGCCTTGCTACCATGGTCTATGTCGCTTATTGCCTATTCTCATCATATGGAATACCTATTAATATTTGATAAGTTTATGAGGTTTAGGTGGTGGTATGGGACGCTACTTAGACATTGCACAATAGACTTTGAAGGTGTTATGTGGAGTTCCTAAGTCTTGTCTAAGACCACTACTTTAATGTCCTTTATGTGCTGTATGTCTTCTGAATGAACTAATTAACTAATGACTTATGTTAGAAAGTATGTAAATGAATAAGTGCCTAATCTAAAGTAACTTAAGGACTCCTTAGTTAATATGTGAAGAGAGAATATGGGATGATCTCTTTATGACTTATCTTTGGAAGTCTTGAGTATGACCTAGGTAGGGAAAAGGTTTGGTGTTGTTGACATGATCTAAGCCTTAGGTAGTCTTAAGAAATATTTAGGTAATCTTGAAGAGGTCACTATGGACGTTATCTTCTTGATTTACTTAAGTAGGTCTTTTGATAGCCTTTGGAAGGAGAATGTCCTATCATTTATGTGTTGGTGATTTATTGAGAATGATTCTATCCTAGGAAGTTTATTGGATCTCTTGAGTGTGTTTGTAAGGGATTGTATGGGCGGTTGCTTCACAATCCACTCAAGTGAGACTTAGAGTCACCTTTGGTAGAAGAATCTTACCTTGATATTTAGGATGCTTTTTAAGTGTGCATGTGACTCATTATAAGTAATCTTAAGGGTCGTTTAGGCACATCTAGAGAGGGTGTATGGGCGGTCTCTCTTTGTGTGACTTAAGTGAATCTTAGGATGACTTTAAGTGAGGGAATTACATGCTAGAGATGTTAAAAGGGAAGGCTAGGACTTCACTGTAACAGTGAATGGACTTAACTGTACAATGAAGTGAACTCACTGTAAAGTGAGCTCTAAATTTATGATTTCGGTTTTAATGTTTTCTTATGTGTTTCTATGTTGATAATTGATGTTATTATGATTAAAATATGATTTTTAAAATGAAAAGATGCATATTTCCAATAAAGTCCATTTTCATGATTTTTATGCATAATGCCATACTTAGTACATGTGGTTGTACTAATTCCATGCTTTATTTTCTATCTATAGTTCTTGGTAGGTGAAGAGCTTTGAAGAGAAGACTTGGACTTAGAAGATCGTTCAAGAGAAGTTAAAGTATGTCCTCATTTGACTAGGGCATATATGTCATTTTATGTTTCTTTTATGAAGTTTTGTAATAGACTATTAGTAGAATGTTTTGAATTCGTATGGGCCGTGTCCCAAGTATTGTCGTGTCTTAAGATGATGATCGAGACTTAGTGTTTTCCTATTTTCTACTTATATGAAAGAGTTTAAAGAGTTCTATATTGTTTTATGAAAAGTTTTAATTCCGCACTACTTTTCATTATGTATATGCGATGAATGATATGAGAGGCTTGTCTTAGACCTCCGAGAGGTCGACGACGCCGGTTACAATCCAAGATTGTACCCTAACTTCTAGGGTATGGTTTCGGGTTGTCACAAGCTTGGTATTAGAGCATAGGTTAGTGAAAGTAGTCCTAGGTATCAAAAAGTCTCGAAAAGTCACTTCTAGTAGAGTATTGACCATCGGTGTGAGTCGCGACACATCTATGGGCGAGAGGCTATAGGACGATAGTATTTCCCTTCATTTCTACTCCCATGTTCGTGCGGTAGAGTTATGTTATGAGTATACTTCTAAATGTGTTTCCTTGTGTTTCTAGGAGATGAATACTAGAAGGATGGCCGCTAGAAGGATGGAACAGGGAAGGGTTACTGAGGAAGTTCTTCCTCAAGTTGAGCAAGTTGAGCATGTTTCTCAAGGTGCTCAAGGTGGGCAAGGTGTCCAAGGTGGTCAAGGTGCTCAAGTGCCTCCTCAAGGTGATCATGCTCCTAATGTGGGAGGAGGTGATGAAGTGCCGGGGTTGTCTAATAGGATGATTGGATAGGCTTTGGTTGCTTTAGCCCAAGCCGTAACGGCTCAAGCTAACTTGAACATGATGCCTAGGGTTAATGCTATGGAGATAACTATGTCATCAGGTTGAGAGACTTTGTGAGGTTGAATCCTCCAATCTTTCTTGGATCTAAGGTGAATGAGGATCCCCAAGAATTTCTTGACGCTGTGTACAAAGTTTTGAGTGCTATGGGGGTTACATCTAGGGAGAAGGCAGAGTTGGCTTCTTATCAATTGAGAGATGTGTCTCAAATTTGGTACACTCAATGGAAGGACAATAGACCAGTGGAGTCGGGTCCTATTGAGTGGGAAGAATTCAAGAAAGCTTTTCTTGGCAAGTACTTTCCCCGTGAGAGGAGGGAAGAGAAAGTAGAAGAATTTATCAATATCAAGCAAGGAAATATGAGTGTAGAGGAATACTCTTTGAAATTCTCAACTTTGTCTAGGTATGCACCTTCCCTAGTGACAAATTCAAGGGACGAAATGAGTCGCTTTGTGATGGGTGTAGCCGATTTAGTGAACGAGGAATGTTGTACGGCTATGTTGCATGATAATATGACTTTGGATAGACTCATGGTGTATGCACAATCAATTGAAGAGACTAAAGTTAGGAGGATGTAAAGGAAATTGAAAAGGAGTGTTGCTAGTGACCAAGTGCAACCTAGGTTCAAAAAGAGGATTCAAACTCAAGATGGACCTAGTGTTCCTAAGAAGAAGTTTGAGAAAAGAGGTGATTCTAGCAATGAAAAACCTTTATGTGCTACTTGTGGTAAGAGACATTATGGTGAGTGTTTATTGGGTACCGATAGTTGCTTTGGATGTGGAAAAGATGGGCACAAGGTGAGAGATTGTCCAAACATTGTTTCTAGGAAGGAGGGTAAGAAGGTTGAGCCTAGTGTTCCCAAGGAAGATGCTCCAACTAAGAGGCGTTTCTATGCACTCCGGACTAGGTTTGAGACTCCGGGTGATGGTGATGATGATGTTGGTAAGTTCTTATTTCTCTTTTGATGGTATGAGTTCCTTCTAAGTGGGGGAGTATGGTTAGAATTATGCTAGAAGTATTGCATGTGCATGATGTTTAGGAGTTTGGTTGAAATTGAATTTCATTGACCTCTTGCATTGTGTATTTTATGAAACTTTGAGTATGTTATAAGGTGTGTTTATATGATGTTACTTTGCATATTAGCATGTTCATATCATGAATTACCTTAAATGAGCATTTTTGGAAAATTTGCTAAAAATCACTGTAGCTTGTTAAACTGCTCACTGTAAAATTTTGGTGAAAATGACTATTTGATTCGTTGGTCTAAAATTGTGGTAATGTGGTTAGAACTGATGTGTATGAGTATGATATTGAATATAAAATGAGTTTTTCCTATTTGGTTTGAAGCATATGAGTTTTGTAGCATAATGAGTTATAGAATTGTTTTCTAGTTTTTTGTTGTGTTGTGAATCTCTAGATTTTGTGAAATTGATGATTTCTTCTTGATGATGTGTTATATGGTTTGGTTATGTGCTGCTAGTTGAATCTCAAATCTTGGAAGTGTTCGGAGAGTGGCAAGTGTCATTCGAGGACGAATGTTGTCCAAGTGGGGGAGATTGTAAGACCTTGAAAATAACCTAGGTTAACTAGAGCCTAACATGTTGGTCTTGATGTTCTAAGGTCCTAAATATGTCTAATATATGGTATAGAGGCAGTAGCTAAGGTATTAGGTGTGATGTGAGTCAAACGTCAAGGGACGACTAAGACGTTCGACGACTAAGTCACCTAAATATCTCTTATGTGGTTCTATGTGTTTATGTGTGTTTCATGGTGGTTTAAGGTTATTAATTGAGTTATTATAGCATGTATATCCAGTGTGTCAAGTTTCGAGAAGTTTGGAGGTCAAATGTCCAAGAACGTTCTAGGCGTTCGAAAGATATGCCTTGAATCGACCTTGTGTGTCTATGCATGTTTCGTTGAGTTTTATGTGTTCGTTTTGTCTAAAATTTATGTGAGAGGTGTTAAACTCATAGATGATCGTATTTGGGTTGAAAACGTCTGGGAAATTATTCCTAAGGACCATTCAAGGGTCCTTGAGGAAGGACCCAAAATTAGTGTGCAGGCTGTCCCAGGCAGGCCTTGGCGACGGAGCAGTCAACGGCCCGTCGGCCTGATGACGCCCCGTCAACGGGTCCCATCGTGTCTTAGCCTTGAGGAAAGTTTTCTACCTTGGCAGGTGACTGTTTCCAACGACGGAGGCCTGTGACGCCCTGTCATGGACGTGACGCCCCGTCGAGGCAGTCGTCGAGTGAGGCCTGTGTTCCTGCGCAGGCTGCTGTCCACTTAAGGGTGAATTGGTAAATTCACACCACTTCTAAATTTATTCATGGACGGTTTATTAAGGCTCTTTTGGGTATTTTAAATGAGTATATAAGTGTTTAACACTTAGAGAAATTCATTCTTCAAAAATCAAAACCCCAAAGTCCCTTAGAAATCCCAAAGACTCCATTGAAGTCCAAACTGAAGGAAAGCTTGGTGTGGCATTTTGAGTGGAAATTCTTCATCAAAGTAAAGAATTATCATCCTTGAGGTATGGCTTTTGATCCTTGAAACTCGTTTCATCAAGGAGCCCAACTTTCAAAGATGTTTTCAAAGTTTTCAAAGAGGAAATTGTCCAATTTCATAATTCTTCCATGGGTTCTTGTATTAAAGGTTTTCAAACGTCTGTTATGGATTAGATTGATGTTATATTGATGATTTTAACCAAAATTACCTATGAACCCATGAAATTGATGAACCTAAGATTTTGACTAAATTATGGGTTACTTGATATTGACTTAATGTTGATGAATTCATGTGTAGTTTCTTATGGGCTTTCTATTGATGTAAGAATTGTATTCAATTATTGTAGAATTGATATTAGATTGTTGAATCTATATTGAATTGGTTTGGATTTCATTGATTCCAATAATTGTGTATTGAATTGATGTTCATGGCCATGGGTAAGGGCCTTATGATGTTGAATTTGGTGATTTGGTATTGGCTTGAAGAGTTGAGGATGAAGAGGTAGTACGCTGCCCTAATTCCTTTATTTTAATGTTAATTTTACTTCAATTATGTTATGATTGGTTTGGTCCACCTTTGGTGGCGGTGCTATGAGAATTGATGTGGCCTTGTCAGCGTTATTTTCTAGTACATTGATGATCATGGCCTTGTCGGCATTACTTGAACTTATATGGCTATTTGTGTAGTTGATTTTATGATGTATGATCATATCTACCCATATGTGGAAGTATGTGCTAGACTATTGATGCTATCTAGTTAATCATGTTGTTCTTTGACTATATGTTATGGTGTAGTCTTAGAGTTGATACATGGTTATTCCTAATTTGGCTATATGAGTCTAAAATGGTTAAGTTGATAATGTTAAGGTAATGGATAGGTTGACTTAATAAGGCTAAGGGTCATTTCTTAGAGTCTAAAAGAAGATAGGCTATATGTGTTAAATGAAAGTATGTTGTGTCTTGCTTAGGTAGACTGGTGTCCCTTACTTGATGCTTATGTGAATATGTGATGTCTTGACTTAGGAACCTAAAGGGTCTTAGTCTTGAATAAATGAACATAGGTGAGACCTTGAATGATGATAAAAGTGTCATTTATGTGGAACCTTGAACCAAGTGGTAAGGTTATGAATCGCGAAGTAGTAAGC
Source organism: Solanum sitiens (assembly GCA_016801875.1). Classification (NCBI taxonomy): domain Eukaryota; kingdom Viridiplantae; phylum Streptophyta; class Magnoliopsida; order Solanales; family Solanaceae; genus Solanum; species Solanum sitiens. The sequence continues at coordinate 951,545 of JABWTJ010000252.1, forward strand.
CATAATGGTATCCTTCATTTAATGAGTGATGGACTTAGGGTTGATTGCCTGGAACAACATCATATTATACCTTACGAAAGTCGCGATGAGCTTCTTGTTGCAATAGTGAGATAGCCCTAATGGACCTTGCTATGGTAGGGTAAATGTAATTGGGTCATGAGCATGTTATGGGACCCATTTGTATGAACCTTGATGAGAATTGTCCTATGAGAACTAAGGTTAGCACCGAGTGAATGTGGTAAGGGAAAGTAGTTCTAGTTAAGTATGAGACTAGAATACAAAGTATGCCCTTCATATTCCTTACCCATGTGCCTACGTGGGATCTTTATGTTCTACCATTGGCAAGTAGAACACCTCATTGAAGTAGGATAGAACTTTGGATTCCATGCTTTGGTACCATGGTCTATGTAGGTTATTGCCTATTCTCATCATATGGAATACCTATTAACATTTGATAAGTTTATGAGGTTTAGGTGGTGGTATGGGACGCTACTTAGACATTGCACAATAGACTTTGAAGGTGTTATGTGGAGTTCCTAGGTCTTGTCTAAGACCATTACTTGAATGTCCTTTATGTGATGTATGTCTTCTAAATGAATTAATAAACTAATGACTTATGTTAGAAAGTATGTAAATGAATAAGTACCTAATCTAAAGTAACTTAAGGACTCCTTAGTTAAGGTGTGAAGAGAGCATATGGGATGATCTCTTTATGACTTATCTTTGGAAGTCTTGAGTATGACTCTAGGTAGGGAAAAGGTTTGGTGTTGTTGCCATGATCTATGCCTTAGGTAGTCTTAAGAAATATTTAGGTAATCTTGAAGAGGTCACTATGGACGTTATCTTCTTGATTTACTTAAGTAGGTCTTTTGATAGCCTTTGGAAGGAGAATGTCCTATCATTTATGTGTTGGTGATTTAGTGAGAATGATTCTATCCTAGGGAGTCTATTGGATCTCTTGAGTGTGTGTATAAGGGATTGTTGGGAGGTTGCTTCACAATCCACTCAAGTGAGACTTAGAGTCACCTTTGGTAGAAGAATCTTACCTTGATGTTTAGGATGCTTTGTAAGTGTGTATGTGACTCATTATAAGTAATCTTAAGGGTCGTTTAGGCACATCTAGAGAGGCTGTATTGGCGGTCTCTCTTTGTGTGACTTAAGTGAATATTAGGATGACTTTAAGTGAGGGAATTACATGCTAGAAGATATTAAAAGGGAAGGCTAGGACTTCACTGTAATAGTGAATGGACTTCATTCACTGTACAGTGAAGTGAACTAACTGTAAAGTAAGCTCTAAATTTATGATTTCGGTTTTAATATTTTCTTATGTGTTTCTATGTTGATAATTGATGTTGTTATGATTAAAATATGATTTCTAAAATGAAAATATGCATATTTCCAATAAAGTCCGTTTTTATGATTTTTATGCATAATGTCATACTTAGTACATGTGGTTGTACTAATTCCATGCTTTATTTTCTATCTATAGTTCTTGGTAGGTGAAGAGCTTTGAAGAGAAGACTTGGACTTAGAAGATCGTTCAAGAGAAGTTGAAGTATGTCCTCATTTGACTCGAGGGAATATATGTCAGTTTATGTTACTTTTATGAAGTTTTGTAATAGACTATTAGTAGTATGTTTTGAATTCGTATGGGCTGTGTCCCAAGTATTGTCGTGTCTTAAGATGTTGATCGAGACTTAGTGTTTTCCTATTTTCTACTTATATGAAAGAGTTTAAAGACTTCTATATTGTTTTATGAAAAGTTTTAATTCCGCACTACTTTTCATTATGTATATGCGATGAATGATATGAGAGACTTGTCTTAGACCTCCGAGAGGTCGAAGCCGCCGGTTACAATCCAAGATTGTACCCTAAATTCTAGGGTATGGTTTCGTGTTGTGACATATGTTGAGCCTATAATAGATGTGTTTCTTGTTTTTCTTCACCAACTCACCTTCCCTAGGTATAATGTGTTGGCCCTGGTCCCTCCTTGGACATGTGCACCTCAACTTAGGCCAAAAGCATAAGTTGAGGGTGGCTAATGCAGAAACTGACCTCGTCTTGGCCCTGACCCAACCTTGGGTAATGTATATCTCGACTCATGGCAAAGCCATAATTTAAGGGTGACTATTATGAGTGAGGACCCAAAAAGTGGGTATGAAAAGAGTAATTTGGAAAAGAAAGGAAAAAGTGATCAAGAAAGTGACTGAGTCAAAATTATCAATTGAATGAAAGAAAAAAATTAATAAAAAGAGAGAAAAGAAAGAAAAAGAGTTGAACAAAAAGAAGTAAGAGTCACTTCGACAAAGAACAAAGGAGAAAGCAAGGCAGAGATGACAAGAAAAGAAAAGTAGGGCATAATAGATAATGAAAGAGGTAGGTCACTTAGACGAAATGTCAAGGAGGTCAAAGTCGCTAAAATGTACCCATATGTACCATACCTGACCCTGAGCCTACGTTACAAGCCAAGAAAGTCCTATCGTGATCCTAAGTGTCTAATGTGGTAAACTTAAGTAGTGAAAATAAGGGCAAGCCTATGGCGACAAGTACTAACGAGGTGTGAGTTTGTTTTGAGCGTGAGTGTTGAATAATTATCCTTGTACCCAAAAGTTGACATCACTGTGTGAAAAAGGAAGATTTCTTTTGAAGTGAGGGCACTAGTTGCAGTATCGAAAAGTTGGTACCTTGGCGAGAAGCAAAAGAGTAGAGGTGTCGATGCATGGTGAGTTTATGTCATGGTCTGATCCACATGAGTTAGCTTATCAAGCCTAAGAGTAGAAGCATGCACTAAAGCAAAGAAAAAGTTGGGATTGATAGCCATGTGATTGCGAAAGCTTTAAAGAGGATCCTTTTGTGCAAAGTGTTGTGTTGAGTCATAGTGCGTCACTTGAGGACAAACAATGAATTTAAGTTGAGGGTGTTGATGTACCGTGGATTCACGGTACTTTCAATGCTTCTTTCTTAATATTGGTGTGTGTCTAGAGACTTTTTGTAGTAGTTTTAACATGATTTTATCTTTGTTTTGCAGGAAAGGTGTCCAAAACCAAAACGCAGAAGGCAGCTGAGATTTAGTGCAGAGGTGACCCACGAAGGCCATTGACGGCCCATCATTCCATCGACGAACCGTAGATGGTGACCGTTGACTGAAAGTTCAGGCACCTAGAGAAACTCAGGGAAATCTGACAAAGTGTAGGGATATGGAAGGATCGAAGGACCGTCCTGTTGAATTGTCGATTGTATCAAAGATAGTCCAGTACCCGAAGTCGAAAAAAGTCTATGTATGGAATGACGGAAGGCATCGACGGACCGTAGATGCATCGACGGACCATAGACGCATCGACCGACCATGCTTTAGTCCATAGATTGATTCAGAGAAGATGCCAGCTGAAGGAGAAAAAAAGATGCTAAGTCTGGAATGACAGAGGCAGTCGATGATCAGTCGTTTCATCGACTGACAGTCTGTGGGGGTCGTCGATTACAGCCGCATTTTTTGGAAAACTTTCCTTATATTAATTCCTTTTAATTTAGGACAATATTCTCTATAAATATGGTGTAAAACCTCATTTTTGGAGTTGGATTCTATTACTTTCATAGTTTGTTGTTGGAGATTGGGTTTTTGCAACTTTAGCATTAATTCAAATTTTCGGATTTGGTTTTGAAGTAATTTCTTGTTGTTTTAAGTTGAATTTTCTGTATTTTCTTCAAATTTGTCAAAGTAAGTTCATGATTTATTGTATATCCACTATGAATTGTGTTCTTCTATGCATGGGTAACTAAATCCACAACTAGGGTTGTGGGAACCAAGGGTGATTAACAATGTAAACCTAGCTTAATAGCAATTCTCAAATAGGTTATTGCATGCATTGATAATTCTTTCATTTAGAAGTCTTTTTAACGAGTGGACGCGTTAGATTTCACCTTATTGCTACTTGCCGGACCAAGGAGGTAGTAAATAGGAAAATAATTTTCAACATAGATTTAGTAAGATACTATCTAATAGGCTAGTTTCGATTGGTGTGAAGTAATAACTAAGCCATACATCGAATATGATGCTTAATATGAAGTAAAGGTAAGGGTTAGTAGCTTAGACACACGTAGCCGGACAAAGGTACGGGGTGAAATTCTCTAAATGCCGGACCAACGATTTAGAGATACCTAACTTATCACTTTGCATGCAAAACACTAGGGAAGAATTGTTATTAGATAGGACTACGACGTTATGAACCTATGGGGAACACTTACACCCTAGTTTCTCTCACAATTTGATATAAATCAAAGTTTTACTCCTATTACTTGTTTTACTTAGAGATATTAAAAGATTTTTGCTTCACAAAATCTCCCCTTTAATTATCTTTTTTCGAAAAGAACTTGACTAAATCTAAGTAATCGTACATAGAAGTTAAATCTAAACCATTTTCCTCGTGGGATCGACCCCAACCTAATAGTTGGATTCTATACTTGATACGACTGCTTATACTTCTTTAGGGAAGTGTAATTTGAGCATATCAGTCCCATACCCCTACCTATACTAAGTAGACTCTTCAAGTCACCCTAGTGTACGTCCATTTACTTGTCTTTCATTTTACATGAGGGAACATTTTGCCTTAACCGACATATACCATGTGAGCTAAATATGGAATCCGGTGTAATAAAACCCCACACTGAAAGAAGGTGGTCTACCGGCCAAAGTAGAACCAAACATGACATAGCTTTTTAGGTGGACCCACTAGCTAGTATCCTATGGTGACAACATAGTTCAAGAACTAGGAGATGTATTAGAGACCCATAGTTCCATATTACATGGAAGCCTCTTCTCATGAGATCCATTGTGAACCTACCTTCCAACTAGGGAAGGGACACCCCTCATATTAATTCATCGATGCTTAGCTTAAGTCCCTTTCTTGAATAACCTTTAAGTTGTATCTTATCATAAACTTATCATAGTTCATATAAGATTAACTCCTTGTATAAACATGATCATGAGATCTTTAGTATTAGATGATAATTTCCTTTTATCACAACCCTTCGTATGTGAGATTAACATAACATAATCACCTTATGTAAAGCATACAAGAGGATATCATAAACTTGCATTTTTGTATTCTTATGATGATCTCACATTTAGCATGTTCATAGACCAACACACATTCATAGAAACATCATGCATACTTCATTAGCATATTATCATCATTCATAGGCTAACATGAACATCATAGAGTAATCACAACTTTAGAGACTTACCTCTTGCTTCCAAGTACCTTATTCAAGAACTTACGTTCAATTTTCAATAATCATAACAATAACATAGTGAAATACTCAATAGCATAGTCAATACCAACTCTTCAATTCATATACAAGGTCAATTCATAATGTAGGATAAGGGAAAGGGTCATTAAAGAGTTCTTTCAATTCATAGTTCCAATCCTAACGTTTACACATTATCAAGTAGTAGAAACAACCCATTCGAAACCATCTGTTAGAGAAAGATCATGAAACACACGAAATTCAAACATTATTAAGAAAATACTCAACAATTTGTGTGAAATCAACCATAGAAAACCATTATTTTTCGTCGAAAATCATAAATCTAGAGTTAGGAAGAAAATCCGTTTTGTAGAGTAAAAACCCTAGTATCTGAATTTCTTGAAAACTTATCTTTGAAAGGACCTCTTGGGGAAAGGAATACCAAGAGTGAAAAGCCCATACCTTATAGACGAATAATCCACGAAATTTGATTGGAAACCTCGAAGCCTTCGTCTTCTTCCTTAAGCTCTTCTTCTTCTTCAATGGAGTTTAGAAAATAGAGCGTTTCTTGAGAGAGATGGGTAATTGCGTTTGAATCTGATTTGGACGTGTAAAAAGTGGACTAAAACTGACCTAGTTTCCATATATAGTCCTCCTATGCAATACCTAAAAGACCCTTCACTAAAATGAGTCTTTTTATGAAGTTAAATTACCAAAAATACGACTTTAATCAATCTGGGAAGTGGCTGCGCATCGCGGGCCAATTCTCATTATTTTTATGAATTTTTGGGTTGAGGCAGTGAGGTGCATGTCAACCTCGCATCGCGAGGCTGCCCCTCACATATTGAGGCAGAGTGACTCGGGAAGGCTGTGCGTCGCGCACCTTGTCCTCCAATCTGCTTGTTCGCAGGCTGGCAGGCAGCCTGCTCACCCATGTTTGGGTCCTCCCCAAGGACCCTTCGGGTGGTCCTTGGGGTGTCGTTACTGTATGCTTGGGCCCTTTGTACTACATAATACCCATCAAAGGTCTCTTTACAAGTTTTGGACTTCATTTGACACCTCGAAACCTTCACCAAACATAGGGACGTCAACTAGTTCAAATTAGCTAGTTTCCAGACGTCAAGGTCTTTCTTTGTCGTTTTGGCTCTAACCTTTTCCAAATTAACTTATTAAATTAATATAGGTATGGAAATATCATTTTAAACATTCTTAAATAGATTAATCTCTAGTCTAAGTCATGGCATTTCCGGAGTGTTACATTACCCCCCCCCCCCCCTCTTAGGAACATTCGTCTTCGAATGACACTAAAATCTTTTAGAGGGTAAGGAATAGACTCAATACTAGCAGCACAACCAACACATAACATACCATCATAATGAGTCACATCTCATAGGAGTACTTCACAACTCCTTTCAACACATATCACAACATTAAACATAGCACTCAATTGATGATGCATAAACATATAAGGGCTCCATATTCATAACACATAGTGAGGAATTTCTTTCTCAACATCAACATGAGCTCAAAATACATCAAGAGTTACCACGCTATCACTCTTCTCAAGACAACAACAAGACAACAAAATCTCAAGAAGACACATGCATACATATTTCATATAAGTGCAAGAATAGAGTATGAAAGCTTTCTCTTAACTCAAATTGGTATGAATTTTACCATAACATGCACCTATTTAGAAACCAAGTCAATTTCATGATTATTCATTGATTTATTTACTAAGTGGAATGTATAACCTCAAAGAGTAAAAAGAAGAGGGTAGCGGGACTTCATGTCGGCTTCAGCCTAACCCTCGACAAGATGGTTCCTGCATAGAAATTTTATAGAGGTAACCTCCTTGTTTCTCAACTTCTTGACTTGGCGATCTAGGATCTCAACCGAAACCTCTTCACAGGAGAGGTTCTCATCACTCATAAACCTTCTATAGGTAGAATAGACACCGGTTTACCTATGCATTTATTGAGCATAGAAACATGAAACACCGGATGAACTGAAGCTAGTTCACTAGGTAGTTTCAACTCATAGGCAACCTTCCCAATTAGTTGTAAAACCTCATAGGGACCCACATACCGGGGACTTAACTTCCCCTTCTTACCAAACCTCATCACCCATTTCATAGGTGAAATCTTCAAGTATACATGATCACCTATTTCAAATGCAAAATCTCTTCTTCTATTGTCGGCATAAGACTTTTGCCGACTATAGGATGTCTTCAATCTATCTCTTATGATTCGAACTTTCTCTATAGCCTCATAGATAATCTCTGGACCAAGGAGTGAGGACTCACCAACATCAAACCATCCAACCGGAGATCTACACCTTCTACCATAAAGAGCTTGAAAAGGTGCCATGGAGATGCTCGAATGATAGCTATTGTTGTAAGAGAACTCAATCAAAGGTAGATGATCATCCCAACTTCCTTTGAAGTCAATAACACAGGCTCTTAACATGTCTTCAAAGGTCTGAATGGTACGTTCCGGTTGACCATCCGTCTGAGGATGAAATGCGGTGTTAAGTTTCACTTGAGTACCTAAACCCTTTTTAAAAGCCTTCCAAAAATGAGAAGTGAATTGGGCGCCTCTATCCAAAATGATGGACAAAGGAATCCCATGAAGACTCAAATCTCATTAATGTAGATCCTTGCATAATCTTCAGCCGTGTAAGTAGACATAACATGAATAAAATGGGCAGATTTGGTCAACCTATCCACAATAACCCATATTGAATCATTTTGCCTCCGGGTTCGAGGCAACCCAACAACAAAATCCATATTGATGGCTTCCCACTTCCATGTAGGAACATCCATGATTTGGGTTAAACCACCTGGTTTAAGATGCTTAGCTTTAACCTGTGGGTAATTTGGACACTTAGAAACAAACTCTGCTATGTCCCTTTTTAAACCATCCCACCAATAGATCTATCTAAGGTCATGATACATTTTGGTGGCACCCAGATGTATAGAATAGAGAGAACCATGTGCTTCTTCCAGAATTCGACTTCTCAAATCATCAACATCGGGTACACATAATCTCCCTTGGTACCTAAGAATACCATCCCCCTTGGGAGAATGACTCATTGAGCTTACCAAGTACTAATTCCTTCAACTCCATCAATAGTGGATCAAGATGCTTAGATTTCACCTCCCCCACTAATGATGAGTCGGAGTTATGATGGAACATGAAACCACCATTTGGAGAATATTCTAACCGCACACCTAATAGAGCCAACCTATGAACATCTTTCACAAGTTCTTTCTTCTCTTCTTCCACATGAGACACACTACCCATAGTCATACGACTCAAAGAATCCGCAACCACATTAGCCTTACAAGGGTGGTAAAGGACACTCATGTTGTAAGCCTTCAACAATTCTAACCATCTTCTCTGTCGGAGATTTAAATCCTTTTGTGTAAACACATATTGAAGACTTTTTTGGTCAGTAAACACATCAACATGCACACCATAAAAATAATGTCTCCATATTTTCAAGGCAAAAACTACAGCAGCTAACTCAAGGTCATGAGTTGGATAATTCTTCTCATGAACTTTGAGTTGCCTAGATGCATAAGCTATCACCTTAACATGCTGCATGAGGACACATCCCAAGCCCACTCAGAGGGAATCAAAATACTCTACAAAGCCTTCATTGTCCTCCAGTAAGGTCAACACAGAGCGGAGGTAAGCTTATCTTTCAATTCTTGAAAACCTCTTTCACAAGCTTTCGACCACTCAAACTTCACCTTCTTTTGGGTCAAAGTTGTCAAAGGAGAAACAATGGACGAAAATCCATCAACAAACCTTCTATAATACCCGGCTAGACCCAAGAAACTTCTTATGTCTATGGGAGTCAAAGGTCTAGACCAATTCTGACTGCATCCGTCTTCTTCGGATCAACCTCTACACCATCACTAGAGATAATATGGCCAAGAAAAGCAACTGACCTCAACCAAAATTCACACTTACCAAATTTGGCATAGAGGTGGTGTTCTTTGAGGACTTGCAACGCCAACTTCAAGTGACTCTCATGCTCATTTTCATTCTTGGAGTATATCAAAATATCATCAATGAACACAATCACAAATGAGTCGAGGAAATATCGGAAAACTTTATTCATTAGGTCCATAAACGCCACCGTGGCATTTGTTAACCCAAAAGATATAACTAGAAATTCATAGTGACCATATCTAGTTCGGAAAGCTGTTTTGGGAATATCTTCACCTGTCACCCTAAGTTGGTGATATCCCGACCTTAAGTTAATCTTGGAAAAGTAGCTAGCACCTTGGAGTTGATCAAATAGATCATCAATCAGAGGGAGAGTATACTTGTTCTTTATGGTGACCTTATTAAGCTGGCGATAATCAATGCACATTCTAAGAGACCCATCCTTCTTCTTAACGAACAAGACCGGATCACCCCATGGAGAAATACTAGGTTGAATGAAACCCTTGTCTAGTAAATCTTTGAGTTGTAGCTTCAAATCTTTAAATTCAGTCGGAGCCATCCTATATGGAGGAATTAATGGGATTCGTATCCGGTAATAAATCAATGACAAAGTCAATTTCCCATTCGGGAGGAACTCCTGGAATGTCATTAGGAAAAACCTCAGGGAATTCCCTCACTACTGGGACTGACTTAATAGAAGGAGTTTCACAACATGGTATAGAAAACCCTTGGATATTATCTTACAAGCCTTCAAGCAAGAAGTGATTTGACCCCTTGGCATAGAATTTCCCCCTTCCACTCTAGAATGGGTTCATTTGGGAATTTAAACTTTACTACCATTGTTCTACAATCTATGGAAGAAAAACATGCATGAAGCCAATCCATACCCAAGATTATATCAAAATCAAACATGTCAAGTTCTACCAAATCAACAAGAGTAACTCTATTGGGAAGCATTACAGGACATTTCCTATAGACTCTTTTCGCAACCACAGAGTCACTCATTGGGGTACAAACCGAAAAGGGTTCAATCAAAACATCGGGAAATACATCAAACTTTCTAGCTACCAAAGGTGTAACAAAAGAAAGAATAGCACCTGCACTAAGCACTGCATAAACATTAACATAGAAAACTTGTAACATACCCGTCACAATATTGGGAGAGTTCTCTTATTCACCCCTAGCCTTGAGTTCATAGAAATGGTTCCTTTTTGGAGCTTTAGAACTAGGACCGCTTGGTTGAGCTTGGCCATTCCCTTTGCCTTGGCTTCTCACATTAGGATAATCTTTCACCATATGGCCACCCTTGCCACAACCATAGAAACTATTAGTCCCAACAAGACATTCACCCGCATGTTTCTTACCACACTTACCATAAGTTGGTCTCTCTTTTGGTGGATCAACATTTCTCCCTTTTTGAGGTTTAGGATTAGAACCTCTATCATTGCGATTCTTGGAGAAATTAGAAGGAACCTGATTTGAAAACCTCTTCTTGAACTTATGCTTGTCTTGAACATCAAGCCTATTCTTAGAGGAACTACTTTCAAAAGACCTTGCCTTCTTAGCTTACCTATTCTTCTTCCTTAGACAACTATCCTCAACCTGTTCAAAATGAACCATCAATCAAGAAAGATCCATATTGTCATGAAGCGTGGCTGCATGACATTCTTCTTCAAGCTCTTCGGACACACCCATTACAAAACGGCTCATCTCATCCCTATCATTCGAAACCAAAGAGGAAGCACATTTGGACAACTTAATGAATTTCAAAGAGTATTCCTTGACAATCATACCTCCTTGACGAAGGTTGATAAACTCCTCTACCTTATCTTCCCTTTGCTCCCTTGGGAAGAATCTGTCAAGAAATGCCTTTTTGAAGATCTCCTAAGTCATGGGACCACCTCCTAAAGCCCTACTATCCTTCCACTGATTGTACCATGTCTGAGCCACATCCTTGAATTGATAGGTAGCAAGCTCAGCCTTTTCAATAGTACTCACCCCCATAGCAAACAAAATCTTGTAAACCTCATCAAATAAGTCTTGGGGGTCTTCATCAACCTTAGATCCAAAAAACATAGGAGGATTCATCCTCGTACAATCCCTCAAACGGCTAGCCATAGTGCTAGCATGTTGGTTCTCTTGAGGAACAACCTCCATGTTAGCTTGTGTCGTACTGGCCTGAGCTTGGGTGGTGATGGCTTGGGACATTGAAGAAGGGCTGCCCTCACCTCACCATCAGTATTGCCAGAGGATTGATCGGAACTTGTTCGTTTGCAGCAGCTTGCACTTGATGAGCATTTCGATTGCCTTGGAGAGTAGCTCCCGCATTCGTAATCTCATCTCTTACTCTCCTCGCGGATGTCCTTCTTGTGTTCATCGCCTAAAACCACAAGAGAGTGATTAGGTGCTAAAAGACACATAGTGTCAAAACTCTAAAGGCACGACATAGGATTATCAAGAAAAGAAATGTTTCCTAGTCATCACATAGCCTCTCATCTATAATTATGGCGCGCTTCACAACCATGAACAAGATACTATGTAACGTGGTTTAGTGAGACATTGATCCTAAGGATATTTAACCTCATGCTCTGATACCAAGTTTGTCACACCCGGAGAGTACACCCCAGATGCGACCGGCATCGTCGTCCTCTCAGAGGACTCAGACAATCCTCTTAGCGTTTGTCATAACATGTCATCAGTTAAAGTTTGCAGAAAATGAAAAAATTTTAATACTATGTGAAGTATACTTAGACTTCATACTTAACATTCATAATAGCGTACGATATTCTAAAAACTTGTCTCACATGTATAAAACCATCTAAAGAGTATGAATCTGGACTTAGCCAATAAATAGTCAATATGTCATATAGCCTTAATACAAAAGAATCCAAAGAACATAATGGAAGTACGAGTATTCTTAAAATCTACTAAAGTCTTCATAAGCTAGAATATGAAAAGATAGCATCCCCGAACATGAGGACCTACCAACACTTGGAGAAAGAGTTCCAAGCTTCTTCAATCGTCATTCTTAATTTTCAATGGTCGGACCCTACATTTGTAGTAATATAAAGTAATGGGGTTAGTACGCCACATGAACTAAGTATGGGTATATGCACATAACATTTAAGGACATGCATGAAAAGGATCATTTCTTAGAAAGCATGCTAAGTCATATGAATATCTTCAATGCACATTCCATAGAACATGTACAACTTAAGGATTTCATCAACATAAAGCATGATCATAATCAAAGACATATTATCATAGAATCATGTTAACTTTTCATACTCTGTAGATCATATAAACATAACATGCAAAAAACACTTAACAATGATCCCATCCCCAACCTATAAGTGCAATGGTCATGTGAAGCCCCATAACCCCACACAACCAAGTAGATAAGATAGGAGACCATAAGTAAATCTTTGATTCATATAACTTGTAACATAGTAGTCATCATCTCATATAGCAATATAACATGTTCATCAACATAGCCAACATAATATGAGAGTAACAACATGTATCATCATACCTTTCATGTTATCATATTACATAAGAACAATCTCCTAGGACTTCCCTTAGAATCAACTCGTGCAATGTCTATGTAGAGTCCCATAACCCTACCTATACTAAGTAGACTCTTCAAGTCACCCTAGTCAACGTCCATTTACTTGTCTTTCATTTTTTACAAGAGGGAACATTTCGCCTTAACCGACATAGACCATGTGAGCTAAACATGGAATCTGGTGTCATAAAACCCCACAGCGAAAAGAAGGTGGTCTACTGGCCAAAGTATAACCAAACATGACATAGCTTTCTAGGTGGATCCACTAGCTAATATCCTATGGTGGCAACATAGTTCAAGAACTACGAGATGTATTAGAGACCCATAGTTCCACATTACATGGCAACCTCTATCTCATGAGAGTCATTGTGAACCTACCTTCCAACTAGGGAAGGGACACCCCTCATATCTAGTTCATCGGTGCTTAGCTTAAGTCCCTTTCTTGAATAACCTTTAAGTTGTCTTTTATCATAAACTTATCATAGGTCATATGAGATTAACTCCTTGAATAAACATGATCATGAGCTCTTTAGTATTAGATGAGAATTTCCTTTCATCATAATCCTTCGTATGTGAGATTAACATAACATAATCACCTTGTTTAAGGCATATAAGAGGATATCATAAACTTGCATTTTCGTATTCTTATCATGATCTCACATTTAGCATGTTCATATCCCAACACATATTCATAGCAACATCATACATACTTCATTATCATATTATCATCATTCATAGGCTAACATGAACATCATAGAGTAATCACAACTTTAGAAGACTTACCTTTTGCTTCTAAGTACCTTATTCAAGAACTTACGTTCAATTTTCAATAATCATAACAATAACATAGTGAAATACTCAATAGCATAATCAATGCCAACTCTTGAATTCATATACAAGATCAATTCATAATGTAGGATAAGGGAAAGGTTTAGTAAAGAGTTCTTCAAGTTTTAGTTCCAATCCTAACGTTTACATATTATCAAATAGTAGAAAGAACCCATTCGAAACCATCAATTAGAGAAAGATCATGCATCACATGAAATTCAAACATCATTAATCAAATACTCAACAATTAGTGTGAAATAAACCATAGAAAAGCATTATTTTTCATCGGAAATCATAAATCTAGAGTTAGGAAGAAAATCTGTTTTGTAGAGTAAAAACCCTAGTATTTGAATTTCTTGAAAACTTATCTTTGAAAGGACCTCTTGGGGAAAGGAATCCCAAGAGTGAAAAACCCATACCTTATAGACGAATAATCCACGAAATTTGATTGGAAACCTCGAAGCCTTCGTCTTCTAAAACTGACCTAGTTTTCATATATAGTCGTCCTATAAAAGACACTTCAATTAAAAGGGTCTTTTTATGAAGTTAAATTGCCAAATATATGACTTTAACCAATCTGGGAAAAGGCTGCGCGTCGCGGGGCCAATTCCCATTATTTTTCTGAATTTTTGGATTGAGTCAGTGAGGTGCGTGTCAGCCTTAGGTCGCGAGGCTGACCCTCACATCTTGAGGCAAAGTGCCTTGTGAAGGTTGTGCGTCGCGCACCATGTCCTCCAATCTGCCTGTTCGCAGGCTGCCTGGCAGCCTGCTCACCCATGTTTGGGTCCTCCCCAAGGACCCTTCGGGTGGTTCTTGGGGTGTTGTTACTGGACGTTTGGACCCTTTGTACTACATAATACCCATCAAAGGTCTCTTTACAAGTTTTGGACTTCATTTGACACCTCAAAACCTTCACCAAATATAGGGACGTCAACTAGTTCAAATTAGCTAGTTTTCGGACGTCAAGGTCTTTCTTTGTCGTTTTGGCTCTAACCTTTTCCAAATGAACTCATTACATTAATATAGGTCTGTAAATATTATTTTAAACATTATTAAATAGATTAAGCTCTAGTTTAAGTCATGACATTTCCGGAGTGTTACACGGGACCTACTTTTGTTCGAAACAACCTCGGATGGATGTTTTGATGGTTACATTGAGTCCAGAATTCCCAATCTGATGGGGTAGAATATTTCATTTGTGCGCACAAGATTCAATTAATCTTAGACACTATGTCGGAAAATTTGGAGTTTGTGCAAACCAGCTTAAGTGTTGATATTTGTTTCAGTCTTTTAGCGACAAGATATCACAGTATTAGCGACCAGAGTTTAGTTTTAGAGACCAATATTGGGTATTTATACCCAAAAAAAATTAGGTTTTGATCCCTATATTTAAATGGCAATTCCACCCTCACCCGAGCTCCCATTTGAGTGATTTGAAGTGTTCAGTTATCCTTGGGAGCATGTTGGGTATGTGATTAGAATATGATGGGGATCCTCTATTTGAGGTAAATTTGATCTCTAAGTTACCGCCTTAGCTTTATTTTCTTGTTAATTTTTCATGTTATTGTTCGGGCTATTTTTCGGGCTCGAATTGTGTTATATTTTGGAAGACAGGATCGAGACTTAGTTTGGGACCTTTTCGAAGGAGTCAATTTTGAGATTTCCCGTGGGGGTTCTATATTTCAATTTTGACTAATTTTTTGGTCTACTTCCAATTTATGTGATTTTTGTGTCTAAACATTTGTAATGATGTTGTGATTAACAGTTTGATAGTTTGGCGGTGTGTGAGCACTTGTGTTCGACTTTGAGGTAGGCTTCTGTCTACTTTATTGATTAGCTTCTTAGATGATGGTTGGTATAGATTTCTATTACATGTGGTATTTTTTTTTTTTGCTCTTGTTATCCTATCCATTATTGAATACGCAAAGCCTTGGGCTTATTATCGGTTTTGGGATCCTTAGTTTAGACTTTGTCTTCTCTTGTGGTATAGATGTTTTTTTTATCTTTATTAGGATGGATATGTGGTTTCCTTATACTAGGCTGAACATTATGCTTAAGCTTGAGTTTTATAGACTCATAGTTGTAGTTTGCACCCATTAGGGCTTGTTTTATGTCGTTCTCATTGTGATGATGCTTGTGAACATGGTGGCTCATCATAGTCATTGGTAGGTTATAGTTGTGCACGGTCTGGGGCTGGAGCAATGTAATTAGGGTAGGGCATTTTCCCATGAGTTTTCTCCTCATTTATTGATTTGACATCTCTTTTAGGTCCCTTTGCTTGTTGATTAGCGGTGGGCATTTTGTATCCTTATTGAGCTTACGATTATACTATTGGGACCGAGGCCATATATGAGGATCTAAGTTTGATCTCAGGTTAGTACTCTATGCATTTATAATTGGCTGCATAATTATTTGGTTTTAGCGTCTTTCTTGAATGCTTGTGAATGCATGCATTGCATTGTTTGTTCATTTTCATGAATTTTATGGTACCATCCCAACCCATGCATTGTCATATTTATTTTTCATGATGAAATACTGTTTTACTCATTTTTTATTCTAAATTGATTTTAATTGGACTTTTACCACATGGATCACTTGACTTACTAAATTCCATCATTCTTGATTTCGTAAGAGCCTTGGTCATATTGTAGGCGTTAGAATTATTAGATTAGGTTGTGACTTCACTTGTGCCTTAGATTCATTAGGATTTATTTTGGTGGCCTTAGACTTGGATTGACATTAGATTCTTTAGGTTGTGTTTTATCGCCTCGTAGTTATGATTTGCTCCCTTTAGGAATTATTTTGTGTCGTTCTTCTTGCATTAATGCTTGCGACCTTGGTGGTTTGTCATAGGCGTGGATTTGTCCTAGCTTTGCTTTGTCTAGGACTTAAGTGGTGTGATTGGGGTAGGGAATCGTCACTTGGGTTTGCTCCTCTTTACACTTTTTGATCATTTTTACCAATTGTATTGTATTCTATTGTTACCATACATACATTTTTTTTTAATTGTTACTTAAAATGTATTATATTGTGTTGTTAAATTTCATTGTAACGTAACAATGAAACCCCCATTTATGGAACAACCTATTTGGTGTGTTCTCATTGGTGCTTAATTTTCTATTTCTAATTATATCCTTATTTGTCGATGACATTTGTCCAGCAGGCCACTTGGATTGGCCAGGGTCTTCTTCGAAGTATATAATATTATTTTACCCATTGCCCTATATTTTTTAATCCAATAAAACCTCCCGCCTTAGAATAGATATGGACATTTTAGTAAATTTATAAATTACATGCAGTACGATATAGTCAAACCAAAAAAAAAATGTTATTAAACAACAAAAAACAATACAATCTAGCCAACATTGTATCTAACATATAGTACATTACATATAGTACAATATAATACAAAACATTATGAAACAGTGGGTAACAATGATCCATACTGAGTGTTACTGATTCGAAATCTCTTCTTGATCCAATTGCTTTTTGATTAGCGATGTGCATGTTTTATCCTTATTGAGCTTATGATTATACTCTTGGGCCTGAGGTTGTATGTGAGGACCAGTTGGATCCCAGGTTAGTACTCTTTGCATTGGTAGTGTGGCATCATTCGTTGTATAATTATTTTATTTTGAGTGCCTTGTTTGAATGCTAGTAATGACACACATTACATTGTCTGCTTATTATCACGGATTTGGTGGTAGTATCCCAGCCCATGCATTGGGTTATTTTGTTGCCAATCAATGTTTGAACATAGTACTGATTCAATAAAACTTTGCAAAAATACGAAGTAACCAAAGTTTAGTGAATTAGTACAAAATATGAACAAAAATTAATTCAGAAAAACTAAAATCTGTAATGTACCATAAGGTGGAATATTTGAACAGGAAAAAGACCAAGCCCAATGAATGCACAATATTCGAGGTTTGATTTGGAATATTTCCTCCAAGGATAGAATGATCTCAATCACCAGCGTATTGATACTAAAAACTCTTGTGCTAACGATCCACTCAACAGCAGTAAAGTACACTAAGAAAGATTGTGCAGAAGAAAAAGAAAAAATAACAAAAATTCGTAAGGAAAAATTCTAAAGAGTAAATGGTATTTATAGGCAAGAGGAACAGGTTTCCGAAAGGTTGCAACTCTTTCAGAATCCACACGACCATTCATAACAACCATTTCCAAATGGTGGAAATTTAAATAAAGCCAGGAAAGATTTAAATAAAACGGTCTGGCCGGATCCGAGTCAGATCGGGTTAGTCAACTAAAAAGTTGAAACGTTTTGGTTATTCTCAATTGAATAATTGAAAATGTTTCTTCTATCAACTAACTAATTGAAAAAGTTTTGTCCAATTAATATAATTTAATTAAATAAATAATTAAAACAAACTTTATCCAAAACTAATCTCTTGATCAATCATTTTCCAAAGCCAAAGCCAAAGCCGAGCCGAGCGAGCGGCAACGACGGCGCGATGGGGGTCCCTCTTTCCAACCCTTTTAACAATTAATAGGAGTGTTTCCATATTTAAGCTCTCCTATTTTTCATTCCACCACCGATGACGGACAAATGTCTTTTCACTAAAGCATAAGAGGACTTCTCAAGTTCCCAACTCTTCAAGTTCCTCTCTTTTCATCTTCCCTCCATTTCCCATTAATTATTGCTATATACCCAACAATCCCCCACATTAATGGGGAATGGATATAACATAGGAATGCACGGACAAATGTGTACTTTACAAGGATTAATTGCATCTCGATAAGTAGGTTTCCCCTTGGACTTTCCATAGTGAACTATGTCGGATATTGTCGGTCAATCGGTAGATGCGATATCATTGAACAGTCGAGCTTTGGTGTATACCTAGACAACCATATGTCACACAGTTAACCCTTTACTATTTATGGTTCTTACGGTTGTGTTCGTTTCATCCATGAACACCTCCTGGTTTCGTGAGTGTATAGAGAATAGGCTTTTGACATAAAATTCCCTTTGAAGCGGCTTACAGTTCACACTCACGTAGGTGATTTCTAACCGTGTCATCTCGTAGATACATTATTTGTTCAAATCTATCAAACTTAGAAAATCATTAAGAACTTTAATCTTATTAACTCATTAACAAGCCTTAAAGTCTTAAACTTGTTCCTGAACATTGTCTTCATCATGAGAATGAATTGAGTTGATTGACAATGTCGAATCGTCAGTCACAACTTTGTTTTTCTCCATGAATCTAGCTCTTGGGATCTCCAGTCTGCTAGATAGAGTTACCGTCATGCTGACATGTTCTAAGCCGTAAACCCATTCCCTTAGATGATTTTTCAACTGCCTCTCTCACTAGGCCTTTCATAAGCGGATCTGATACATTATCGCTTGACTTCACATAGCCAATTGTGATAATTTCACTAGAGAGCAGTTGTCTTATGGTGTTATGTCTCCGTCGTATATGACGAGACTTACAGTTATACATTACGCTCCCTGCCCTACCTATTGGTGCTTGACTATCGCAATGTATGCAGATAGGTCCCACAAGTTTGGGCCATAATGGAATATCCTCTAGGAAATTTCTGTGTCTTTCAGCTTCTTCACCAGCCTTATCTAAAGTAATAAATTCTGATTCCATTTTGGAGCGAGCGATACATGTTTGTTTGGACGATTTCCAAGAGACTGCTCCTCCACCAAGTGTAAACACATAACCACTTGTGGATATTACTTCATTTGACCCGGTGATCCAATTTGCATCACTATATCCTTCAATCACAACAGGATATTAATTATAATGAAAAGTATAATGTTGTGTATGTTTCAGATACCCCAACAGACGTTTCATTGCCATCCAGTGAATTTGATTCAGATTACTAGTGAAATGACTCATTTTGCTAATAGCACATGCTATGTATGGTCGCGTACAATTCATAACATACATCAAACTTTCAAACACTCTGACATATTCCAATTGAGAGTCACTTTCACCTTCATTCTTTTGAAATGTAAAACTTAAATCAATTGGAGTTTTTACAACATTGAAATTCAAGTATTTGAACTTATCCAATACTCTTTCAATATAATGAGATTGAGATAATGCTAGTCCCTGAGGTGTTTTGATAATCTTGATCCCTAAGATCAAATCTCCAACTCCTATGTCCTTCATATCGAATTTGTTGGACAACACGCGCTTAGTAGCATTTATATCATCAATATCTTTACTCATTATTAACATGTCATCAACATACAAACAAACAATGACTTCATGGTTTGGAATGTTTTTACTGTAAACACACTTATCACATTCGTTAATCTTGAATCCATTTGCCAACATTATTTGGTCAAATTTAGCGTGCCATTATTTGGGTGCTTGATTAATCCCATAAAGCGACTTCACAAGTCTTCACACTTTCTCTTCTTTACCAGTAACTACAAACCCTTCAGGTTGTTCCATGTAAATTTCTTCCTCCAACTCTCCATTCAAGAAGGCTGTATTTACATCCATTTGGTGGATTTTAAGATCAAACACTGTCGCTAGTGCTATTAACATCCTAATTGATGTTATCCTTGTTACTAGAGAGTATGTGTCAAAATAGTCCAAACCTTCTTTTTGTCTGTATCCTTTGACAACAAGTCTAGCCTTTTATTTTTCAATAGTTCCATCACCTTTCATTTTGCTTTTAAAGATCCACTTTGATCCTAAAGGTTTATTTCCTGGAGGAAGATTAGCCAATTCCCAAGTATGATTACTTAAAATTGATTCGATCTCACTATTGATAGCTTATTTCTAATAAGTTGACCTAGACGAAGACATAGCTGCTTTAAATGTTTGAGGCTAATTTTCAAGAACCAAATGCCACAAAATCTGGTCTGAACGAAGTGGATTTCCATTGGCGAGTGCTATGCCTAGGATCCTCACTAGGTAATGTATTTTCGCTGATTCTTCCCGTGGTCGTTTAGGTCTTTCACTTGTTGACTCACATTCATTTTTATACGGATAAATATGTTCAAAGAATTTTGCATTATCTGACTCAATTATTGTATTAATATGAATCTCGGGATTATAAGATTTGTGAACCAAGAACCGACAGGCCTTACTGTTCACAACATATCCATAAATACACAATCTATCATTTTGGGTCCAATTTTCACCCTTTTGGGTAAATGGACCTCTACCTTGGCTAGACACCCCCACACTTTGAAATATTTCAAGTTGGATTTTCTTTCTTTCCACAACTCATATGGAATTGATTGTGTTATGCCATGGGGTACCTATTGAGTATCTTATTAGCCGTAAGGATGAGTTCCCCCCGAAGGTTTCGCGATGAACCAGAATTGATCATTAAGGCATTCATCATTTCTTTTAATGTTCTATTCTTTCGTTCTGACAAACCATTTGATTGTGGTGTATAGGGTGCCATAGTTTGATGAAAATACCATATTCCAAACATATCTCTACAAAAGGATATTCGTATTCTCCACCCCTATCACTTTGAATCATTTTTATCTTTAGATTCAGTTGGTTCTCCACATCATTTTTATATTGCTTAAATGTATCAATTGATTCATCCTTACTATTAAGCAAATATACATAATAAAATCGAGTTCAATCATCAATAAAAGTTATAAAATACTTTTTTTCACCACGAGATGGTGTCGACTTCATATCACATATATCTGTGTGAATTAAGTCTAAAGGTTTTGAATTTCTTTCAACAAACTTGTAAGGATATTTAACAAACTTACTTTTCACACAAATTTCACATTTTGATTTATCGCATTTAAAATCAGGCAATACTTCTAAAGTAATCAATTTTTGCAAGGCTTTGTAATTTACATATCCCAAACGGGAATGCCATAAATCATTTGACTCCAATAAGTAAACAGAACCAGAATTCTTATTAATGTTGTCAACAACCATTACATTCAGTTTGAAAAGGCCCTCATTGAGGTAGCCCTTTTCTATGAACATCTCATTCTTACTTATTATAACTTTATCACTAACTAGGACACACTTAAACCCGTTCTTAACGAGTAGTGCAACAGAAACTAAATTCTTCCTAATAGTAGGGACATGCAGAACACTGTTCAAAGTCAACACCTTGCTGGATATCATTTTCAACATAACTTTCCCAGTTCCTGCAATCCTTGTTGTAGTTGTGTTTCCCATTAACAAATCTTTATCGTACTCAGCAGAAGTGTACCGTTACAAAGGCTTCTTTTGCGGAGCAAATATGTCGAGTGGAACCTGAGTTGAGAAACCACTCCTTGGTATTTTCAACTAAGTTATACTCCGAGATCATTATATACAAGTCATCTGCATCTTCCATCTCTTCCACGTTGTTTGCTTGAATTTTGCCTTTTCCTTTGTCTTTGTCTTTGTACTTTCTTGGAGCAAGAAAATCAGAAGACCTATGACCAGCCTTACCACAATTGTAACAGTTTCCCTTGAATTTCTTCTTGGCATTTTCTGACTTCTATCCGTTGGACTTCTTTCTATTTTTGTCTTTGGTAGGAGCTTCTTCAACAATATTAACTCCAACTATTGTTGAACTCTTACGAGACTTCTTTTCTGCTGTTTTATTATCTTTCTCAATCTTGAGCCGAATCACAAGATCTTCAAGCTTCATTTCTTTACGCTTGTGTTTTAGATAATTCTTGAAGTCGTTCCATGAAGGAGGCAACTTCTCGATCATTGTGGCCACTTGAAAAACTTCATTTACTACCATATCTTCAGCAATCAGATCATGGAGAATAATTTGAAGTTCATGCACTTGTGATCCAACAGCTTTACTATCTACCATTTTATAGTCTAAAAACTTTGCGACCACAAACTTTTTCAAGAATGCATCTTCTGTCTTATTTTTCTTGTCAAGTGCATCCCACAACTCTTTCGAAGTTGTCATTGCACTATAGACATTATATAAGTCATCCTTTAAAGCACTCAGAATATAGCCCTTACATATGAAGTCTGCCTATTTCCATGCTTCAATAATCATGCATTTTTCTTTGCCAGCAGGCACTGGAGTATCTTTGCTGGTAAATTTCTGCAGACCAAGAGTGGTAAGACAGAAAAATACCCATTGCTTCCATCCTTTGAAATTCACACCAGATAATTCACCCGGTTTCTCTGCTTGTGGTACAATAGTTCAGGTAGGTGCACCAACAACCACTGCAACATTATTGTTTTCCATTTCTGATAAACAAAAAATTCATACAGTCTTAGTCAGCAATAACTAAAAATTGCAGACTTAAAGGAGTATTAAAACCACGAAGGTTTCTGTCTCCACCAGAAACACAGATTAAAATAAAATAAATAATTTCCTTAAGATTGTTGCCAATCTATGTTTGAAAACAGAATTATTGATTCAACAAAACTTTGTGAAAACATGAAGTAACCAAAGTTTACTTAATCAGTACGAAAGATGAACATAAATTAATTCAGAAAAACAAAAATTTGTAATGTACCAGAATCTGGAAAAGTTGAACAGTAAAGAGATCAAGCCCACTGAATGCACAGTGTCCCCTTAAAGAAATTATTCTCCTCTAGTATCTGAGGTTTGATTTGGAATATGTCCTTGTAACACTCCGAAAGTTAAAGACCTAATCTGGAGCCTAAAATGAGTGTCTAAAGTGGTTCAAATCGCTTCTATGCTCTCCGTTCTAGGGGTGAACAAGAGAGTTCTCCAGACGTGGTGACCGGTATGTTACAAGTCTTCTCTATTTATGTATATGCTTTACTTGATCCGGGTGCTACCCTATCTTTTTTTACTCCTTTGGTAGCTAGTAAGTTTGACATTTTGCCCGATATTTTGAATGAACCTTTTATGGTGTCTACCCCGGTGGGTGAGTCGGTGGTTCCAAAACTGGTATATAGGAATTGTCCCATAGTGTTTCCCAATAGAATTACTTATGTTGAACTAGTTGAACTTGATATGGTCGATTTTGATGTTATATTGGGTATGGATTGGTTGCATGCTTGCTTTGCTTCTATAGATTGTAGAACAAGGGTGGTGAAGTTTAACTTTCCAAATGAACCCGTGTTAGAGTGGAAGGGGGGAAATTCTATTCCTAGAGGTCAAATAATCTCTTGTTTGAAAGCTTGCAAAATGATCTCTAAAGGATGCTTATACCATATTGTAAGAGTCAAAGATTTAGACCGAGATCCCTCCCATTGAGATGGTCCCCGTAGTGAGGGCATTCTCGGAGGTTTTTCCAAATGATCTTCACGGAATCCCTCTTGAACGGGAAATTGATTTTGGTATTAACTTGCTACCGGATACAAATCCCATTTCAATTCCTCCTTATCGGATGGCTCCGGCTGAATTGAAAGAGTTGAAGGCTCAACTCAAGGATTTACTAGACAAGGGTTTCATACAACCTAGTATTTCCCCATGGGGTGCTCTGGTTTTGTTCGTAAAGAAGAAGGATGGGTCCGTTAGAATATGTATCAATTACCGGCAACTTAAGAAAGTGACCATCAAGAATAAGTATCCACTCCCTCGGATTGATGATTTGTTTGATCAACTCCAAGGGGCAAGCTACTTCTCGAAGATCGATTTGAGGTCGGGATATCACCAATTTAGGGTGAGAAATGAGGATATTCCCAAAACGGCCTTTAGAATAAGATATGGACACTATGAGTTTAGGGTGATGTCATTTGGGTTGAAAAATTCCCCGGCATCATTTATGGACCTTATGAATAGGGTGTTTCAAAGTTACCTAGATTCATTTGTCATTGTGTTCATTGACGACATCTTGGTATATTCTAAGAATGAGGGTGAGCACGTAGACCATTTAAGAATGGTTTTTCAAGTCCTATAGGAACATCAATTATTTGCCAAGTATAGCAAATATGAGTTTTGGTAGTGGCGTTTCTTGGGCATATCATCTCTAGTGAGGGTGTAGAGGTCAATCCGACAAAGACCAAAGCGGTCAAGAATTGGCCTAGACCATTGGCTCCAACGAACATTAGGAGTTTCTTGGGTCTTGCGGGTTATTATAGACAGTTTGTTGATGGGTTTGCATCGATTGCATATCCTTTGACTACCTTGACCCAAAAGATTGTAAAGTTTGAATGGTCAAAGGCGTGTGAGAAAAGCTTCCAATTATTAAAGGATAGGCTTACCTCCGCTCCGGTGTTGACCTTACCGGAGGGAAATGAGGGTTTCATTGTATATTGTGATGCATCTCGAGTCGGGTTGGGATGTGTTCTTATGCAACATGGGAAGGTTATTGTCTATGCCTCTAGGAAACTTAAGATTCACGAGAGAAATTACCCAACTCATGACCTTGAGTTGGCGGCGGTAGTGTTTGCTTTGAAGATTTGGAGACATTATCTTTATGGTGTCCATGTTGATGTGTATACGGACCATAAAAGTCTCTAATATGTGTTTACACAAAAGGAGTTAAATCTCCGGCAACGGAGATGGTTGGAGTTGTTAAAAGACTATGATATGAGTGTTCTCTACCACCTCGGCAAGGCCAATGTACAGGCGGATGCTCTAAGTCATATGACTATGGGTAGTGTGTCCCATGAAGAAGAAGCCAAGAAAGACCTAGTGAAAGATGTTCATAGGTTGGCTCGTTTGGGTGTAAGAGATTCCCCTAGTGGTGGCTTTGTGGTCCACCACAACTCTGAATCGTCTTTGGTGGTTGAGGTGAAGTCTAATCAAGACCTTGACTGGCATTGATGGAGTTGAAAGAATCGGTTCTTGGTAAGCTTAATGAGTCATTCTCCTTGGGGGGGGGGTGTTTTGAGGTATCAAGATAGCTTGTGTGTACCAAATGTTGATGATTTGAAAAGCCGGATTCTTGAGGAAGATCATTGGTCGCGTTATTCGATTCATCCGGGTTCTACTAAGATTTATCGTGACCTTAGAGGAGTGTTTTGTTGGATGGCTTTAAAAGGGACATAGCTGATTTTGTTGCAAAGTGTCCAAACTGCCAACAAGAGAAAGTCGAACACTTAAAGCCAAGTGGTTTACTTCAAGAGATCCAAATTCCTACTTGGGAGTGGGAAGACATTAACATGGACTTTATAGTGGGTTTGCCTAAGACTCGAAGGCAACATGACTCAATATGCATAGTAGTGGATAGATTGACCGAATTCGCTCACTTTATTCCCGTTAAGTCCACTTACTCGGTGGAGGATTATGCAAAGGATCTACATAGATGAGATTGTGAGTCTTCATGGTATTCCGTTATCCATTATATTGGACATGGGCACACAATTCACATCTAGGTTTTGGAGATCATTTCAAAAAGGGTTGGGTACAAGAGTAAAGTTGAGCACCGCTTTTCATCCCCAAATGGATGGTCAAGCGGAGTATACTATTCAAACTCTTGAGGATATGCTTAGAGCTTGTTTCATCGACTTCAAGGGAAGTTGGTATGAGCACTTGCCTTTGGTGGAGTTCTTTTATAACAATAGTTACCATTCATCCATATCCATGGCTCTTTTTGAAGCTTTGTATGGTAGGAGATATAGATCTCCGGTAGGGTGGTTTGAAGTTGGTGAGTTTTCACTTTTTGGTTCCGACTTGGTTTATGATGCTTTAAAGAGTGTCTATTTGATAAGGGACCAATTGAAAATAGCCTATAGACGGATAAAGTCTTATGCCGACAATAGGAAAAGAGAGCTAGAATTTGAAGAAAGTGATAAAGTGTACTTGAAAATTTCACCCATGAAAGGGGTGATGAGGTTTGGCAAGAAAGTGAAGCTGAGTCCTCGTTATATGGTTCCCTATGAAATTTTGCAAATAGTGGGCAAGGTTTCTTAGGAGTTGAGATTACCTAGTGAGCTATCTTCAGTTTGCCCGGTTTTTCATGTATCCATGCTTAAGAAGTGCATTGGTGATCCGAAGTCCATTCTTCCTATTGAAGGTCTTGGAGTGGATGAGAACCTCTCCTATGAGGAGGTTCCAGTTAAAATACTTGATCGACAAGTGAAGAAGTTGAGGAACAAAGAGGTGCCTCCATGAAAGTTTTATGGAGAAACCACCTAGTTGAAGGGGCGACATGGGAGGCTGAGGCCGACATGAGTCCCGTTATCCTCACCTCTTTGCTCAGTAAGGTTAGTTATTACTATTAATAATGAAAATAATGAGCTAATGTGATTTTGATTTGTTTTGCAAAGATGTGTATATTTATGGTAAAAAGATTTATGCTAAAATGATTTATCATGGAAAAATGCTCTTTTGCTCGAATTGCACTTATTTGTGTATTTGGTATATTGTTGCCTTCATGATGTGATAGTGAGCATGTTGATATGTTGACAAAGTAACTTTGGCATAATTGACTCTTTAATGATATGTTGAGCTCATGTTGTTATTGTGAGAAGGAAATTCCTCATGTTGTGACTTTGAGCCTTATGTGTTAAAATTGATGTTTTGAGTCATTGTGTAAATGTCATATTGTTATGTTGATTTGAGTTTTAACTCATTATGATGTTTTATATTGTTGGTTGGGCTTCTAGTCTTGAGTCTATCCTTTCCCCTTTTTAAAAAGTGTCATTCTGGGATGAATGTTCCTAAGGGGGGGATAATGTAACACTCCGAAAAGTCAAGACCTAATCTAGAGCCTAAAATGAGTGTCTAAAGGTTTAGATACTGTTTTATGACCTAACATAATGTTTAGAAGTCATCCGAGAAGTTTTAAAGCCAAGACGTCAAAGGACGTCCATGACGTCCGGAAACTAGCCTAATTGAAGTAGCTGACGTTGCTATGTTTGGGGATGGTTTCGGAGGGTCAACTGAAGTCTAAAACTTGTAAAAAGACTTTGATAGTTAGAGTGTAGTATATAGGGTCTAAAAGTCCAATAACTACGCCCCAAGGACAACGTGAAGGGTCATGGAAGAGGACCCAAACATGGGTGGGCAGGCTGCCAAAGCAGCCTGCGAAAGTCAAGAATCAGTGGGCTGCTACGCGATGCGCAGCCCACACGGACGTCACTACCCAAAATATATTTTTGGGAAATAAAATGTGTGTTGGCCCCGTGACGCAGAGCCACTTCCCAAATTTGGTAAAATCGTATTTTTGACATTTAGACTTCACAAAAAGACCAATTTAAGTGAGGGGTGTTTTGGGTAATTCAGGGGGTGATTAAATATAGCCTAAGGGTCATTTTAAAGTCATTTTTCACTCACCCAAACCCAATTCCTAAAACAAAACTCAAAAGCTCTCATCTCTCTCTACTTTCTCTCTCCCCAAATTCCTCCATTGAAGAAGGAATAAAGCTTGAAGAAGAAGGTCAATTTCTCCAGGGTATCACTTTAATTTCGTGGATTAATATACAATAAGCAATGGGTTATTCACTCTTGGGATTCCTTTCCCCAAGAGATCCTCTCAAAGTTGATTTCTAAATTACCCAATTCCATGGGGTTTTCCAATTCTAATGGGTTTTCTTCTAAACTTCAAATTGATGATTAATTGTGATTTCCTATGACTTATTGAGTATAGATTGTTGATTAATTGATTTTAATTGATGCAATTTCATGTTGATCATGTTTCCTTCCCCAATTTCCCAAATCTTGGATCTTGGTCATAAATTGATGGGAATTGAAGAATAAATTGATTATTAGACTTGTTTAATCTATTCTAATTCATGTATGAATTGACTAGGGTAATGTATGGTTGGGATTGGATCTAATTCTTGATGAATTCATGATGAACTCTAATTTCCCTAACCCTAGGTTATGAATTGATGTTAATTGGGATAGTGATGATGCAATTGACCTAGTTCTTGTGTTAATTATTATTGATTGATGTTACTACACCTATTATTGGATGTAATTGGTTGGTTGATGGTAACACCATGATGATGACTTTTGAAGGAGATTTGGTAAGTCTTCATGATCCTAACCTTTACTTCAAGTATGATGGATTGTGATTGGTGATGTAGTTCAATTGAAGTATACCTTGTGAATAGCCTACATAGGTGTTGGTATGATGTTGAATTGAAATGTCTTGACTATGTGATTGTGAGATTTTTCTTAAGATGAAATGGTATAATGTTGGTGATGACTTGCCTATGTGCCTTGTTATGAAATGATGATGATGATATGCTAATCTCACATTATATGAGGGTTGCCATGAAAGGATATCCTCATGCAATTCCGAATGAACTAATGACGATGACTACACAAGGGATTAGGCCCTATGACCCAAACTAAGTGATGATTAATAAAGAAAGACATTTCAAAAGGGACTTAGCTTAGCACCGAGCAAACTTAACAATGGGAGGTGTTGACTTCCCATAGAGGAAGATTTACCCTATAGTTCCATATAAGGTGTTGACACCCCTATGAGGGACACTAACCGAATGGATTCCCATGAGCTGAGGCTCCAATTCCATAGGAATGTAGAAGGTTCACACATATATCCTAGTTCTAAAACTATGTTGCCACCATAGGAAGACTAGCTAGTGGATCCACCTATAAAGTTACGTTTATGTTTGGTTCTACTTTGGCCGGTAGACCACCTTCCACCGGTGTAAGGTTTTACAACACCGGATTTCACACTTAGCTCTTGTGGTCTATGTCGGTTAAGGCAAATGTTCCCAAAAGTAAAATGAAGTAATGATGTGAACTCTAGATAGGGTGACTTGAGAGGTTGGCTTAGTCTAGGTAGGGGTATGGGACTCTACCTACGCATTGCACTAGTTGGATTTGAGGGAAGTCCTAGAAGGATGTTCTTATGATATAATGAGCTTATAAAGTAAATATTATGCTTATGTTGACTTTACATGTTGATGATCCTATATGATGTTAGTTTTATTATGAACATGCTATTGGTCTATATTGCTAAATATGATGATGGTTATTATTGATGCTATGTTATGTTGAGTTAGACATTATTTGTGATCCTTTCTTTGGTTTACTTGATTGAGTAAGGTTATGGGTCTTTGCTTGGTCATTGCACTTGTAGGCTAAATGGTGGGTTATGAGTAAGGGTCTTACCTATATTATGATGTTATGAACTCTTGTATATGTTGACTTGACTATAACTTTTTGATGTGGGACTTGTGTTGTACATGGGTTTGACTTATGGCTTATGTGAGTATTGGCTTATATGAGTTCTTGATTGTACATAAGGTTTTTCAAAGTACTTTAGCATGATTTTGAAAAATGTCACCTTTAGCATGATTTCAGTTGTGTTATGTGCATATACTCAAACTTAGTACAAGTGCATACTAACCCCATGTTTGTGTTTACTACAAATTGTAGGATCCGGCCGTTGACCTTAGTTGAAGGACATTGAAGACTACTTGGATATTCCCCAAGTGTTTGGTAGGTCCTCACCTTTCGAGGACGATGCCATTATCTTTCTATTTGATATTGTTTAGTCTTAAAGACGATTAGTTCATTCTCTTTCTTTGTTGACTTTGTATATGCCTATATAAGGCCTTTATTGTAATGAAGTATGGGTTGAACCCAAGATATTGTATTCGACTTAGATGGTTTAATATGAGACGTATTCTAGACTTCTTATGAATCTCTATTGATATATATATATATATATATATATATGTGTGTGTGTGTGTGTGTGTGTGTGTGTGCGCGCGCGCGCAATAAAAGTAGAAGGCTAAGTAATCTTCATATACGAAGGGTCTATGTATACTCGATATATATATATATAATATGTGTATATAGAGGTCTATGTAAACCTCAATGTAGAAGTAGTAAAAAGTTTTAAATTTCGGCTAATTTTGACCTATGAATGTAATGATGTAAGCTAAGAGGCTAGTTTTAATCCTCAAAGAGGACGACGACGACGGTTACGTCTAGAGGGTATTCCCGGATGTGAGAGTCCTCCCAGGACAGAATGATCTCAATCACCAGTGTATTGACACCCATAACTCTGGTGTAAGCAAAACACTCAACAACAGTAAAATACATGAAGAAAGTTTCTGCAGAAGAAAAAGAAGAAATCAGAAAAAATCGTAAGGAAATATTTTGAAGAGTATATGATATTTATAGGCAAGAGGAACAGGTTCCGAAAGGTTGCAACCCTTTCAGAATCCACGCGACCATTCAAAACAGACATTTCCAAACGGTGGGAAATTTAAATAAAGCCAGGAAAGATTTAAATAAACGGGTCTCGCGGATCCGAGTCGGGTAGGGTTAGTCAACTAAAAAGTTGAAACATTTCGGTTAATCTCAACTAAATAATTGAAAATGTTTATGTTATAAACTAATTAATTGAAAACATGATTAAATTTAATTAAATAAAATAAATAATTAATTAAATAATTAAAACAAACTTTGTCCAAAAATAATCTCTCAATCATTTTCCAAAGCCGAAGCCGAGCCGAACGAGCGACGACGACGGCGCGAGGGGGGGTCCCTCTTTCCAACCCTTTCAACAATTAATAGGAGTGTTTCCATATTTAAACTCTCCTATTTTTCTTTCCACCACCGATGAGGGACAAATGCCTTTTCACTAAAGTATAAGAGGACTTTTCAAGTTCCCAACTCTTTAAGTCCCAACTTTTCAAGTTCCTCTCTTTTCATATTCCCTTCATTTCCCATTTATTCTTGCTACATACCCAACATATTTATTCTTTATGATAAGATAATATTTTCTTCAATGTTTACACTAAACTGGTTTTGATGGGAATCGTTTTACTTGGATCCTTTAACTTATTTATTTTTGAGATAACAAGCGCTATGGACGTGCTCCTTTTTATACTTGAGATATTAGAGGCATATGGAATGTGCTTAGTTTTTACTTAACAAATCGGTGCGTTGAGGCCCTCATGCAAGCTTTTGGTCTTGCTAGTTCTTGAGTTTACCGAATAGGTAGGCGGCCCCATTATTTGTTATCACGGTTCGAGGTCATTTCTTCCGGTTTGAGGCTGATCCTCATAGGCTGAGGCCATTATTTCCAGTCCAAAGGTTGATGTTGATGGGTCATAGCCGTTATTTCCATTCTAAGGCTGATGTTTTGTGGTTCGAGGTCGTTACCAATGGTTAGAGCTTTAGATGGATAGTGATGGTTTTGCAGCTCACCCGACATTCATATGCATTGCTATCACTAGTATACTTGTTTGTTCTTTTACCCTTTGGTTTATTTGGGCCGATTGGGTTATGTTTTTGTTTATTCCTTCTGGGCTTATGGGTTCAGTTAGGTTATAGATTGACTATATGATATTCTCTACTACTACTATTATTATTATTATCTCAAAAGAAAGTTTATATTCTCCTCCTTCATTCTGCTTGGTCATTGGTTTCAGAGGTTTAGTAACGCATATTTTGTAGGTTTTGTTTCAATTAAACATTTGGTATAAACGTTCCAGTGAATATTGGGAAACGGTCAAAGTGTAACATTTCCACGTTGGTGCATATGTTACCCCTCACCTTATTTCATTCTTTTACTCCTCCATTATACCTTGTAACCTATGTAACCTTTAGGCCATTTATCTTCACTATTTACTACCCTATTATCCTCCTATTTATTGCTAGGAAGATTTTGTCAACTACTAATAGTGGTGGTCTTCATTTGGTTTAGAGATACAAGAAAAATATATAGTGCAAAAAGTTTGTCAAAAAAGAGAATTCTTATTATTTGAAGGAAGATGTTCTTTTCATGGAGCTTTGGACTCAACTCTTGTCCAGAGTTTGTTGAGTTATATTTTGTGATTACAATGTTATGTCCTGGAGGGGACATGTCAAGAGGACTACTTCTGGACCGGTGAAAATATTTAATTTGTTGTGGCTATCTTGAATATCCTTAAAGAGAGCGAGATATATGCGTCTTATCTTGAAAAGATTTTTATTTCTTCATTTTATTTTCAATTGTAATATTGTAATTGTGTTATTTTATAATTTTTTACTAACAATTTTAAGGAGAGTTAAAGGGCTATAGTTTAGAATACCTCGGATGTCAAGATGGGAGACATTAACTGGCCATTTTGGTTCAATGGTAACCATATCAAGAGATGGAACGGTAAAATACTTTTCTACTTAAGTCTTTTGAATATTTCTTGTGTGTTAACTGAGAAGAATCCTAATAAAGTAGACATCACCTCTATAAGTGATGATGAAACTATTTCTCATCTAGAGAGTGGAAAATCATCATCATAATTTCCTCGTGTTATATACTTCAGAACCAGGTTTTTCTCCCTTCTCTTTCCTCCAATTTCCTTTTCATGATTCTTCTTAAGTTCATAAGTCATAAAATTTCTGATGATTTCATCCATAGCTAGCTTATCCAGATCTGTTGCTTTAGTGATATCTTCAAACTAACTTTCCCATGATTCTCGAAGAATACTTAGGAGTTTTCTGACTGCCTTTCCATTTGGATTTATTTCTCCTAAAGAGTAAATTTCATTGATAATGGAGGTGAATTTGATATCCATGTCTTGTATCATTTCACCTTCTGTCATTCTATATATCTCATATTGCCTATTTAGATTATCGATTTTGGATTTTTTTACCTGAGTAGTTCCTTCATGAGCTGTCTGCAGCCTTTTTCATACTTTTTTGGCATCCTGACATGATGAGATTCGATACCCTTCTAGACATATACCACATATCAAGATCTTCTTTGCCTTTGCATTGTTTTGTATTGCTAGCTTGTCTGGTACATCTCATTCTATCCTTTCTTTGGGTACCTTGGTAACACTATCAACTTCGACCTTCATG
Source organism: Solanum sitiens (assembly GCA_016801875.1). Taxonomy (NCBI): domain Eukaryota; kingdom Viridiplantae; phylum Streptophyta; class Magnoliopsida; order Solanales; family Solanaceae; genus Solanum; species Solanum sitiens. The sequence goes on from JABWTJ010000252.1 coordinate 984,767, forward strand.
GGTGTTGGTCCATCCTGTACAACTCCCTTGAGATCTGGGTTTTCTCCTATAAAATGGTTCATCATGCGATTTCTCCACCATCCATAATATTTTCCATTGAACAGTGGTGGTCGTATTTGTGAAGCTCCTTCCTGTTGGGGTGGTGGTGCATCCATTGATCCTTTTCAAGATTTATATCTTTTGATGAAAAGACCTTCTCTAATACCAATTAAAGAAACCTTAACCCTAATGTAATAACCATGTTCTTGTATGTTTGCCTACGAAAGAACATAACACAATAAAACAAATATGTTTTCTTTAAAACCTTCCTTACTCAAGAGAGGGAATACCCCAATTTTATTCTTTAAACTCAAATCACAATTATAGATTATCAACCTAAGAACTAACTCTTATTACTCTAAGAAGTCAAACTTGCTTCTTATAACGAATCTATCTTTATCTCTCCAAGAGGTCAAATTCACTTCTTGTTACAAACCTCTCCCTAACTTTCCAAGAATCCAAACTTGCTTCTTCTTACAAACCTCTCAATAACGCTCTTTCTAATCTCTTGAAAGAGTTCTAACCCCAGATCTTCTCTCTTTTCCATTGTATGTCTCCTAGAATTGCTTTTGCTCTTGCTTAGAATAAACCACTCTATTTATGAACGTGCAAAAAATCACAGTATTCATGCTTCCGCCTTGCCCTTATATAGATGCTGATTTTTGCATGCCCGATTTGTACAAGGAAGGAAATTGTTTTTTTTCCTTTACCTTTTAGAACTCGTATGCCACTTTTTCCTTAGTTGCGCTAGAATCTTTTCTTTTTTATGTTTTCCTCTTTTGACTTGAATTACTTCTTAACACAAACTCTTCCTTTTTTTTAATTTCCATTTGAGTTCTTTTATCGGCCTGCTACCTTTGAATTATGAGCTCAGTTATATGAACTTGGTTCATGTTGCCTATCATCAAATCTCTATGTTTGACAAAGTTGCGAAACCATCAAGAAATGTAACAAAATAGTCAAAACATCAATTCTAAATACTCTGCTCAACTAATTATGATAATACCTTACATTGAGATATACTACTGCTATTACTACAAGAAACTCCTTATTTTATCCATTTTCTTCAACATTCAAAATAATTTAGCCAAAGGTATGATTTGATTAAAGACGCATTAAGACAAAGAGGATTGTAATCATGTACTACTAGTTATTTGAAGACAACTTCTGCATTAGGTGATAAACATTGAAATTTTCACCAGCAAAATTTGTGATTTCATACTTCCATATTCTTATAGATTCATGCTTTAACTTTGATTCTCAGAACCGATGACTTTGTAGATCGATGCAGAAGAGGATTTGTCCCGCGAATGTTTCCTAACACAATTACTTTGTGGTGATCAAAAGTTACATCTGCAGATATTCCTTGAAAAATCAAGATAATCATGATCTAAAGGTACACCACTATTAACAACCTAAGAAAAAGCAATAAAAACACCAAATCCGAATCAGAACCTTGAATTCCAGATATGTTAGTTCTTTTCGATTAATATATTAGAAATATCATATCAAACATCTTTGGAGTAATAACTGCAGTAACTAATAGTTTATCTTATGATGTCATTTGCGGGGTTTCCCCCCACCAAATAAGAAATTGCAATTTATGAAATACGGTGGTTTTAGCCCCTTCACCAAATATGAAATTGTTGGGGTTCTAACCCGTGAATTTTTATTTTCTTAAGAAAAATATTAAATAAGTTAATTTATGAATTGTGGGGTTTTTAATCGCCATAGACTTTAACGGTTGTGTCACACCCCGAGGCTACCCTCTTGACATAAATACGGGACATAGGATCACGAGTGATCAAAAGGCTAAAATGAGTGATGTTGAATCTACTGATCAATAATAGAACACACCAATTTGAGAAAACAATGAAATTGTCAACAAAATGTTTAGGCTCAAATGGGGCCAAAATGGTTGCACACCCTCAAAAGTTAGTCTAAAAATTTCTGCGCAAGATCATTCCTTAAACTTACAAAAGCTAGACACTTGGATTAACAAGGCAAGTTCTAAGATTTCATAAACATGCTTCCAACTAAAATCTCACCACAAATGACACTTCAAACAAAATCATTAAACACATGCCGAAAAGATAAAATAAACTTTGCAAATATTACAAGACACAAAGATGATGTTTGGTTTTTGCAGTTCTCTGAGAATGGGAAGTACTTAGATGATGAATTTTTGTTATTATATGGAACTAAATGTTTGAAGAAACAATTTTTTCGTCACAAGGAACTCGTGTCATTTATATAACGGGGCCTTGATTACAATCAACTTTTCACTTGTTGAATAGAGGATGTTATTCGATTGTGAAATATGAGCACTTATGAATGTATAAATATAAATACATAGGTAAGTATTGAGAACTAAGAAATTCTTCTTGAAACCGAAGAAATGCCTATAAATATATCTATACATTCACAAGAGCTTACATCCCACAGTCAAACAACCTTATCTACTCGACAAGTTAGAAGTTGGTTGTCCTCAAGGCCCAATATTATAAATGACACAGGTTCCTCATAATTAGAAAATTTATGCTTCAAGCATTACCTACCATGTAATAATCAAACAATCAACAAATGATGAGGCTAAGTACTTCCCATTATGAGAGAACTACAAAACCCAAACATAATTTTTGCGTTCTTATAATGTTTGCAAAGTTTGAGATGGACCTGATCTATTCCGGTGATCAGTAAGCAATGCCATTTCATTGAAAACTGAGTTGTGAAATAAACAAGACTCTAGTCTCTATTCAACGACTTGTTCGACAAGATGGATCAATCTTTTTTCAGGAGTCATGATTGTAGTGGGGAAACGTTCTTTGCAATCATTCTAATATCTTTGTCCTATCGATTTTATTTTCATTATATTGGACGTCCCAAAGAAAACCTGTTGTGGGGTAGGGGTCCTACGTGAGTATTTTTGCGTCCAATATTTCTTGTGAAAGATCGGCCAACGACGTGACAACTCTTTATCGAGTTCTAAAAAAAGAAAAGATTCACCACATAATGAATTAAATGTGCATTAGGAAACCATCCTACAGTAAACTAACAAATAAATTTAATTTAAAGAATTTGTGAAATAATAGGCCGGGTAAGGATTTAAATTAACTCGAAAGAAAGGTGTTAGACATCTTTTGAGGTCCAAAATGAGAGTACTAGTTGAATCTTGTGAATTATGTATAGGGAAATGTGTAGTAAAAAAATGTCATTATTTAAAAAAATGGTGTGGTAAAATATGAAAAACTGAATAAATTAGTGTAAGAGAGACTAATGGGTGTCTGGATAAACTTTTTAAGTTACTGAAAAGTCAAAAGTAGGTAGCTTTTAATTCTTTGTTTTCTTTTCATACTTTTAAGTCTAAAGTAAAACACTTTCTGTTTTACCAAATACATCTAAAATTAAAAAGTACTTTAAAAAAGCTTTTAACTTATTTATAGGTAGCTTTGAGCTTTTAAGCACATTTTAATTTTCGAAGTATTTGGCTAAAATAAAAGCACCTTTTTCAAGCTTAAAAAGTACCCAAATAAAAAGTCAAAAGCGAAAAGTTGGAAGTTCCCAACTTATGATTTATGGCTTTTTACTTATAGACCACTTTAAAAAACTCAATCCAAACACCCCTTTAAATTATTAAGTAAGGAATCATTTATTAATTATAATTAAATGGATCTAGTAAAAACAACTTCAAACGTGAAAGTTTTTGTTGCGTAAAATTAAGGTAGTTTAAGAAAGTCAGGTAACCAAACATAAGACTTCATTTACTAGCTAACATGTTTTAAAAAAATATTAATCAAATGAACTAATTAGATGCAAAAAAAAGAGGATAAAAGAGCTATGAGACTTGCAATTAAAGAAAAAACTATTGTACTAACAAATAGTTACAACTTAAAACAAATTTACAAATTTGTTACATGGACAAAATTACCATATATTAAAGATATCATAATTCTAGCCATCCCAAATACATAACATTAAAAGACAAGATAAAATTATGTAGTATGTGAATTTAAGCATAAATTACAACCAATGATTCATACAAAACTAGTTAAGCCATAAATTTCAGGAGTTCAACGGAAAAGGGCCTCATATACCCTCGGAGTATTGGAAATGGTACAAAACTACCCTCCATCCAACTATTGGTTCTAAAATGTCCTTTTCACCCATCTATTGGTTCCAAAATACCCTTGTAATCCACCTTTGGGTTCAAAGTTGACAACTTATTTACCGGTTTCAAATTTAAACCATTTAAATATTTTTTAAAAATATTCGGCGCTCAACTATCAGATATAATTTAATTTATTAATATCATTTATAAACCAACCCATTACTAATTGCACCTCACCCAATTAATAAACCAATTCTAATATAAAAATTTCCCTAAACACTACTAAAACACGACGAAGTTACAGATTCCTGAAAATAACATTCAAAATTATTTGAGTCCGAATTTAAACCCCAATTAAATTTAGGTTGAGCTGCTTATTTAGAAGGACGCTTTCAATAGGATTCTTTTTCAAGCTTGAATTCGGATTTTATGATTAAAGATAAAGAAGTAGTGCATCCCCAATTAATTTATGCACTTTTTTAAATATAATTTTAAAAAATATTTATTATTTGTTTTGAATATTAAAACTTTAATATATTCTTTTCTAAAAAAATTATGTATTAAGTAACATCACATAATTGAGAGGAATGAATATTCAAGATGAACATAGTCAAACTTTTAAGTTCATCGGTACACTTGAATTATAATATGTTTTGATTGAGGACTTGAATGTATGATAATCTACTTTTATAGATATTTTCGCCTCAAATTTTTAGAAACACTTATTGGCAGTAGCTTTTCTGTTGTTTCATTAGTAACGGGGTTGGTTTATTAATTGGGTGTGGTTTATTTAGTAATGAGTGGGTAGTAGAATGGTTTATAAATTATATTAATAAGTTAAATTATAACAAATAGTTGAGAGCCATGTATTAAAAAATATTTAAATAGTTTAAATTTAAAATTATTAAATAAGTGATCAATTTTGAACCCAAAGGTGGATGACAAGAGTATTTTTGAGCCAATATTAGGTGGATGAGAAGGGTTTTTTGGAGCCAATAGGTGGATGGATGGTAGTTTTCTACCATTTATGATACTTTAAGGGTATTTTAGGCATGCATGCTCTCATTCCATTAGATAAAAATGAAAAACATATAATATAGACGATAAAAAAGAAAGAGATTGACGAAAGTAATTCAATGGAACAAATAAAAAGAGAAACTAAGTTGAAAATGAGAAGAGTAAAAGGTAGAGAAACTAACTTGGTCAAATGAATACATATACATTAAGTTTAAAATGAAGTGGTGGCCAGTTAATATAACAAATGAAGGTAAATATATATATATATATATATATATATAACTTTTTTCTTATGATCGATTCTCTTAGATGCTTTGAGACAAGACGAAATGAATTCTTTAAGAAATTATTCAAGAGTACTAAATAAAATACTTTTAATATTTAAAAAGTTGTGTAAAGCTAAATATATGTTTATCTTTTTATGTATTATATTAAAGTATGTTGATGATTTAACATAATAATAAAACTTGTCAAATTTTTGATACACTTAAGAGGGTAACATATAAAATTAGAATATGAGGGAATAACGGATTGTTTTATTTTTATAAAGCTATATGTGTGCTTCATATAAGAAGACGGCTATAGCATGTCCTTCATAATTTTCAAAATGTACCTGGATGAAGCAAACTTTAGTCGGTCCATTTTTCATCATTTACCAAATGTACATGGCCTCCGCTAGGGTGACGATTCCACTTGAGTTTCGCTTCGAGCGTTTACATCTCCACTTATTGTGCTGAACTTCAAGCAACGTCATTCCAGTTTGATGTACATGTAATAATATCCAAAGGGATGTGAGTATGTTTGTTCTTAAGTTTTAACTAGTCAAACAATAAAGTAATAAAGACTCTTAATCAAAGTAAGCACATAATAAGAAAAAGAGTTTAAAATGTGTAAGCACATCAAAATAAGCAGATGAAATGATCAGAAATAAATTTGTATATCATCTCATTTTTTTCTCACGATTAAATTAAGCGCGCCTTAAATTTTATCAAAATTTATGCTATACGGCCTAATCATTCTAGGTTGAACTAATGGAACAAAGAGAGAATTTGTAAACCATATAGAAAATTAAGAATAACTAGCTAACTATCACATAGTTATGAATTTATGTAAAACAATACTTAATAAACTAAAACTAGTAAGCTAGTGATTTTAGGTGAACTTCAAATTTAAATATTGTTTATCTATGATCACATATAGAGTTAATAATTAATATTCTTAAACATTTCCAATAGAACTCCTTCAATTTAATGAAGCCAGTAATATTAATGAATAGGCAAATACACTAAGATATACAAAATTTAGCAAAGACATGCTATCACAGATATAAGATTAAATTTATTAAAACTAGGAATGTCAAGTAAGCGGATCTAGTAAAATTTGGCCGCTTCAAAATGAGTCGAGAAAATACACGGGTCATGATCTAACCCAAATTTACTTGGGTAAAAACGGGTCATGTAATGAGTTATATAATGGGTCAATACTCAACCAAACTCAATTTTTACTAAGTTTAAGTGTTTCATTTGTTCTTTCTTAAGTTTTCTGTACCTAACAAAATTATCATTTTTCTTTATTATGGCTATATATAAAATATCAAATTAGAAAAATTAAAAAAAAATTGACAAAATTTTTCATTAGTAAATTTGTGTTACATATCAACCCAATTATTAATAGACTGAAATGGATTTAGCTAATAAATAGACGGGTTGATAAACCACCCAAACATAAATGGATTGGGTGGGTTAGATTTGATTTTTTCATCCCTAATTGAAATATCCACCAAATTTGAAGATAAGATGAATTTAAGAGCAACAAAAGAAATGTAACTTTAGGTCAAGGAACGTACATCAACATCGCTAAAAATCATCAGCTAGAAAGGACTTAGAATAAGAATTTTAAGTTTTCGACCTTGCCAGAATGGTGGTTTCATAATGGTGTTCCTATGGTTGTATTTTTTGAGGATGATTTATGGTGAAGAAGATGAGGTTTTGGGTGTCACTCACGAATCTATAATGGTGTTTTCATGATAATACTTCTGAAATTTTGGACAGTTAATATTTAGTGTTGGTGGTTGTCGATTTGATGAGTGGAGGTGAAGGTAGTGATTGTTTCACTGGAAAAAAGTGTGGAGAAAGGAGGGGGAATAAAAGAGGTGTGGTGTTTTTTGGTGTCTAGTCTCCTCTGGTTCGTAGCTGAGGGAAAGGAGGAGAAGGGAGGTATTGTGATTTCACCAGAGGTGAGCGGCTCTTCACAGTTGTTTCATAGTAGATTAACGGCTGGGGAGAGGATAGTGAGGGTGTGGTGCGGCTCGTTTTCAACTGGGGATAAAGATGAATAGTGATTTAGGTTTTGGGTGAATAAATAGGAAAGGTAGAGGATTTAATCTCGACCATTGATCAAGATGAGATAGATGTCTATGATTATTAGTTATGGCTTGGGATTTTTATTGTGTCCTACTTGATAAACTAAGTTAGAATTAAATAAAATTGGATAAAAATGTATTGGACTTCAATAATTTTGAGGAAAATATATATTACTATTTATAATAAAATATTACACGTATTAAGTAAATGAAATAAATAAATGATAATCATAACTTTTCATATAAAAGAAATGCACCTCATTATGAATATTAGAGTAGATAATTAATTGAATAAAACTAAATACAAATTTAATCATATAATAAAAGAAATAAATTTTAAATATATATTTAATTGAATGGAAATTCAAAAATGGGTTATAGGTCTGTGAAAATTGGTATCAACAACAACAACACTGTAATTGATTTGTATATTCCACATAAGACGTGTGTGTCTACACTTAAACTTGTTGGGCACATATATTAATGTATAATAATTTCTATCTTGGGAAAAAGGTCAAATATGCCCCTAAACTATTCGAAAAGGTCTAGATATACCCTCCGTTTAAAGTTTAGCTTACTCATGCCCTCGCCGTCTAACTTTTGGCCCAAATATGCCCTTATGGGCGTTAGTTGGTATGTTGGACATATCCAACTCATATTTCATTTCTTTAAATGCCACATGGAGTTGCCTTGTAATTTTTACCTTACCACATGACATTTATATAAAAATGGAAAGGGTTTTAGATCCATAAACACCTAATCTGACGCATAAATCAACCCCCCTTTTAAATAAATTATCCGACCCATTTTTAACAATTTTATTTATCTTTTATTTTTTCAGTAAATCTCAAAAATGAGTAATTGATTAATAAAAAATATGAAAAAATACAAAATTAACTCCAAAAGTTCACAAATAAAAATAGTAACCTTTAAATCTACTATTTTTTAATAATTTTTTTTTACAAATCCGGAAAATGAGTAATTTATTAATAAAAAAATAAAAGATATGGTTTTTTAAAAAATAAATTACGCAAAAAATTCACAAATAAATATAGTAACCTTATATTCAATAATTTCAACAATTATTTTTTACTTTTATTTTTTCAATAAATCTCGAAAACGAGTAATTGATTAATAAAAAAATAGGAATTTTTTTTTTAAAAAAACTATAAAATTAGCGCCAAGAAATCACAAATAAATATAGTAACCTTAAATTCAACAGTTTCAACAATTATTTTTATTTTATATTTTTTCATATTTTTCTATTTTTTTAATCAATTACTCATTTTTGGAAATTTGTTGAAATTATTGAATTTAAGGTTATTATATTTATTTGTGAATTTTTGGCACAAATTATATATATATTTTCATATTTTTCCTATTTTTTTATTAATAAGTTACTCATTTTCGGGATTTACCGAAAAAAATTTAAAAAAAATGAAATTGTCGAATTTAAGGTTACTATATTTATTTTAAATTTTTGGCGCTAATTTTATATTTTTTCATATTTTTCATATATTTTATTAATCTTTTCCTGGATTTATGGAATTTATTTTTATATAAAAAAAAGTGTTAAAATTGTTGAATTTAAGGTAAATGTATTTATTTGTGAATTTTTGGCGTTAATTTTTTTATATATTTTCATATTTTTTATTAATCAATTACTCATTTTCGAAATTTATCGAAAAAAAATAAATTAAACAAAATTGTTGAAAGTGGGTCAGATAGTTTATTTAAAGGGGATTGATTTATGGGTCGGATTAGGTGTTTATGTGTCCGAATTTTTTAGGGGCATAATTGATCTCTTTCTATTTTTATATAAATGTCATGTAATAAGGTAAAAATGACATGCCAATTTCATGTAGCATTTAAAGAAATAAAAAATGAGTTGGATATGTCCAATAGATCAACAAACGCCCATAAGGGCATATTTGGGCCAAAATTTGGACGGCGAGGGTATGAATGAGCCAAACTTTAAACGGTGGGTATATCTAAAACTTTTCGAATAGTTTAGGGGCACATTTGACCCTTCTCCCTTTTATCTTTTAGTTTAGGATTTCACTACTATTTCCTATTTTCTAGATATATGTTTACTATATTCTTATATTTTTTTCCCCATTAGAACTTCCAATAGGTTATTTATTTTAGTTGCATTGTATCTTATATGATCATGATGTATCATTGGATTATGTTTTCATTGTTATGTTTTTTCTATATAAGGAACATATTGTTAATGACTAAAATCGTTGTTCTCTTCTACATATCAAATCTTTATATGGGCATTAAAAGTTTTTTATCTCCTCAAAGAGTTCTATGTTTTTGCTAGGCTAGTCAAAGGTAGAATCGAGACTAGGTAATGAGTAGGGTCATTAAGGAATGGGTGGGGTGTAGTGTTGAAGTTTTGAAACTCATCAAGGAAATAAAGCAAACTCGTCAAGGAATTTTTACCTGCAAACTAATTAGTGACATAAATATCATGGTGTTATTATATTTTTTTGAATTTAAAATATATCTTGATGGATGTTTTCCCATTAAAAAAAAAGAGAAGAGAAATTGTCAGGGATGAAATACTTGCTATTATCAAGAACACAAAATAGACAAATAAGAAAAAAATATTTTATATATTTATTAAAAATGGATAAAAAATTAGAATGGAATAATCGTAAGTTGGAAGAAATTACTTATTGTTAATATTTGATAAATATGCAATTTTCAAAGCTTGTAGCTTTCATCCACAACCTACAAAGGATATTAGGTTTTAATGACCTTCGATGTTAATTTTTTCCTTTTATGATCTTTGGTCAAAATTCTTGCTAAACGTACTTGGATGAAGAATTTCGTCAGCGCAATTAGCTTCGAAATGTCGATTTCCTTCTAAAATTACCTTCCGTGTGGTTCTCTAGGATTGTGATCTCATTTTTATCTTTCTTATGGTTTTAAGCTTAAAATGTAACTTGGTTGTGGGACCCACTTATATTTAAAACAACCTCGGATGGATGTTTTAATGGTTACGTTGAGTCTGGAATGCCAAATCTTATGGGGTATCATATTTCGTTTGCGTACACATGATTTCTAATGAATCTTGGACACTATGTCGGAAAATTTGGAGTTTGTGCAAACCAACTAAAGTGTTGATATTTGTTGCAGTCTTTTAGCGACTAGATATCAGAAGTTTATCTAGTGACCAATGTTGGGTATTTATACCCAAAAAAAGTTAGTTTTTGATCCCAATATTTAAATGGAAATTCCACCCTCACCCGAACTCCCATTTGAGTGATTTGAAGTGTTCTGTTATCTTTGGGAGCGTGTTGGGCATGTGAGTAGAAGATGTTGGTGATCCTTTAAATTTGATCTCGAAGTTATCTCCATGGCTTTATTTTATTGTTAATTTTGCATGTTATTGTTGGGGCTTTTTTTCGGGCTCGAATTGTGTTATATTTTGGAAGACAAGATCGAGACTTAGTTTGGGACCTTTTTGACGGAGTCAATTTTGAGATTTCCCGTGGGGGTTCCACATACCAGTTTTGACTCAATCTTGGGTCTATTTTCAATTTATGTGATTTTAGTGTCTAAACATTTGTAATAATGTTGTGATTGACAGTTTGATAATTTGGCGGTGTGTGAGCACTTGTGTCGACTTTGATGTAGGATTCGTTCTACTTTCTTGATTAGCTTCTTAGACGATGGTTCGTATAGATTGCATGTAATTTAATGTGGTATTTTCTTTTCTCTTGTTATCCTATCCTTTATTTATAACGCAAAGCCTTGGGCTTATTGTGGGTTTCGGGATCCTTAGTTTACACTTTTTCTTCTCTTACGGTGTAGATGTTTTTTTAAATCTTTGTTAGGATGGATATGTGGTTTCCTGACTAGGATGAACACTAGATGCTTAAGCTTATGTTTTATAGCCTCGTATTTGTAGTTTGCACCCTTTAAGGCTTGTTTTATGTCATTCTCCTTGTGATGATGCTTGTGAACTTGGTGGCTCATCGTAGTCGTTGGTTGGTTCTAATTGTGCACGGTCTGGGACTGGAGAAATGTTATAAGGGTAGGGCATTTTCCCATGAGTTTTCTCGTTTATTTATTTGACATCTCTTTTAGGTCCCTTTGCTTGTTTATTAGAGGTGGGAGTGTTGTATTCTTATTGAGATTATGATTATACTATGGGGCCCGAGGACGTATGTGAGGACCATAGTTTGATCCAAGGTTAGTACTCTGTGCATTTATAGTGTGGTTTAATTGGCTGCATAATTATTTGGTTTTTAGCGTCTTGCTTGAATGCTTGTGATTGCATGCATTGTATTGTCATATTTATAGTGTGATTGCATGCTCATTTTCATGAATTTTATGGTACCATCCCAACCCATGCATTGTCATATTTATTATTCATGATGAAATATTGTTTTACTCATTTTTTTAATTCTAAATATGTTTTAATTGGACCTTTACCACATGGATCACTTGACTTACTAAAATCCATTATTTCTTGATTTCGTAGGAGCCTTGGGCATATTGTAGGTGTTAGAATCATTAGATTAGGTTGTGTCTTCACTTGTGGCTTCGATTCTTTAGGATTGATTTGGTGGCCTTAGACTTGGATGGACATTAGATTCTTTAGGTTGTGTTTTATCGCCTCGTAGCTATGATTTGCTCCCTTTAGGAATTATTTTGTGTCGTTCTTCTTGCATTGATGCTTGCGACCTTGGTGGTTTGTCATAGCCGTGGATTTGTCCTAGATTTTCTTTGTTCAAGACTTAAGCGGTGTGATTGGGGGTAGGGAATCGTCCCTTGGGTTTGCTCCCTCTTTACACTTTTGGATCATTTTTACCAATTGTATTGTTACCATTCATACAATGTTTTTTTTATTGTTACTCAAAATATAGTGTATTGTATTGTTAAATTTCATTGTAACGTAACAATCGAAACTCCCATTTTATGGAACAACCGATTTGGTGTGTTCTCATTGGTGCTTAATTTCTATTCTAATTATATCCTTATTTAATATTTCATAATATTATTTTACCCATTGCCCTATATTTTTTAATCCCAATAAACCTCCTGCCCTAGAATAGATAAGGACAGTTTAGTAAATTTATAAATTACAATACAATACAATATAGTCAAACCAAAAAATAAAGATGTTATTAAACAACAAAAAACAATACAATCAAGCCCACATTGTATCTACCATATAGTACATTATAATATAGTATAATACAACACAACACATTATGAAACGATGGGCAACAATGATCCATACAGAGTGTTACTGATTCGAAATATCTTCTTGGTCCCATTGCTTTTTAATTAGCGATGGGCATGGTGTATCCTTATTGAGATTATGATTATACTCTTGGTCCTGAGGTCGTATGTGAGGACCAGTTGGATCCCAGGTTAGTAATCTTTGCATTGGTAGTGTGGTATCATTGGTTGTATAATTATTTTACTTTGAGTGTCTTGTTTGAATTCTAGTAATGGCATGCATTACATTGTTTGCTCATTCTCACGGATTTCGTGGTAAGATCCCATCCCATGCATTCGCATATTTATCTTTTATGATCATATACTATTTTCCTCAATTTTTACATTAAACTGGTTTTGACGGGAGTTGTTTAACCTGAATCCTTTCACTTATTTATTTTTGAGATTACAAGTGTTAGGGACGTGCTCCTTCTTATATTTGAGATATTAGAGGCATATGAGACGTGCTTAGTTTTTACTTGGCAAATCGGTGCGTCGATGCCCTCATGCAAGCGTTTGTTCTAGCTGACTGTGAGTTTACTTAATAGTTATGCGGCCCCATTATTTGTTATTCACGGTTCAAGGTCTTTTTTTCTGGTTTGAGGCGGATTCTCATAGGTCGAGGCCATTATTTTCAATCCAAAAGCTGTTGTTGATGGGTCAAAGCCGTTATTTCCACTCTAAGGCTGATGTTTTGCGGTTCGAGGTCGTTACCAATGGTTAGAGGTTTGGATGGTTAATGATGGTTTTGCAGCTCACCCGACATTCATATGCATTGCTATCACTAGTATACTTGTTTGTTCTTTATACCTTTGGTTTATTTGGGTTGGGTTATGTTTTTGTTTATACCTTTTGGGCTTATGGGTTTCGGTTAGGTTATAGTTTGACTATATGTTATTCTCTACTATTTTTTTATTATCACCTAGTAGGTTTTTTTGAGTTTATAATTTTCAACTCTTCATATTTTTTGTTCCGTATTTGGATTTATTTGGAACTCTTCATCTTTGATTTTGCAATTTTTGTTTCCTTATTTGGATTTATTATGAACTCTTCATATTAGGTTTTGCATTGCTTGTTTCTGTTATTTTGAAGTCTTCATCTTTGGTTTTGCATTGTTTTATTCAAGTTATAATTTATCAAAGAACCAATATATTTTCAGTCTTTTTAAGATTTGTAAAAGCTATATATTAATATTTATAGTGAAACTTTACTATCGAATTACCATTTAGTCAGTAATATGACAATATACACTACGAATCAATCACTCATAAAATATTGAACATAAATGATATACATTACCAACAAATTAACAATCAGTTATTAAGCTTCCTAACGAAATATTAATGAGCTTTTGTGTTTCTAATACTAACCAATTAGTAACGTAAGTTACAAAGTAGATATTCGTATTTACTTACAGATATAGAATTCATTGGTAATTTACTAACGAAATACCAACACATTTTTTTTCTTAACTGAAATTGCTAATCGATTACAATGCATTTTGGTGAATTTACTATCGAACTCACCAACGAAGTTGTTATCTCTTATATAATTGCTAACAAAATATTAAAAACAATTTATTTCATTGTAGTATATTTTCCAATATATCACTGACAAAATGGAATAATGAATAACCAAATTTACTAACTCTTTTGCTCTTCGTTAGTAAACTTACAAACAAAATTTCAAGCAAAAATGGGTTGGTGGATTTATTAACGAAAATTTGAAGGCTGCATTTCAACAATTGCCAACGAGTAGTTTATGTATTTACCAACTAAATTTTAGTCGGTAATTTTTCTAACAAACTAAAATGGGTTGGTAAAATTATTTGCAATATTTTTAGCAACGAATTAACATTAGTTGATATTCAGGTGGAAAATTCATTTGCAAATCAATTTAATCAATTTACCAACCGATAATTTTGTTGGCAATTTAGGGGATTTTTGTCTTTTAATTAATGTGACCATTTGTCTTATGGAGAACTGTTGGTATTGATGTGAGGCCAAAATACACATTTTTTATCATTATTTACCTCACATTTATTATTTATATTTGTCCGTTTTGAGCATAATTTTTATGGATTATGTTAAATTGTGTATTTTATTTGTAGGATTAAATTGGTGAGAAAATGAAGAAGTTTGGGACTTTGTAAGAATCGCCGTGGAGGGCGGGGAATTGTGGTTCATTCTCTCTTCTCCTTTGTTATTTATTTGTATTAGTGATTAATAAAAGATAGTTTAGTTATTGTTCTTACTTTTTATCATTAATACAAGCATATTTATTTTAATAAATTTTGATTGTGTTTTTGAGATAATGAGTAGCTAAATTTCATAACCAGGGTTGTGGGAACCATAAGCTATTAACAAAGTATGAATAGTAATTAAGCAATTCTTGAATAGTGTTTTTGCATGCATTGATAATTCTTTCATTTATATGTCTTTTTTAACGAGTGCACAAATTAGAACTCATCTTGTGTTGATGTGAGGCCAAAATACATATTTTTTTTATCATTATTTACCTCACATTTATTATTTATATTTGTCCATTTTGAGCATAAATTTTATGGATTGTGCTAAGTTGTGTATTTTATTTGTAGGATTAAATTGGTGAGAAAATGAAGAAGTTTGGAACTTTGTAGAGCAGCCGTGGAGGCCGGAGAATTGTGGTTCATTATTTCTTCTCCTTTATTATTTATTTGTATTTGTGATTAACAAAAGATAGTTTAGCTATTGTTCTTAACTTTTTATCATTAACACAAACAAATTTATTTTAATATATTTTGATTGTGTTTTTGAAATAATGAGTAGCTAAATTTCATAACTAGGGTTGTGGGAACCATAAGCGATTAACAAAGAATGAATAGTAATTAAGCAATTCTTGAATAGTGTTTTTGCATGCATTGATAATTCTTTCGTTTAGAAGTCTTTTTAACGAGTGCACGCGTTAGAACTCGCCTTGTTGCAACTTGTCGGACCAATGAGGTAGTTAATAAGAAAAGAACTATATATCAACATAGATTTAATGTGATACTATCTAATAGGCTAGTGTCGATTGGTGCGAATTAATAACTAAGACATACATCCATTATGATGTCTAATATGAGGCAATGATAAGGATTAGTAAATTATACACACGTAGCCGGACCAAGGTGCTGGGTGAAATTCTCTAGATGCATAACCAAGGATTTAGAGATACCTAACTTATCACTTTGCATATAATACAGTCACTAGGAAAGAATTGTTATTACTAGGATTGCCGCGTTATGAGCTTATGGGGAACACATTCCTAGTTATTTTATTAATTTGGATATAAATAAATACTTAGTTCTAAGCTATTTTTATTGCTTTTATTTTTATTTCAATTTAAATCCCCCCATTTTTATATAACGGCTATCGAGTTAAATATTTGCTATTGATAATATTCTTCCATATTCTCTGTGGGATCGACCCCGACTCATAGTTGGGTAAATATATTGCATACGATCATTTATATTTCTTTTCAAGAAGTATATTTGAACGCTATAATCACCTTATTAAAGACAAACATTTAGACAAGTAAAAAATGTGGTCCCTAAAAGCATGCTTATTGGGACGAGTTTTCTTGTCCTAATCCGCAATTTTATTTTTTCTCATAAGGAAGAGATTAAATATGGTCCTTGTTAGGATCTAGATCTCAACACAAGAACTTTTCTGATGAAGAAGATGAGAGATCTAGAGAGAAAATAGAGAGAGAATTTCGTGTCGTGGTAAAACCCCGTGAGTAAACTTCCAC
The DNA here is from genome assembly GCA_016801875.1 of Solanum sitiens. Classification (NCBI taxonomy): domain Eukaryota; kingdom Viridiplantae; phylum Streptophyta; class Magnoliopsida; order Solanales; family Solanaceae; genus Solanum; species Solanum sitiens. Next base: position 1,001,305 of record JABWTJ010000252.1, read on the forward strand.
GGCGGTGCGGTATATATATATTAATAAATCAGAGTATTTTTGTTACAGAGAATAAATAGAGAATAAATAGTACAGCCTAGAAAATGGGTCGGGGCGCTGCCCCGAACCACACCCTTTAGATGGGGGGCTCCCGCCCCCTATACCCCCGGCAACCTCACCGCGGAGGTTGAACCCCATAAACATTAATATATATGACAGTACATCAAATATTAATCAGGCTCCACAACCTAACAGTCCTATATAAATAAAATAACTAGTCCCTAAAACTAAATCTAGTGGGTCAAAATGCACTACTCAGATTTGTTATTCTATTTCTCTTTCTTTTGAGGTCAATAAAATCCCTACACCCCCGATCTTCTCCCCTTGACTTTTGTTTTCTTTATGTCGGCGACTAAAGCTCCTTCTACCGTCGGACCAATATCCGCAACCTCAAAATTCATCGATAACGCAAAGTAATGAAATCGACGAAGGCTCACATCCTCCTCCACTTATCGTGGCGAACCCACCTTCAAGTGTTCCTCCCTCGATTTGACAAAAAACATTACAACTGAGCTCTACAACAATTGTGATAATCACAGAAAAGGAAAAGGGAATGGGGTAATTTTATATTTCACAAATTTGTTATTAGATTTCTGACATTCTTTGAAACTCAATCAGCACTGAAAAAGGTTTTCCCCCAAATTCTCTTATCTCGATTTGGATATCCAATTGAGTCACTCTATTGGTACTAATTTTCCTTTGTAGTTTGTTGGCTGCTCAAAGTTTGAAGTTTGATAAGGTAATAAATCATATCATATTATTTGCTGTGTGCTTCTTGAATTGTATTGATTTCTCTATATGTTTGTAAATGACATAAAAGTGATTGTATATTATCCACTCTTTTGATAGAAGGTTTAGTCCTAGAAAGGCTATCTCTGTATTCCTTTTGCCCTCTCCAGAGTCTTAGGTTCAATACTAGTTGATATTTTGCTTGTATTGTTCTTACTATTATATTGTGTTTTAAATTCTATAAGTTCGATGCAAAGTTAGTTCTATGTATGTTTTTTTTTGTTGAAATAATATGTTGGCTGTGTTAGATATTTCCTCTCTAAAAGTAGTTGTTCATTGATTCACAGGTTTCAGACCACAAGTTAGTTCTAGTCTAAGGTAAAAATATGTCTCCATAGCCATTGATTTTATGTTTACTAGTGCAGACCTGGTGTATTTTGTTAGTAGTGCAGTCCTTTGTGAAAAAAACAGAGTTAAAAGTTCAACTGTTCTTAAACATTGTGAAAATCTTTGGACTACATTCTTCGAATTGCTTTTTATGTCGTGCTATTAATAGTCCATGCATCGTAGTGTAAAGTTATTTCTTTTGCTTAGGATTAAATAGATAACTTTTGCAAATAAACAATGAACAAAATTTTGGTTAGTTCCAGTAAGGTATATATTTTGGATTTTTGTGACAACGTATTGCTTCAATTGTTTGGTCTAAGATTGATGGATGATTGTGTTGAAAGTATATCTTAAGTGGAGGGAAACCTTGGAGCTAAATCATGTACATTGTGAATATCTATTTGTAAAGTATCTAGTTCATTATGGCAGAGAGCATTGTAGGTGTGGTAAGCAATTGATTTAATTTTTTTTTTCTGAAAATACTTTTCGGGAAATGCTTGAATATTTCATAATTACTTATTTATTTACTGTAGGGTAATATTTAATTACGTTAGACGTCGGCTTCATTGGAGGTTTGTACTTAATAGTCTATGTGGTGATGACATATGGTAATACATTGACTTGGTGTCTTCTTACTATGTTCATACCTCAACAATTTTAGAAAATTTGAACCCAATAATAAATAGTATATGTTTAGTATATCTTGCTGGACCATTTTGTAATTCATTGTGATTTGAGATGGGTATCATTTTTAGTGTATGTTTGACAAGAAAGGGTCCAAAATTGTCCTGTTAGCTCGATAAAACTTAAAAGCAACTTGAATATTTGGAGTTTCAAATTTAATGTTCACTCATATAAGTGTAATAATATCTCTGCATATAAGAGCAAGTTGTGGCTGCAGATTTATTATGATTATTTTACTCGTTATTAGAACTTGGAATTCTCAATGGTCTCTTAAATCTTTCATATCCATTTCAGAGCAATAACAAATCTAATATGTCTTTTTTTTTGCTGGTCTTTGACCACAGGAATGCAGGTCATTATCAAAGGCAAATAGAAAGGTACCAATATAGTTTAGCTAATGAAAATCATGAGGTTTTTTCTGTTTTTTGACAACAATAGTGCAGTTCAATATCAAAGGCAAATAGAAGGTAGGTGGTAATAGTATATCTTATGAAAATCGTGAGCTTTTTTTCTGATTATTATTTCTTGATAAATATTTGGTTTCTGATTTATAAAGTAAAAGCATTTTGTTGATGATTATCATGTATTTGAAATTGAGAACTTGTCTGAAATTTAGGAAGTACATACATCTGCAGAAACCAAAACGGTTTGAAAAGTGTGGTGACTAGTGGTTTCGTTGAATAAATTTAGAGGATGTATTTTCTTCTAGATAGAGATTTTATAGAACAGAATGAGTGTGCTTACTCATATATAGGAACAAACCTCCAGAATGAGGATAAAGATTTTGTTGTTGTTTGGTTGGTGGAGTGTTGACAGTTTCACAAGACTTATCACCATCAAATTATTTTTTTTAGCTTTGTCATGTAGTTAGAGATCATGTAGTCAGGTTATTTTCATATCGATATCCATCGATTTGATAGGTTTTTCTATCTTACTACTTGTTTAATTTCCAGAGTCTTAGTGAAGTGGACCAGTTGGAAAGAATTTCTCAGCAAATTTCATTCTTTGTCGAGTCAAAAGCATATCAAAATGGTTAGATGAGAATAGAAAAATGGTGTAGGCTCATCTATTATACTTTAAATATTTTGAAGTGAGGATGGTTTTGTTGTTATAGTCTATAACTTATACCATGCTACTGTATTTAACAATTTCATTTGACCAGTGTGTCAGACTTATCATATAAATTGTTTATAAAGGTTAAAAGGGGCAAACAAAAAAAAATTCGTCGTGAACTTGTGGTGCAGGGGAGGAAAGGTACCCCCCTCCCAGATTAAACTTTATGTTTCAAGAAGATGCCATGTTTAATGTCTAGATGAGTTTAGGGGCTCAAATCTTTCTCAAAAGTTAAGAGTCTTCCCAACTTAGTAGTATGGATGACTTTAAAAGCTTCTCAGTCATGTATGGTCTAAATTATGTTTAGTTTCTAATTTTAAGTAGTTATTAACAATATTTATTGTATGTCTTTTACAGGCTATAAAGACTTGATGAGTTTACAAGTCCCAGACCAAAAGAGAAGAAGAGTTTATCATTTTGTTGAGATTGTTGGGATAATTTTCAAATTTCGTGTAATGACTTATATTGAGTTTTACCATGCTACATTTCTACTGATCATGGGATGTTAATAGAATTTTTGTAATTTATTATATATATTTATATAATATATGAAAGCATGAAATTATTGATAGTTTTTATACATGCACTGAATTTTTATTTTGTAAACAGTAAAATTTCTACAATATAAAATGACCAGATGTCATATTTGTTCGCAAAAAATTTTCGTAAGCGCGAAAAATTGACTGCAACCAAAATAAATAAATAAAAAATGTAATTTTATTAATGAATCGTGTGAGTACAATTCTGTTGTTCTCTTGATTCTTCTCTCCTAAGTTTCTCCGTGATTCGAGGGCCTTCAGTAGCGTATTTCTTGAATGTAGGATGATGTATACCTCCTTGAGATGTATTTGATCTCCAAAAATGTCGGAAAGCGCTTCGTCGTTGCAAGTTGATCTCTGGGAAGAACTCCGTTGATAAATCCTTTGAAGAGCTATGTAGTTGATGTTGTAGCTTATGTAGACCTCCTTGATATGTATTTGATCTCCGAGAACGTCAGGAAGCGCTTCTTCGTTGCAAGTTGATCTCCGGAAAGAACTCCGTTGATCACTCCTTCGAAGAGCTATTGATGTTGATGTTGTAGCTTTCTCCAATTGCAGAATGCTTGTTGAAGTTTTTTTTTTTTTTAATGTCATGTCCATCCCCTATTTATAGTTGTAAGGGGTGGAGAAGGTGGGTTGTGATTGGCCAAAGGATGTCATTTTGACACTTGGCTCATTGATTCGTTCTTGCATTTGAGTGGGACTACCACCTCATTTGGACACGTGGCGTCACCTTGTTGGTCTTAGATGTCTAGTCACTATGACACGTGACATGAGTTTGGGCTTCAAGGTGAAATGGACCTTGGACTTGAATTTAATAAAAATGGACTTAATTATTTGTAAAGCCCAAATTAATCATTCAACCCAAATAAACATGGATTTAATTCAAATTTTTATGAATTAAATCCAATAAAATTTGTGTGTCTATAGATACCCCCTACTTCAAGCCTTGTTGAAGTGTAGGTTTGCCAACACTTGATGACAAGACTTGAAGTATTCATGTATGTGTATTTTTTTAGACGTGTCAACGTGTAGGCTTGTCGAATTGACGACGAAAGTTGAAGTCTTTATGAAGGCATTGTTGAGACTTCAAGAGTATTTTTTCTTGTCATCGCATTCTAACTAGGTCACTACAAATGATTTGTTTGTGGTGATCTCAATTTTTTTTGTTTAAACATTCTTGCTTGACAACCACGTGGACCCTCTATATTGATTTCAAATAGATAGATCTAGTGAGTAGTAACATTGTGTGATCTTCCTTGCAAGGTGTGAGAAGAACAACAAGATTGATTGGATCTTAACTCAAATAAAAGGAATATTGACTTTCCTTTGGTTGATTTTGTAAGAATCATTCTTGACATCTCAAGACTTATTGCTTTCCTTTTGAGTGCTAGCAACTTCCATTTAGATGGTAGGAATTGATATGATTTGATTCTTCCAATTTTACCAAAAATTTCATTGTACAAGAAATAACAATTATTCAAAAGAACATGTATATAAGAATCTCCCATGTATAAAGGATTGATCAAAGAATCATTGGAAAAATAATTCTTCCAACCAAATCAATGTGGAACTCCAAATTTGGTGTCTTCTTTTCTACACCTCGTGCAGTCCATACAAAATTGTGTTTTCTTAGTGTAGAAATGTCCAAATGACAAGCGGCTTGGTTTGGAAGAAACAAAATTCGTAGTAATAAGGCCTATCCAAAAATCAGCCTTAAAAACCTTCCAGATTGTCGAGAATCTATTTTTGAAGTCGGATCCCAAATCTGTCAGTTCTTCTCACACCTATGCACGATCTCACCAAAACATCATTTTCTTGGTGTAGAAACTTTCAAACGATGAGAGGCTTGATTCTGGAGAAACTAGACTTCGAGTACTACGATATATACAAAAATCAAAGTTAGAAACCTTTTGGATTGACGGGAATCAATTTTTGAAGTTGGACCTTAAATCTGGACGTTCTTCTCACAGCTATGCGCGATCTCGCCAAAGCATCAGTTTCTTAGTGTAGGAACATTCAAATTATGATAATATTAATTCTGGAAAAACTAGACTTTGATTAATACGACATATCCAAAAACCACAGTTAGAAACCTTTTGTATCGACGGGAATCAATTTTTGAAGTTGGACCCTAAATCTGGACGTTCTACTCACGGCTATGCGCGATATCTCCAAAACACCATTTTCTTGGTGTATGAACATTCAAACGATGAGCGGCTTAATTATGGAGAAACTAGACTTAGATTATTACAACATATCCAAAAATCACATTTAGAAACCTTTCGGATCAACGGGAATCAATTTCTGAAGTTGGACCCCAAATCTTGACATTCTTCTCACGACGATGCACAATCTCGCCAAAACATAACTTTCTTGGTGTAGGATCATTCAAATGATGAGACACCTAATTCTGATGAAACTAGACTTTTGGTTATACGACATATCCAAAAATCAACGTTAAACTCCTTCCGGATCGATGAGAATCAAATTTTGAAGTTGGTCATCAAATCTGGAAGTTCCCATCATGGATTTGCGTCTTTTGGATTTTTCTTGTTTCTCTTTCTTGCAGGTAATGGTTGTTGTTTTGCATCTTCATTTTGCATAGACACATTTCTTAATAGGGGAGATTGATTTTCAAGATCCAATTTGATCATAATTTAAAATTTCGTGCTATTGGCACCGCTATGTCGAACAAGATTGTTGTTCTGCTGCTCATATTTTTCATGTCATATTGAAGGGTCATGCATTTGCTACATGTGTTATCAGAAGTATATCAACCAACAAAAATTGAAAACTTTGTGCAATTGGCACCGATGGCTCCAATTTTTATTCTTTTTTTGTTTCAGGTTTCCAAAGGAGCGTCACCAATCTCGACATCTTATCAAGAAGATGTAAATAACATTCGTAATTGCAAAGGAACACATGATGTACCTACACTTCTGATTGCAGCTTTCACATATTACAATTTAGCGCGGGGTCTACCTTTTAAAACGAGGATTTGGCAAACAATCATTTAGTGTTTCAACTTAAACCTTCATCGCAGAGTTGGTTGAGAAAATTGACTTCTTTAGCTTTCATTGGAGACTTGGCGAGACACCACTTGGAGAATTCACCTTTCTTGCGGCATTGGTGGAATCAACTTGTCACTTCGAAATCAACTCACAATTTTATCCTTCTCGACTTTTAGCTTGGCGCGTCTGTGTTATAAAATTGACAACTCAAAGTAGGAGTATTGAAATTATAATTTTCTTTTTCCGATGGAAAAACAACTCAAAGAACTACACTATGTGTAAAAATCACGGTCAAAACCTGTACGGATTTTTACAAATATGTCTGCTCAGTTTAATTTCAAAATCTGATGGTCTATTTCGCAGCTTTTGAGCGGTCGTGGTAGAAATTCCATAACTTGGCATAGAAACCTCTGAATCACAAGCCGATTTTTACTTTGCGAAGAAGACTCCAAGATTGCAATATATGTGAAAATTATGGTCAAAACCTTTATGAATTTTTACAAATGCACCTTTGAAGTCAGCTAAGATGTCTTGCTCAACTCTTCTCTTCTTTTGCTCATCTGTGACACATTTGAATTCATATGCTAGCTATATGATTTTAAAGAGCTAGTGTGATGATCCCGCAATGCCACAATTTTTTTTTACTCATTTGACTGAACTTAGAGTGATTACTTCAAGCGCCTACGTACCTCGGTGAAGAGGATCAAGTCATATCGTAGTTCAAGATGATGAGTTTTTTTTTTCTTTTCAGGCCGTACACAGTTTATACTCTTGTGGGCCAGGAGTAACATGCAGTTTATGCTCATACCTTAAGGAGCGTTGTAACTTGCAGTTTAGGCTCGTATGTTGAGGAGCATTTCAGGGAAGAATTCCATCAATGCAACTGGTCTTTTAACCTTTTGTGATGAATCATTAATGTATTTCACTTTGGAGTTGGATTCTATGCTTTCACATTGCCGAAGTTGATTCATAATTGATTTTGTGTCAACTTTTGAAAGTCGGAGTTTAGAAGTAGCTTGATGATTTTGCCTTTTGCGAGCGACCAAAGTCCAAGTGTCATCACCCTCTTCATTGAAGAAGGCATCTACCTTGGATCTGTTTGTTGTTTTCTTCAAGACGGAAACTTCAACTGGTTCAAAGCTCTCAAACTGTAGTATGATGACATCTTCTTCAATTTTTAGTGATGCCACATGATGTAGAACTTCTGAAATTGAATCATAATCTAGTTTGCCACTAGCATGGTTTATCTCAGCTGTCTCACCATCGTCAATGATCATTTTTCCCTCTCGTACCAATGTCATGATCTTTTCCTTTAAAGTGAAGTATTTTGTGGTGTGATGACCGATGATGCGGTGAAATTTACAATACATAGGATCATCAACTTTATTGGATTCTTCGGGTCGCTTTGACTCTGGGAGTGCAATGACTTTCTTGGTTAGCAGCTCTTCAAGAATCGCAAGAACGTCAGAGTCCTGAAAGAGATACTCTTTTGCTTGTAACTCCTTCAAAGTAGATTGATTTTTCACTTCTCGCATTTGCTGATGTGCTACAATCTCTTTGAACTTTTGTCTCCCGGAGGCTTTCATAGAAGTTGTGGTTACCGCCATGGACTCATTAGTTGTGTAGTTTAACGACTCTTTGAATTCTATGTCTTCTTTTTTTGGATCAAAGACATGGATGTCTTTCCATGGCTTGCAATGCTCAACTCCATGTCATGAGCGCGTGTAGCTAATTCCAAAAGTTCAAGGCTTAATCCCTTGAAGGATATATACAAGGCCCCAATGCATTCCTTGTATACAAATTTCGACTGCAGAGATTTCAGAAAGTTGATCCTTGCAATCTAAGCTCAGCATTCGCCAACGATTGATGTAGTCCACAGCGAGTTCATCCTTACCTTGTTTTGTGTTTGTCAATTCCATCATGCTCACTGTACGACGGGTACTATAGAAACGATTGATAAATTGATTTTCTAGTTGTCCCCAACTATCAATTGATTCAGGCTCCAAGTCCATCTACCAATAAAAGACGTTTTCTTTTAAAGAATGGACAAACTTCTTGACAAGAAGATCATAATGTGTACCGGCACTGCTACAATTCTCGACGAAATGGGCAATATGTTGCCTCGGATATCCTCTTCCATCAAATTGCTGCAATTTTGGTGGTTGATATCCAATTAGCATTAGTAAACCCTCGATTCTCTTAGAATATGACTTTGAATATCATAAGCAACTTTGTGACGAACAACCATATTGAGCTTTAATTGTGTTTGTGATCATATCTTGTAGTTGTTGAACTATTAGAGTGGCAACTGAAGCAGATTGTTTTGCGCTTTGAGAGCCAACTGACTTGGTGAGAGAATTAATATCAACTTCTTCTTGAGTTTTTAGATTGTGATGTGACTCTTTAGAGTTGTAGAGATCTAACTTGCTCATAAGCTGGCCTTATTTGAAGATTTTTGTCATCAATAGACTTCTTCAAGGCTTCAATGATTTGCTCCATCATTGCGAACTTCTCCTCCATGTCAGTTGCGTCAACCATAAAGGAGTTAGACTTTGTTCAAATTGAAGACTCAGTTGAACTTTTAGATTCACAAAAGTTGAAGCTAGAGTGAGAAAGTTCATCAAACAATTTTGATGCAATGTAGCCCCCAGGGATTACAGTTTTGAGTGTCATTCGACACTTGTCTTTCTTGGAATCTCCATGGAGGTGAAATATTCAGATCTTTTCAAGGCACTTGTATTGAACTCGCGTCGATTGATTGGATCAACATCACTAAAATCAACAAATGTGGCAACAGTAAAGTCCTTGCTTGAAACATCATTGATCTTCTTGAAGGCCATTGCAAAGTTGAACTTGTTTTTTTTTTATTTATAGGAGGAAGAGATGAAGAGCAGAATTGGTCCCACTGGGCGTGCCAAATTTGTTCGCAACAAATTTTCGTAAGCGCGGAAAATTGACTGCAACTAAAATAAATAAATAAAAATTGAATTTTATTAATGAATTGTGTGAGTACAATTCTGTTGTTCTCTTGATTCTTCTCTCCTAAGTTTCTCCGTGATTCGAGGGCCTCCAGTAGCGTATTTCTCGAATGTAGGATGATGTATACCTTCTTGAGATGTATTTGATCTCCAAAAATGTAGGAAAGCGCATCGTCGTTGCAAGTTGATCTCCGGGAAGAACTCCGTTGATCAATCCTTTGAAGATCTATGTAGTTGATGTTGTAGCTTATGTAGACCTCCTTGATATGTATTTGATCTCCGAGAACATCATGAAGCGCTTTTTCGTTGCAAGTTGATCTCCGGGAAGAACTCCGTTGATCACTCTTTTGAAGAGCTATTGATGTTGATGTTGTGGCTTTCTCCAATTGCAGAATGCTTGTTGAAGTCTTTTTTTTGAATGTCATGTCCATCCCCTATTTATAGTTGTAAGGGGTGGACAAGGTTGGTTGTGATTGGCCAAAGGATGTCATTTTGACACTTGGCGCATTGTGATTCGTTCTTGCATTTGACTGGGACTACCACCTCATTTGGACATATGGCGTCACCTTGTTGGTCTTAGATGTCTAGTCACTATGACACGTGACATGAGTTTGGGCTTCAAGGTGAAATGAACCTTGGACTTGAATTTAATAAAAATGGACTTATTTATTTGTAAAGCCCAAATTAATCATTCAACCCAAATAAACATGGATTTAATTCAATTTTTGTATGAATTAAATCCAATAAAATTTGTGTGTCTACAGTCTTTTCCTAAAAACTCTTTTAGGAGCAGAAAGCATAAATAGTGTATACCAAAAAGTCAAATGAAACAACAATTTAAGGACTAGGTATGTGGTCCCTAAAGGTGTTTAGGACCAGAATATAACTAGTTGTACAAGCCATTTAGGGACTAGTTCAAAGACCTCGTCTCTGTTGACCTTTAGCGAAGAAGCTTATAGGGACGGGTGGCGACCAGATTTTTCTAGTCGCTACTGACCTTTAGGGACCAGAATTAGCCTTTTAGAGACCAGATTTCTCCTCTCTAATAGCTATTTTTCTTGTAGAATTATCAAGAATGGCGCCGCTGCCGGGGAATATGGCTTAGAAGTTGCCTTTGGTATTTATTTTAACTTGTAGTTTTTTTGTTACTTAGAATTAGTTTTCAATTACTTTTAGTATTATCATTATTATTATTATTATCATATATCGTCCACTCTTCTTGAGATGTCATCTGAAAATGTATGTAGTGATAAGTGTCCTTGCAATTCTTGCCCAACTAATTTTATGTGTTCTTATAGGGTTAAATGTTTTTCTCAACTAGATAAGTTGTATGGGGACATGGAAGATTCGTTAACACTTTGCTATAAACTAATATGTAGGCGCCTTAGTGAACATGCCTTTGAATTTGATCTCTATTATTTATATATTGAGTTGATTGCAAAGATTAAATCATATGACACCCAAAAATTTTGTAATAATATGTGCGAGGAAGAAAAAATACCTATAAATCAACTTGAAGAACTAAAAGTTGAGGGCCAATTGCTTGATATACTTTTATTGATGTTGTTCCTGTTGAGAAGAGTGCACTACAGTTATGTAATGAAGTAGATAATATTATTTTAAAATACTCTAGCATGTGTAAATATGAGGGTGTAAATAATAAAATAATTCACGATTAGGGCGCATTGGACCTCATTCAAAACACTTTTCCACATTATGTTTAGATGATAAGAAATTCATCGAGTCATCTGAGCCTATAGAAGAGTGTATGGAGGAGGAAAATTGTGTCAATATTCTTGAATTTATTGTTCCTACATAGGAGAATTACATTCCTCACTTAGGATTCAAGAAGTGCATAATGTCATATCTATTGCTTGGGATCTTTATTTTTACACCACCACCCCTTGAGCGTAATAGAAAAATTAATGTGAAATTAGGGGTGTAATTCATATCTTCAAAGTGGAAGGAAAAATAGTAAAATTGATTGTGTCGTGCCGCGACGTTAAATTAAGCGCTTATTGGTAGACAACCCAATTAGTAGTGTAACTTTTTTTTTTTTTATAATTTTAATAGTATCACTTTTTTTTCCTTATTTTTGCAGATTAGGGGAAGACTGAGTAAAAAAAAAAAGAAAAAAAAGCAAAGGAGCATGTTTTCGGTTAAGTGTGAGGTGAGGACCCCTAATATAAATTTAGAGAACATGGTACTAGCTAGGCCTAAAGGCCTGACGGAGTTTTCCTAACCCTTGTTTTATATTTTATTTAATGCTTTGGGGAAATAGTATCTTTTTAAGTGTGGGGTGGATGAATGAATTCCTGGTTTTTACTGTTTTATTGAGTCTTTTTAGGATGGGTTCCTTGACTTTTGTTTTTGGTTCTTTTCCTGAGGATAGTCCCTTTGAACTGAGTATCATTTATATATTTATTTTAGGAAGAAATTTTTATATTTTTAATTATTATTTTTTTTGGAGAGAAAAGAAAAAGACCATTTTGAGTTATGTGATACTTACTATTTGGGCCTAGTTTTAAGTAATACTTTCTTGTGAATGCTTGATTGCTAGTGAAATTGCAAACCTTTTGACATCTATGTTCATGGTTGTGACTTTCTATATAGCTTATTTTATTATGTAGTTTGGTATGATCTTGTCTCTCTTAGAAGTGGAACTGATCCATCTTGATTGATACTTGTGCCATGTGTGGTGAGATTTTGTTTATTCCATATTTTGCATCTTAGTCTAGAACTTGCCCTGCATGTTACTGAAGCGAAATAAAAAGTGTTGCTTTGTTTAGGAGATAATAATAGGCTTCATTGATTTGTCTTGTAAATTTTAGCCCTTTTAAGATATTTTATTATTAGTTATCCCTTTTAAGCCTGTAGCCTTTCGTTGGTAGCCATATTATGCCCTAAACTATTTTGTTGAATCCCTAGTTTTTGCACCTTGGTTCCTTGAGCTAATAGCATAGACTTATTCTAATTATTAATTTTGAGAAAAAAGGGTGGATGAGTGAAAAAATAATCAATGATAGCTTTTAAGTGCTTAAAAGCCCTCTTTGAAAGAATGTGACATGAAAAAAAGGAAAAAAAAAAGAAAAACAAGTTACCTTGATGATGACCCTGGTCCTTCAAGGACACCGTGCACCTTAACGTATGTAAAATACGTAAGTTGAGGGTGACTATTATGAAGTAAAACCAAAAAAAAAAAAGATTAATGACTGAAACATTCTTGAGATGATGAGAATTACTTGTGAAATAATTGTTGAAGAGAGGGCTAACAATAAAGAGAAGAAAATACGGGAGATGAAGTCTAAAAATTGACAAGTGCTTAAGGAAGTGTAAGTCATTATTATATAGTTTTCCTACCCGTCCCGTAGCCTACATTACAACCCGTTAAAGTTCTATTTGATTCTATTCAAGCATGCTTAATTAGTGGAGATGTACATAATGGAAAAACATATGGTTCTTTGTGCATACATGTGAATTTTATTTGTGAGTGTGAGAGTTGTTTTTGATATGCAATCTTTAATTTATGTTCAGTATTTTCAATTGAGTCCGTGGATTAATTCTTCTTGTGCGGGCACTTGTTACATGATAGATAGGTGATTTTATTAACTTCCTTTGATGACAGTAGGTGAGGAAACTTAAATTTGATGAGTTCAAAGTCCTTCCTTGAGGTTAGGAGGTTAGAAGTTTGTTGTATATTTGGATGTCTTGCATAATGATTGGGAAGTCTACTTGATGTTTTGAAATTGGTATATGGCCTAATTGTTGGTATTAACCAAAGTGATGATATTGCTATTAGGATTTTTCTTAGTGAGCTTTAATGTTTGCTCGAGGACAAGCAAAAGTTTTAAGTGTGGGGTGTCGATGTGAGGCCAAAACACATAATTTTTATCATTATTTACCTCACATTTCTTATTTATATTTGTCCAATTTGAGCATAAATTTTATAGATTGTGCAAAATTGTGTATTTTATTTGTAGGATTAAATTGGTGAGAAAATGAAGAAGTTTGGAACTTTGTAAGAGCCGCCGTGGAGGCCGGAGAATTGTGGTTCATTCTTTCTTCTCCTTTATTATTTATTTGTATTTGTGATTAATAAAAGATAGTTTGGCTATTATTCTTAACTTTTTATCATCAACACACGCATATTTATTTTAATAAATTTTGATTGTGTTTTTGACGTAATGAGTAGCTAAATTTCATAACTAGGGTTGTGGGAACCATAAGAAATTTACAAAGTATGAATAGTAATTAAGCAATTCTTGAATAGTGTTTTTGCATGCATTGATAATTCTTTCATTTAGAAGTCCTTTTAAGGAGTGCACGCGTTAGAACTCGCCTTATTGCTACTTGCCGGACCAAGGAGGTAGTTAATAAGAAAATAATTATCAACATAGATTTAGTATGATACTGTCTAATAGGCTAGTGTCGATTGGTGCAAAGTAATAACTAAGACATACATCAATTATGATGTCTAATATGAGGTAATGGTAAAGGTTAGTAAATTATACACACGTAGCCGAACCAATGTGTGTGGTGAAATTCTCTAAATGTCGGACCAATGATTTAGAGATGCTTAACTTATCACTTTGCATGTAATACAGTAGAAAAAATTGTTATTACTAGGGAGTCTGTGAAGCCGTGTCTGTAGAGTCCTAGTTATCGGTGTGAAGCGCACCACATCTATAATTAGGAGGGTGCAACATATAGGAATTCCTTCACTTCTTTCACACTTTTTTCGTGCGTTAAAGTTTATCTCTAAAAGTTTCTCTCTAATTCGTGCTTGCGCGTGCTTTCTGATAACCATGGCTCCACGATGAGCATCAAGAGGTCATCCGTCTAAGAGGAACATTGAGGAACAAGGGATACCCAATGCACCTGAAGTGCAACCCTAGGTAGAAGTTACTAATGTCGAATTCAGAGAGACAATTATGACGTTGAGTCAGGGTGTGAATAATCAAGTTGGTAAGAAAAGAGAAGCTCTAAAATAAGGGGCTGACACTTTGAGGATTCGTGAGTTTTTGAGGATTAATCCCCCAATTTTCACTGGTTCGAGAACTTCTAAGGATCCAGAGAATTTTACTGAGGAACTGAAAAAGGTTTTTGAGGTGATGCATGTGACTGACAGTGAGAGGGTTGATATAGTTGCATATCAACTCAAGGGAGTTGCTAGGACTTGGTTTGATCAATGGAAGGAGGATAGACATGAGGATGCACCCCATTAGAGTTGGGACTGTTTTGAAGAAGCTTTCTTAGGGCATTTCTTTTCCTGAGAATTGAAAGAAGCTAGGGTAAGGGAATTTATTACACTGAAGCAGGATTCATTAAGTGTGCATGTGTATGGGTTGAAGTTCACCCAACTATCCCAATATGCTCCGGAAATGGTAAAGGACATAAGGAGTAGAATGAGTTTGTTTGTTGCTGAACTGGGTCGTTCATCAAGCAAAGAGGGAAGGGAAGGGCATCAATGCTGTTAGGCGACATGGAAATATCAAGGTTGATGGTCTATGTGCAGCAGGTTGAGGAAAAGAAGTTGAGGGACACGGAAGAGTTCATAAATAAGAAATCTAAGACAAGCAATGAGTCTGGGAAGGAGAAAGGTAGTATGAATCATTCATCCTTTCATAAACAGAAGGGGTCTGCACCATCATCTACTAGTGCACCTGCACCAAGAAACAAAGCTGAGCATCATGGAAAGAATTCATAAACTCCAGAGCTAGACCAACACAGTCAAGGTAGTGTGGCACAAGGAGGTAGCTGGGCTCCTGCATGTGCTAAGTGTGATAGAACCCACCCAGGTAAGTGTCGTAATAGCCATACAGGTTTCTTCAAATGTAGGCAAGAGGGTCACTTCATGAAAGAGATCCCTAAGAACAAGCAAGGTACTGGAAGTCCGGGAAATAGAGACCAATCTTCATCAGTTTCTCCACTGTACAGGGTTGCAACTAGAGGAGCTACTACTGGTACTGGTGAAGGATTCAACCGCCAATATGCAATCTCTAGTTGCCAAGAGAAAGAGAACTCCCCAGATGTTGGCACGAGTATGATCAAAGTCTTTACTTTTGATGTTTATGCTTTGCTAGACCCAGGAGAGAGTTTATCTTTTGTAACCCCTTATGTTGCAAATAAGTTTGATATCCTCCCTGAGAAACTTTGTGAACCCTTTTGTGTTTCTACACCTGTTGGAGAGTCTATTCTAGCAGAAAGAGTCTATCGTGATTGTCCCATTTCCATCAAACAAAATAACACCATGAATGATTTAGTTGAATTAGACATGGTAGATTTCAATGTAATTCTAGGTATGTACTGAATTTATGCATGTTATTCATCAATAGATTGTAGAACTCGAGTTGTCAAGATTCCGATTCCTAATGAGCCAGTTATAAAGTGGTGTAGTAGTTTTGCAGTGCCTAAGGGTCGTTTCATTTAGTACCTTAAGATGAGAAAGTTAGTTTCGATGGGTTTTATCTACAACTTAGTCCAAGTTAATGATTCAAGTGCTGAGGTACCTCCCATTCAGTTAGTTCCTATAGTAAAAGAGTTTCAAAAAGTCTTTCCTGATGATCTACCTGGAGTCCTTCTTGAAAAAGAAATAGACTTTGGCATAGACATCATTCCAGATACTCGCCATATATCTATTCCACTATATAGAATGGCATCAGCAGAGTTGAAAAAACAATTGAAAGATCTGTTAGATAAGGGTTTTATTCAACCAAGTGTCTGAACTTGAGGCTCTCCAGTCTTGTTCGTGAGAAAGAAGGATGGTTCCCTTGAAAATTAATCCCAGATCAAGCTACCATCAGTAGAAAGTTAGGGAATGTGATATTCCAAAGACATCATTTAAAACCAGATATGGGTATTATGAGTTTTTGGTCATGTCCTTTGGATTGACCAATGCGCCTGCAACATTCATGGATCTTATGAACAGAGTATTCAAACCTTATCAAGATATGTGTTTTATCGCCTTCATTGATGACATACTAATCTATTCAAGGAATGAAGAAGATCATGTTACTTACCTCAGGATAGTCCTTCAGACTTTGAAAGATAAGGATTTATATTCCTAGTTCTCTATGTGTGAGTTTTGTCTTAAGTTTGTGGCATTCTTGGGCCACATAGTTTCCGATGATGGAATTAGAGTTAATACCCAAAAGATAAAAGCAGTTTAGAGTTGGCCTAGACCTACGTCTCCAACTAATATTAGGAGTTTCTTGGGTTTGGCTGGCTACTATAGAAGGTTTGTTGAGGGTTTTTTGTCTATTTCATCTCCTTTGACCAAGTTGACTTAGAAGATAGTTAAGTTTCAATGGTCAGAAGCTTTGAGAAAAACATTCAGGAATTGAAAAAGAGGTTGACTTCTGCCCCGGTTACCGGAAGTTACTATGGGTTTTGTGGTGTAATGTGATGCATCTTGAGTTGGTTTAGGTTGTGTTCTAATGCATAATGGAAAAGTTATAGCACATGCTTCTAGATAGTTGGAAGTCTATGAGAAGAATTACCCAACCCATGACTTGGAGTTGGCTGCTGTAGTGTTTGCCTTAAAAATATGGCGTCACTATTTTTATGGTGTTCATGTTGATATATTCACTAATCACAAGAGCCTAAAATATTTTTTCACACACAAAGATCTTAATCTCATACAAAGAAGATGGTTAGATATCACGACCCGAGAGCACCCCCGGGTCACGATGCGGCGTACTCAACCTCTCGGAGGTCTTATACAAGCCTCTTAGTATTCATTCATCTCATAAGTATGAAAATTAGTGCGGAATTAAAATTTTTCATAATAAAGTCAATAAGGAAACTCTTTTATTAAACATAAGAAGAACTAAGTCTCATTACAAACCATCTTGAACACATCTCATTAGAAAAGGGTCACCACCCTTACATTGAATAGAAAGATACTAGTCTTAATACAAAGTGTTTAATGAAAGAAAAACTAGAAGAACACCTATGTCCTCAAACATAAGAGGAAATACCAAGAGTATTGAGAGAACAATCTAATCCCAAGCTTCAACTCTAAGATCCTCACTTTCCACCACCTACACTTTTAGAAATAGAGAAGAATATGGAGTTAGTACAATTAAGCACTAAGTATGAGGACCATGCAAGAAATCATGTAAAAAGGGACATTTTGGTTGAAACATGGTTTTCATACTATTTTGATAAAATCTCATAACCTAAGTATAAAAGACACCATACAAGTCCTCATCAACCACATAATATAATACTCACATAAACTTCAAGATAAGACCATAATCATGAGTAACCTATTTATCAATTTAGACCCTCTACCTAAGGTTATCCTACGATACACCTAAGTAAGACATGAAGAGACCGCCCATACAACATCTTCAATATACACATAAGTGTTCCTTAAGACTACATAAAATAAGGATGTTTCCTTTCCAATAAAACCACAACTAGTCAACATTCATTACTAAAGATCCCAAGAGAGACATTCATGCATATAAGGGACTTCACATAATTGACTTGGAAAAGCTAGGGAACTCACTTTAGCATATTCAAAGCCTACTCATGCCATGTGTAGATAACGTCCCATTCCACTACCTACATGTTGTAGAACCTATCCAATAAATAGAGTGCGCATCCCACATGATAAGAATAGACATTAACTGACATAAACCATACTAGCTAGGTATGGAATCCTATGTCATAAGACCCCACACCGTGGAAGGTGTTCTACTTTCTAAAGGTAAAACTAAGGACACATGCCATGTAGGCATATCGTTTAGGGGTTATCAAAGGTTGCGTTGTATTCTAGTCTCATCCTCAAGTAGAGCTACTACCACAAGCATATCCACTCGGTGCTTTGCCTTGGTTCTCATAGAGTAAGTTAATTCACATAAGAGTATTTGAGAAGGTACCATCTCTAAGCCCTACCAACTCATAATACTACATCAAGAAGGGATCCACAAGGGTTTACCCATCATGGTTCATTAGGATAGCTCATTCATGTAACGGGTACCATGTTAGGTCTATCTAATTCACTTTATTTTTATAAACCTTATTTTCATATTCAAGGTTTCACATTCACTTAAGGTTCTAAACTCATCAAGAAGGGGCACCATTCTTAGGTCCACGATTCAAGACATACTTTAGAACACCTTATTTATCATTCATGTATCAAGTAAGGAAAACTAGGTCTAACTAAACAAGACACTATATAAACATATAGAGATTCTTCATAGTCTATCATCATCACATACCAACATTATCACATAGCTTTACACAAGTTCATCTTATAATCATATCACAACTTCACAATATGCCTATCATTCACATAAAAACATTTGGACGAAACATGCTTTAACTCACATTATCACATAGCTTTACACAAGTTCATCTTATAATCATATCACAACTTCACAATATGCCTATCATCCACATAAAAACATAACCAACCTTCAATTCACATCATGGATCCATCAAGATCACAATCAAACAAGAATAATAAGTAAGCACCTCTACTAGAAGTGGATCAAGCCATACAAGAGCAATTGAACAAGAACTAGAACAATTTAGGTCAACTTACCCTTCATCCAAGACATGATCATCCTTTATCAATTCTTCAACAACTCATCATATTTGGGCATAGATATCAAAATATAAGAACAATGCAACACAATATAGACACAATTCTAACAATTCCAATCGCATTCATCAAACCCACTTTGTAAGCCAATTTAGGAAATTTGAAAACCTTTGAATTGGACTTCTTGAATAAGAGGTTATTCAAGCATGAAGGATCACCATACCTTATTAGTAGAAAGACCACGAAAATTGGTGAAGAAATCACTTGAAATCCCCTCTCCTAGCCTGAATTTGACAAATACCTTCAATGGTGTTCTTGAGAGAATAATTTTTAGAGGGAAGAGTTTGATTAGGGTCTTTGAGTCTAAGTAAGGGTTTAATTGTTTTAATATACTTAAAATACCTGAAAACACTAAAAATAACCGTTCCCCCATTTATTTAGACAAGGGTCAAATTTACCAAACCACCCTTGGCTTGGCCGATACCCTGTATGAAATTACAGACAAAACCACGACCCCCCCTTGATGGACCGCTAATGGGTTGATGGGGCATCCTGCTGGTCCATCAATTTTGACTGTGACTGCCTCTTTGGGGGGGGGGGGGGAATAAGCTCCCAGGACTAAGTGTTGATCCACCGCCCCTTTTGACGGGGCGTCGATGCGTTGAAGGGGCGTCAACTTGAGTCGTCAAGCAAGGATGCCCAGACAACTTTTTGCCAATTTTTGGGTCCTTCTCAAGATTCCTTAGGGAGGTCTTTGCGGAATCATACCCGGAAGTTTCGACCCTAAACATGACCATATAGATACTAGGGTCACCCTCAATCACTTTAGACTCCGAATGACACACCAAAACTCATACAACATACAAGGACTCACCAGCCAACACACTAGACTAGTTTCCGTACATCTTGATCGTCCCTTGACGTTTGAATTTCAAACTCTTTAAAGATGACTTCAAAAGATATTCTTCATTATTTTAACAAGTTATTAAATCAAGAAACTCATGTGAAGCTCTAACTTTTCCTAATTCATTATAAGATTGTTTCAATACTTCCCCACTTGAAAAACATTTGTCCTCGAATTACACTAAAACACTTATAACACTTTCAAGATTTAAAGACTCAAGGATAGATACTCACCATTATACATTCAACAATATATTCTATATATCATGCTAGAAGAAACATCAACTTCACACATATAGTCTCAAACACACCAAGAAGGTAGGATCAACATCTACAACTCATCATGCATTAAGACTCCACAATTCTCATTTCACCTTTTGGAGGAACTTTCTTCTCCATCTTATATCATGCCACTACAACATTTTAAAGCACATCATTCCAATTTCTCATAAAAGCACATTTACACAACATTTCCAAAATCATATTTAAGCATGCTTGTAAATCAACTCATGCAACATGTATGCACTTTGTTGTAGAGGCATAACAATATGAAGAACAAGGACGATAAAGCTCATTTTTACCATTTAAACAAAAATTCATGGAAACATGCAATAATATAAGGGGATCAAGGAACCTCATTTTCACAAAGACTCCCAACACATGCAACATGCTACTAGGGAACTCTAACTCTCAAGAAAATCCCATCATCCCTACCAATTACCATTATACCCCACTTAGAAGAACCCATCACAACACAAAAGGGAAAACTATAACTTACCGGCACTTTCATCCGGATTTGCTTCCTTGTTAGCTTGAAGAGCATACAAGCGATTCTTCTTTTGTTCACCAACAATCGGACTATTATAAGGAGCTTGCTTGACATCTCTCCCTATAGTAGCATGAGTAGGACAATCCCTCACCCTGTGATCATTCTTCCCACATC
The DNA here is from genome assembly GCA_016801875.1 of Solanum sitiens. Taxonomy (NCBI): domain Eukaryota; kingdom Viridiplantae; phylum Streptophyta; class Magnoliopsida; order Solanales; family Solanaceae; genus Solanum; species Solanum sitiens. The sequence goes on from JABWTJ010000252.1 coordinate 1,022,190, forward strand.
TATAGCGCCCACTTGTACCGGCTAGACACTACCCAAAATGTTTATTTCCACAATTTGAGCAAATAGGTTTATCAACTATGGAACCACCACCTCTATCATAATTAGCCTTAGGAGCACTAGGAACATCTTGATTTGGAGCCCTCTTCTTACACTTAGGTTGACCTTTCTCATCGGTTCTTCCCCCTTCACATCTCTACCCCTCCTTTCAAGCTTAGACTCCTCAATGAATTGAGCATACACAATAAGCCCAGGTAGAGTCATGATATCATGTAGCATTGCCGTACGACACTCTTCCTTCACAATATCGGAGACACTGGTCAAGAACCTACTCATATCATCTCCAGGGTTAGACACCAAAGATGGAGCATATTCATACAATAAGGTAAACTTCAAGGAATACTCCTCTACACTCAAAGTACCTTGTCTAATATTTATAAACTCCTCAATCTTCCCCTCCTCCTTCTCACGAGGAAAGTACTTACCTAAAAATGCTTCCTAAAACTCTTCCCATTCTATAGGACCCGATTCAACTGACCTATTGCCTTTCCATTGTGTATACCACACTTGAGAAACTTCTCTCAATTAGTATGAAGCGAACTCTGCCTTCTCCCTAGAAGATACAGCCATAGCATGAACTATCTTATAAACCTCATCCAAAAATGCTTGGGGATACTTTCCCACTTTATAGCCAAGATAGGTAGGAAGATTCATCCTCACAAAGTCCTTCAACCTAGTGGTCATAGTACTCTCAAGAGCATTCACCCTAGGCCCCACATCTCTATTTGCTTGAGCTGTCATGGATCGGTCTAGGTTAAGAAGATCCACTCTAACCTCCTCATTAGTCATATACGGGGGAACCACCGGAACCTCATTCACTTGATTATTTATATGGATTTTTTCATCTTGAGAAACTTCCTCATCTTGGGGAGGAACTCCCTCAGTCACTACTCCTTCCTCCACTCTTATTGTGGGTGTCCTTATTGTATTCATTACCTATAAACACAAGAGAAGTAATTAGGAAAAGACACTTATAGTACTCAATTCTATGGCACGGCACAAGAGTAATGAAGAAAGTGAAACTTCTATTGTCCTGTAGCCTCTCACTCATAGATGTGTCGCGACTCACACCGGTGAACAAAACTCTACTAGACGTGGCCTGACGAGACTTTGAAATCTAAATACTACTTCATAACCTTATTATCTGATACCAAGTTTGTCAGGACCCGAGAGCACCCACGAGTCGTGATGCGGCATACTCGACCTCTCAAAGGTCTTATACAAGCCTCTTAGCATTCATTCATCTCATAAGTATGACAAGTAGTGCGAAATTAAAAATTTTCACAATAAAGTCAATAAGGTAACTCTTTTATAAATCATAAGAAGAACTAAGTCACATCAGAAACCATGTTAGACATATTTCATTATCATAGGGTCACTGCCCTTACATTGATAAACAGATACTAGTCTTTATACAAAGTGTTTAATAAAAGAAAAACTAGAAGAACACCCATGTCCTCGTACATATGAGGACATACCAAGAGTCTTGAGAGAACAATCTAATCCCAAGCTTCAACTATAAGATCCTCACTTCCACCACCTAAACTTGTAGAAATAGAGAATAAAATGGAGTTAGTACAATTAAGCACTAAGTATGATGCCCATGCAAGAAATAATTTAAAAAGGGAAATTTTATCTGAAACATGTTTTTCACGTGATTTTGATAAAATCTCATAAACCAAGTATAAAATACATCGAACAAGTCCATCATCAACCACATAAGATAATACTCACATAAATTTCATAACACACCCGAAAATTTCCACGACTTATACTAGAGACTTATATGTTTAGTAATGATGGTTTTAGACCTAAATAATTATAAACAACTTGTTTTAGAAGTATTGGAGCAATATGATTAAAGAAAAGCCTTAACGTCTGGAAACTAGGGAAATTTAACTAGTTGACGTCCCTATGTTTGGTGAAGGTTTCGGAGGGTCATATGGAGTCCAAAACTTGCAAAAAGTCTTTGAATAGGTAGAGTAATGTATAGAGGGTCAAAAAATTCAGTCACAACACCCTAAGGACCACCGTAAGGGTCCTTGGAGAGGACCCAAACTTGGGCGAGCAAGCAGCCCAGGCAGATTATTGTGGATTCTGCGCGACGCGCAGCCATCACGTGGGGATTGGAAGTTGGCCTCGCAATGCGGGGCTTATACGGAACCTATTGACTAAGCTCAAAATTCGAAAATAAATTGAGGAATTAGCCTCGCGACATGCACCTACTTCTCAGATATCGTAAAAGTCGTATTTTGGGTGTTTTGACTTCACCAATAAACCCATTTAAGTGAGGGGTATTTTGGGTAATTTAATGGGTGACTATATAATGTCTTAGGGTCAGTTTTAGGTCAATTTTATAACTCAAACCAAGTCCCACAAGTTGAACTCAAAAAGCTCTCTCTCTCTCCGAAAATCTCTCTTACTCCAGAACTTCATTGAAGACCCATAGAGCTCCAAGAAGAAGATCAAGCCTTCAAGTTTTTCAACCCAATTTCGTAGATTTCTCATCTATAAGGTATGGTTTCTTTCATTCTTGGGAATCCTTTCCCCAATAGGTCCTTCAAAAGATGATTTCTAAATCCCCCAAAACAAGGGTTTTTCTCCTCACATGGGTCTTCTTACTAAAACAAAATTGTGAGTTAATTGTGACGAATTATGATGAATTAATGTTGTTTAATTATGAATTGATGGTCAATAGATGAATTCCTATGAGTTTTCCCTTGACCTATGTCTTTCCCTCAAATCTCTAAATTCTTGGATTGATTAAGGTAAATAGTTGAGGATGATGAACATGTCACTTGTTTACTTTGATTTTAGTATGATTATATTTCATGAATTGCCCTTTTTCATATGTTGGTTGTGAATTCTTGGTTGTTTAAGGGTGAAGTCCCATGAAGGGCAATGAGGTATGATCTTGCTTCTTCTTTGATCTCAATTATGAAAGGTGAAATTACTTAGATGATAATGATGCTATAGCTAATGTGTTGTTGTGATTTTAATGACATGATTCCCTTAACCCTAACCCTAGACACATGTATTGGTTATTAATTATGTGTGCATGATATAGCATGATCATTATGTGATTGAATGTGGTTTGTCATGAACATGATGAAGGGTTTAGTGAAAGGTTTAAAATACTTGCTATAGTGACTAAAGTGAAACGATAGTTCTCACTTATGGTCACCTATGAGCTTTTATGATAAGAGGTTTACCTAACGGTATAGAAGAGACTAATGTGAACTTGTACGATGTAATAAGATGATTACTAAAGGGAATAAATGCTTAGCACCGAATGGTTATGTAAATGAGATAGAGGGTTCACGTTAGTAAGTCCGGCCTCACACATGGGTTTCCTCACGCTAGTAAGTCCGGATTCTCTAATTATGTGTTGTCTAATGAGATGGATACCTACACGTTAGTAAGTCAAGGTTTCTAGCAACAATATCCTTAATCCTTAACTCTGTGCCCACATAGGACTCTAGCTTAGTAGATCCACCTAGATAGCTACATACGAATGGTTACACCTTAGCCAAGTTTTAACCCTCTCTTTTCAGTGTAGGAGTAAAACACCGGGCTCCATGTAGATCACATGGTCTCATGTCGGTTATTGCACTTCTTTCACTAACGTAAAAGTAAATGAATAAGTTAAGTATGTGAACTCTTATTAGGGTTGTCTTGAAGGCTACTACATAGGGTAAGGGAGGGTATGAGACTTCTCTTATTCATTGCACATGTGGGATACTAAGGGATGGTCCTAGTAGTGTTCTTTTTATGATTATGACTATGATTATGATTATGTTGAAAAGCAATGAGTAGTATTCATTTATTAATCATGTTATGATGAATTATGAGAATATGTTGTAAGTATGAAGTTGGTTGCTTAATGTGATATTTAGCCTTAGATAGGATTATGGGGTTCTATCTTTGGCATTGCACAAGTATTGCTTGGGTGATCTATGTGTTGGGTTACTATTATGTTGAATTGACTTATTATGCTTTTGATATATGCATGTTGAGTTAAATTGATAAAAAGCATGATTTTGGCTAGAATTCCCTTTTCTAATGCATTGATGATTTTGTTCATAGTAGCCATACTTAGTACATGTGGTTTGTACTAACCCATATTTTCTCTCTTATTCCCAAACATTTTAGGTTTGGGCCATTGAGGATATTCGTGGTCATTGAAGAAGAAGACTTGGCTCTTTCCTAAGTCAATTGGTAAGTCCTCATGAGTTCCGAGGATAAAGCCATTCATCAAGCCTTATTATTTTTGTCTATGTTTGAGAAAATTATTCCATTCTCATGTTGAGACTTCATTATAGCCTATATGGCATATTGTAATAGACTAAGGTCTATGCCCAAACTATTGTGATTCACTTTATAGATGGTTTAATGTGAGACAAAGTATTAGACTGCATTCCTATATGTTGTATGTTGTTTATGAGAGAAGCCTATGTATGCTTCCTATGTAGAGGTATATGTAAACCTCCTTTGCTATATAAGCAAAAGCTTTTAATTTTCCCATATTTTCGTACCTATGATGTGCTATGACGAATGCTAAGGGCTTGTCTTAGTCCTTGTAGAGGACGACGACGCCAGTTACGTCTAGGGAGTACTTTGGGTCGTAACAAACTTGGTATCAGAGCATCAAGTTAGGTATTTTTAGGAATGATGTCTCACTAACCACGTCTATGTAGGGTCTTATTCATAATTGTGAAGTGCGCCACACTTATGAATGAGGGACTATGTGATGCTTAGGAAATCTCATTCTCTTGTTATTCCTTAGTTGTGCCTGAGAGTCTTAACTCTATCTAGTCCTTTCTTCTAATCCTTTTATTGTGCCTATAGGCAATGAATACAAGGAGGAACAACGCTCGTAGGGACGAAGAGGAGAATTCAAATGAGGCGGTTCCCCCCTCAAGCTCTTCAAAACCCTCAAGTTCCTATTGAAGAAGGGGCTATGTCTAATGTTGAGATAAGGTCGGCCATTAATAGCTTGACTCAAATGTTGGCTACCCAAGTTGCTAGGGATGCGAGGGTGCAAGTGAACCCCAATAATAACACCACCGCTTCAAGGATTAGGGATTTCACAAGGATGAATCCCCCTACATTCTATGGTTCTAAGATGGAAGAAGACCCACAAGGGTTCATTGATGAAGTGTTCAAAGGTTCTTGATTCTATGGGTGTTTCTTCTCAAGAAAAGGCAGAACTATCTGCCTACCAACTCAAAGACGTGGTTCAAGTTTGGTATGAGCAATGAAAGGATGAGAGGCCGGTATAGAAGGTCGGATTACTTGGGAAGATTTCCAAACGGCTTTCCTTCATAGGTTCTTTCCCTTGGAACTAAGGGAGAGGAAAATGCAAGAATTCATCAACCTTCGTCAAGGGGGTATGAGCGTGAAGGAGTATAACCTCAAGTTCACTCAATTATCAAAGCATGCTCCTAGTATGGTTGCGGATTCTAGAGCCAAGATGAACAAATTTGTCATGGGGATATCCGATCTTGTGGTTAATGAATGTAGGTCAGCTGTGTTGATTCCTAGCATGGACATCTCTCGTCTCATGGTTCATGCCAAACAAATTGAGGAGCAAAAGATTAATCAAGTTGGTAGGGAGTTGAAGAAGGTGAAAACCGAAGAGGGGAATTCTTTTAAGAATAGGTTTGAGGTTCAAGACAAACCAAGGTTCAAAAAGAGGTTTTCCAACCAATACCTTCCTAATGCTCCAAGGGTAAACAAGAGTAAGGTGCCTACTCCCAAGCCCCAAGAGGAAAAAGGTGGAAGATCTTATGTTCAGAAGCCTTTTGTGCAAAATGTGATAAGATACATGGTGGTAAGTGCCTAGGTGGCACGGGTAATTGCTATGGTTGTGGGAAGAGTGGTCACATGAAGAGAGATTGCCCTATGATGAAGACTCAAGAAAGGGAAAATGCTCAAGTTCAAGCGAAGTGATCCAGAGAGTTCACTGGACGTGGTCACCGGTAAGTTAAAATTATTTTCCTTTGATGTCTATGCTTTGTTGGATCCGGGAGCTACATTGTCATTTGTAACCCTTCTTGTAACCATGAAATTTGAAATACTACCCGATATATTAGACAAACCTTTTTTGGTTTCTACCACGGTGGGTGATTCCGTGGTGGTTAATAGAGTCTATAAAGGTTATCCTATTTCCTTGCCCAATAGAGTTACATTAGTTAACTTGATAGAACTTGATATGCTAGATTTTGATGCTATTTTGGGTATGGATTGGTTGCATGCTTTCTTTGCCTCTACTGCTTGTAGGACAAGGATAGTGAAATTTCAATTCCCAAATGAACCCATTTTTTAGTGGAAGGGAGGAAACTCAAATCCTAGGGGTAAGATCATCTCATGTCTAAAAGCTTGCAAATTGATTGAAAAGGGTTTTCTCTACCACATAGTAAGAGTTAGGGATCTTGAATCCGAGGTCCCCCAAATAGAGTCGGTACCCGTAGTGAGGGAATTTCTGGAGGTCTTTCTCGATGACCTTCCCGGAATTCCTCCCGAATGGGAGATTGACTTCGGCATAGACTTGTTGCCGGATACACAACCTATTTCAATCCCTCCTTATCGGATGGCCCAGGCAGAGTTGAAGGAGCTAAAGTCTCAACTCAAAGATTTGTTAGATAAGGGCTTTATTTAACCGAGCATATCTCCATGGGGTGCTCCGGTATTATTTGTAAAGAAGAAGGATGGGTCATTGAGAATGTGCATCGACTATCGTCACTTAATCAAAGTCACTATAAAGAATAAGTACCCGCTCCCTAGGATTGATGACTTGTTTGATCAACTCCAAGGAGCGATCTATTTTTCAAGGATTGACTTGAGGTTGGGTTATCATCAACTTAGAGTGAGGGAGGTTGATATTCCGAAAACGGAATTCTGAACAAGATATGGTCACTTTAAATTCCTAGTGATGTCGTTTGGTCAAACAAATGCCCCGGCTACATTTATGGACCTTATGAATCGAGTTTTTAGAAAGTATCTTGACTTGTTTGTGATTGTCTTTATTGATGAAATTTTGATATACTCTAGGAGTGAAAATGATCATATGAGACACTTGAGAATAGTTTTGCAAGTTCTCACAGATAACCAACTTTTTGCTAAGTTTAGAAAGTGTGAGTTTTGGTTGAGATCGGTTGCATTTATTGGTCACATTGTCTCTAGTGAAGGGGTAGAGGTTGACCCAAGGAAGACGGAAGTGGTTAAAAGTTGGCCTAGATCGTTGAGTCCTACCGACATAAAAAGTTTTTAGGGTTGGCTGGTTACTATAGGAGGTTTGTTGAGGGATTCTCGTCTATCGCATCTCCATTAACGTCCTTAACCGAAAAGAAGTCCAAATTTGAATGATCGGAATCATGTGAAAAGAGTTTCCAATTATTGAAAGTTAGACTCACCTCCGCTCCGGTATTGACTTTACCGAAGGGTTTGTGGTTTATTGTGATGCCTCCCGAGTGGGTCTAGGATGTGTGATCATGCAACATGGGAAAGTCATAGCGTATTCCTCTAGACAACTCAAGCCACATGAGAAGAATTATCCAACTCATGACCTTGAGCGTGCTTCCGTGGTATTTGCATTGAAAATTTGGAGACATTATCTCTATAGGGTATATATTGATGTATTCACTAATCACAAGAGTTTACAATACATGTTTACGTACCCAAAAAGATTTGAACCTACGTCAAAGAAGATGGTTAGAGCTTTTAAAGAACTATGACATGAGTGTCCTTTACCATCCCGAAAAAGCTAATGTGGTAGCGGATAATTTGAGTAGAGTGTCCATGGGTAGTGTGACCCATATGGTTGATAATAAGAAATAGTCAGTAAAAGAGGTTCATAGGTTAGCTCATTTGGGTGTCCGACTAGAAGACTCTCCGAAGGGTGGTGTCGTGGTTCGCCATAACTCCGAGTCATCTTTAGTGGTTGGGATGAAAACCAAGAAACACCTTGATCCTCTATTGATGTTGAAGGAAACGGTCCTTAGTAAGTCTAATGAGTCTTTCTCTCAAGGAGAAGATGGGGTGCTTAGGCACCAAGAAAGGTTGTGTGTACCAGATGTGGATAGTTTAAGGGAATTGATCATGAAAGAGGCTCATGGCTTCCGGTATTCCATTCACTCGGGTGCTACAAAGATGTACCGTGACTTAGGAGAAACCTATTGGTGGAAAGGTATGAAAAGGGACATAGCGGACTTTGTTGCTAAGTGTCCAAATTGCCGACAAGTGAAAGCGGAGCATCAAAGGTCAGGTGGCTTGACTCAAAATATAGATATTCCTACATGGAAATAGGAGGATATTAACATGGACTTTGTAGTGGGGTTTCCTCGTACTAGAAGACAACATGATTCGATATGGGTCATTGTGGATAGGCTAACCAAGTTCTCGCATTTCCTTCTCATCAAAGTCACATATTCGGCGGAAGATTATGCCAAATTGTACATCAAATAGATAGTGAATTTACATGGAGCCCCTTTGCCCATCATTTTGGATAGAGTTATTCAATTTACCTCCCATTTTTGGAAAGCTTTCCAAAGTGGGATTGGTACGAAGGTGAAGCTTAGTACCGCTTTTCATCCCAAGACGGATGGTCAAGCGGAACACACTATTCAAAATCTTGAGGATATTTTGAGGGCATGTGTCATCGACTTCAAGGGTAACTGGGATGACAACCTACCCTTAATAGAGTTCTCCTACAATAATAGCTACACTCAACTATCTCTATGGCACCCTTCGAGGCACTTTACGAGAGAAGGTGTAGATCTCCGGTTGGGTGGTATGAGGTAGGTTAGTTTGCTCTACTTGGTCCCGACTTGGTCTATGAAGCCCTTGAGAAGGTTCGAGTTATAAGAGATAGACTAAAAGCATCTCAAAGTCGACAAAAATCTTATGTCGACAATGGAAAGAGGGACCTTGAATTCGAAGTAGGAGTTTGGGTCTATTTGAAAATTTCACCCATGAAAGGGGTGATGAGAATTGGAAAGAAGGGGAAGCTTAATCCTCGTTATGTGGGCCCTTATGAAATTTTGAAGCGAGTTGGGAGTGTTGCCTAAGAGTTGAGGTTGCCAAATGAGTTGGCCATGATTCATCCGGTATTCCATGTTTCCATGCTCAAGAAGTGTATATGGGACCCGATTTCCATTCTTCCTCTAGAAGGTTTAGGGGTAAAAGACGATCTTTCTTATGAAGAGGTCCCGATTGAGATCTTGGACCTCCAAGTTAAGAAATTGAGGAATAAGGAGGTTGCCTCCATAAAAGTTCTATGAAAGAACCACCTTGTTGAGGGTGCAACATGGGAGGCTGAGGCCGACATGAAGACCCGCTATCCTCATCTTTTTCCCCTTACTCCTAGCCAAGATTAAGGTTAGTAATTACTTATATGACTATTATGAATAATGTTGAAATTATCATGTTTTTCGAAATATGTGCATATTATAGTAGAAATTCATGCCTAAGTTGAGTTATTGTCTTTCCATGAAATATGTTTATTATGTGGCTTGCACTTGAGTGTGTTGTGTGCTATAAGTATTCATGGAAGATTATAATGAGCACAATTGATATTGTTTTGATAACAAATCAACATGTCAACTCTTAAGGTTCATATTGAGCTCATATTGAAATGGAGAAGGTAGTACCTCCTTATGTGATATGAAAAGTTGAGCTTTTGTTATAAGTATGTGTGGAGTAAGTTCCTAATTGTTGATGCCATGTTATGAGTCGAAAGGGGTTGAGATTTCCTCCTATGAGATGTGACTCATTCAATTGTATTGTTGGTTGGTTGGCTGCTAGTGTTGAGTCTTTTCTTCATATAAAAAGGTTTAGAGTGTCATTCAGGGACACAAATGTTCCTAAGGGGGGGAGTATTGACACACCCGGAAATTTCCACGACTTATACTAGAGCCTTATATATTTTGTAATGATGGTTTTAGACCTAAATAATTATAAATAACTTGTTTGAGAAGTATTGTAGAAATAGGATTAAAGAAAAGCCTTAACGTCCGAAAATTAGCGAAATTTAACTAGTTGACATCCCTATGTTTGGTGAAGGTTTCGGAGGGTCATATGGAGTCCAAAACTTTCAAAAAGGCTTTGAATAGGTAGATTTTAGTATATAGGGTCAAAAAGTGCGGTCACGACACCCCAAGGACCACATGAAGGGTTGTTGGGGAGGACCCGAACTTGGGCGAGCAAGCTGCCAAGGCAGCTGCGCGCAGGCAGATTATGGTGGCTGCTGCGCGATGTGCAGCCATCACGTGGGGATTTGAAGTTGGACTCACGATGAGGGGATGACACGGAACCTACTGCCTTAGCTCAAAATTCGAAAATAAATTGGGGAATTAGCCTCGCGACGCACACCTACTTCACAGATATCGTAAAAGTCGTACTTTGGGTGTTTTGACTTCACAAATAAACCCATTTAAGTGAGGGGTATTTTGGGTAATTTGATGGGTGAATTTATAATGTCTTAGGGTCTGTTTTAGTTCAATTTTATCACTCAAACCAAGTCCCACAAGTTGAACTCAAAAATCTCTCTCTTTCCCAAATTCTCTCTTCCTCCAAAACTCCATTGAAGACCCATAGAGCTCCAAGAAGAAGATCAAGCCTTCAAGTTTTTCAACCCAATTTGGTGGATTTATTATCTATAATGTATGGTTTCTTTCACTCTTGGAAATCCTTTCCCCAAGAGGTCCTTCAAAAGATGATTTATAAATCCCCAAAACAAGGGTTTTTTCTCCTCACATGGGTCTTCTTTCTAAAATGAAATTGTTTGTTAATTGTGACGAATTATGATGAATTAATGTTGTTTAAGTATGAATTGATGGTAAATTGATGAATTCCTATGAGTTTTCCTTGACCCATGTCTTTTCCCCAAATCTCTAAATTCTTGGATTGATTAAGGTGAATTGTTGAGGGTGATAAACATGTCACTTCTTTTCTTTGATTTTAGTATGATTATACTTAATGAATTGCCCTATTTCATATGTTGGTTGTGAATTTTTGGGTGTTGAAGGGTGAAGTCTCATGAAGGGCAATGAGGTATGATCTTGCTTCTTCTTTGATCTTAATTATGAAAGGTGAAATTACTTAGATGATAATGATGCTATAGCTAATGTGTTGTTGTGATTTTGATGACATGATTCCCTCAACCCTAACCCTAGACACATGTATTGACTATGAATTATGTGTGCATGATATAGCATGATCATTATGTGATTGAATGTGGTTGCTCATGAACATGATGAAGGGTTGAGTGAAAGGTTTAAATTACTTGCTATAGTGACTAAAGTGAAAGGATAGTTCTCACTTGTGATCACCTATGAGATTTTATGATTAGAGGTTTACCTAAGGGTCTAGAAGAGTATAATGTGAACTTGTACGATGTAGTAAGATAATTAATAAATGGAATAAATGCTTAGCACCGAATGGTCATGTAAATGAGATAGAGGTCTCACGTTAGTAAGTCCGGCCTCCCACATGGGTTTACTCACATTAGTAAGTCCGGATTCCCTAATTATGTGTTGTCTCATGAGATGGAAACCTCCAGGTTAGTAAGTCAAGGTTTCTAGCAACAATCTCCATAATCCTTAACTATGTGCCGACATAGGAATCTAGCTTAGTGGATCCACCTAGATAGCTACATACGAATGGTTACACCTTAGGCAAGTGTTAACCCTCTCTTTTCGGTGTAGGAGTAGAACACCGGATTCCATGTAGCTCACATAGTCTCATGTCGGTTATTGGACTTCTTTCCCTAGCGTAAAAGTAAATGAATAAGTTAAGTATGTGAACTCTTATTAGGGTTGTCTTGAAGGCTACTACATAGGCTAAGGGAGGGTATGAGACTTCTCTTATTCATTGCACATGTGGGATATTAAGGGATGGTCCTAGTAGTGTTCTTGTCACATCCTGAGACCACACCCTAGAAGATATGGCACTGTCGGAGTGCAATCGGCGTACTTGACCTCTCGGAGGTCTTGTACAAACCTTTTCGTATCGTTCATCACATATAACATATGAAAGGTAGTGCGGAATTAAAACTTTTCATAAACATTCTATCTGTCTTTAAAAACTCTTTCATATTAAACTCATAGGAAATACTAAGTCTCATTTCATCAAATCTTAGACACAAGAGTACATTGGGACTCGACCCATACACAATATAAATCTAGTACTACTAAGTCTATTACAATACTTCGATAAAGAAATTAAAGACATCTATGCCCTCAATTCAAATGAGGACATACTTCAACTTCACTTGAATGATGCTACGATCCAACTCTTGCTTCCCAAATGCTCCTCATCTACCAACCACTATAGAGATAGATAAAAACATGGAATTAGTACAACCACATGTACTAAGTATGGCATAATGCATAAAAATGATGAAAACGAACATTTATTGGAAATATGAATCTTTTAATTTAAATATCATAATATAATCATAAGAATAACATTTAACAACTTATAAACACATAAGAAATCACTAAGAACATTTAGCTCATTTTTAGCAACTTTACAGTGAAGTATATCACTGTTACAGTGAAGTTTAGTGAAGTTTCTTAGTTTCACCCTAGGCACTTTATAGCATGCAATTTCCTCACTAAAAGCTATCCTAAGACTCACTTAAGTAAGACAAAGAGAGACCGCCCATACACCCTCTCTAGGCACACCTAAATGATCCTTAAGACCACTTATAATGAGATACACACACTTACAAGACACCAACCACATGAACATGAGATCCTCCTACCAAAGGTAATTCTAAGTCTCACTGGAGTGAGCTGTGAAGCGACCGCCCATACAATCCCTTACATACACTTAAGAGATCCTATAGACTACCTTAGATATAATCATTCTCACCTAATACAACAATTTATAGATGATATGACATTCTCCTTCCAAAGGCTATCAAAAGACTTACTTAAGTAAATAAAGAAGATAACGTACATGATTGGCCTCTTCAAGATTACCTAAGTAATCCCTAATACTACCTAAGGCTTAGATCATGTAGACATAATCAACCAACTTCCCTAACTAGAGTCATTCTTAAGACTTATCTAGGTAAGATACGAAGTCACCATTCCTATGCCCCCTTCACACCTTAACTAAACTGTAACAACCCTAAAAATGAATAGGATCAAGACTTAGGTGTTTCAAGAATGCTTGCGATTAGACCAAGGTCCACACGTATTGATACGCGTAGAACCAGACCTCAGAACCCTTACTACGACCAAGCCAACTAACTTGGGGAGTTAATTGAGCTTGGAAAGGTTGGAACCAACCATGTGAGGCTCACGAAAACGAAGATTTAATCGAAAGAGTTTTTACCGGACTCAAAAGAAGAAATTTTAAGTTTTGAGGGTCCAAGGGTAAAATGGTCTTTTCCAGGCCAAGGGTAATATTGTAATTACCCTGAGTAATTAATTATTTAATTAATTAAGTTAAAAAAATAAAGAAATTCGGGTGGGGTAACCCGAAGTGACCCATTTTCGCAAAATGGGGTCACCCGGGTTCGAACCCCATTAGAAGCAAGATTAAACTTGCTTTTATTTTAATGTGTTAACTTAGTTTTAATAAATAATTAATATTAGCTGATTTAGGAAAAAGAAATCAGATTTTTATTAATTTTGATTAATTATTGAGTTGACTAATTCAAACCCACAAAGTCCTACTTCTACTAGACTTCTATCTCCCTTTTCCCCCACTCTCTTTGCACGATTTCTCTCTCTCTTTCACTCTCTTTTTATTGGCTGAAAACGTGAGGAATCAATCAGTAAAAGAAAAATAAAGTAAAGGCAAAAGTTCATCAAGAACTTGAAAGATAGAAACACAAAAGAGAAAGCAATCCGTAACGTTAAGCAAAACGTACTACACTAGTCGGGTAAGGTGTGACTTTGGGTGTGTGGACTGATTTGTGGAGGAGTTCTTGGGCAGCATTCTGAACATTTAACAAGAAAACAAAGGTATGGGTTTTCTTACTCTTGGTCCCTTTCCCAAGAGACCCCTAGGACTCAGTATATTCGGCTCAAAAACTAAGGTTGATTCCCCTATTGCATGTCCCTGTCATTAGCTCCCAATGAATGTAGGTTGGTATGAATGCTGGTAGACTTAGGATTATGTTATGTTTGTACTGAATGTTAATGTATTGGATGTACGTTAATTCATGAAAATGCAACCATGTGTGTGTTCGAATTAAGAAAAACAAAATGTGTATGGCATGTTGAGTCTCGGCCTAGGGGCTGGATTTTGTTAATATTTTGTTGGTTGTTTTATGTACACTAATTGAAGTAAAATGTGATGTTCATGTGACATGAAGTGTGGCTGAATTGAGGAGTAAACATTTTGGTTAAGAATTCGTGAAAAAAATTGTATTAAAGAACGTACCAAACGAACTATGTATTGTCCTATGAATTTACTTAAATGGAGATAAAAATGAGTAAAGAAGTTACTTTGAATTTCCAGCATTTTTGTTGATATATCTCTGCCAAATTAAGATGTTTAGAATGCCAAGAAAAATAAGGAAGATTAGGTGAGGTCATTGAGGGTCGAACCCGAGACCTCACCCCTTTAAAAATCAAAAAAAAAAATAGATAAAGAAGAAGAAAATTCGTGTGGTGAGGGGGATTCGAACCTGTCTTGGTTGGAAAATGAGTGTGAAGAAAAAGAAAATAAGAAATTAGAGGGGTGGGGTTCGAACCCACACCCTCTCGGTTAGAAACCAAGGAAAAGGAAAAATAAAGAAACTTTTTGAGAGGCATGGGATTCGAACCCACGACCTCTATGCGGATGAGGGAGATAAATATAAAAATAAAATAAGGCTGTGGGGATTCGACCCCACAACCTCACAGTCAACTCAAATAAGTGTACTTTCAAAAAGGAGAATAAAATAAAGAGGTTGTGGGGGTTCGAACCCACAACCTCTCGGCCTAAGCGAATGGAAGGGAGGGGAAATTAAAGGATAATTTAGTGTGGCTGAGGGGACTCGACTTCGGGTCCCAAAGCCTTACATGAACCGAAACAAATAAAAGAACTACGAAAATGGGGTTGTGGGGGCTTGAACCCACAAACCATCGGCCAATGCAAGAGAGATTTAAAATAGAAAAGTAAGCCTTCAAATTAAATATTGTGATTTGACTTAGAGTTTAAAAATGTTATGACTATTAGAATAAAATCAATTAGTAATGTAAATGACATTCAATTGATTCAAGACTTGGGATTCCTTGCCCAAACTTCCGTTTGATACATAAGTCATACGCGAACAAATCATCCAAGAATAATGCCACCTACTTAGATCTAATTCAAGATCTTGACATAAATACAAGATACATAAGTCTTGTACAATATAATCTTAGGAATGTAAGAATTACTTAACGAACTACGAATGAAGCCTCATGGCTTGTGTGTATAGACTCATAAGTCTAACATACGTTCAAAAGTAAGTTAACCTAAGATGTATGAAATGAAATGATGAACCCTAGAAGGGTTAAGTATGAGTGTAAATACACTAAATGGCCAAGTGCAATGGCATATGATGAGATGAACAATGAAATGATGAAATGAACATTCACATAATAAAAGGTGAGTAACTATGAAAAAGCAAAGGGGCTAATGATAATGAATGTGGTGACAACATGATATGAGGCTAATGTAAATGATGAGAGTAATCTCAAATGAGCCTAAGTAAATGTTATCAACACGTACTCACCTATGAGGGTGTAAGATAATGAAGAGACAAGTCTCTATGAACACTCTAATGAGAGCATTGAGCTTAACACACTTAATACGAATGATGAGATGAGAAATCATCTAATGAGCTATGATGTCCTCATACTAGAAGCCATCTTCCATGACGTATGAGAAGAATGTAATGGAACTTTATACTGAGCACCGATAGACTAGCTATGAGCGGTGATGCCTTCTTTCGGGAAGGGCGGAGGTTCACGTAACTCTCATGAGATGAGACTGTCCAGCTTGCCGGGTATGGGTCTCCTTATATCTCCTAGTCTTCGAACCTATAATGCCAATATAGGGATCTGGTGGGGTTAAATTCCCATATATGCTAGCATGTTAGTGGATCACTTTGGCCGGTGATTCCACCTCTTTTCGGTGTGGGGGAGACACTGGATTTCATGATGCTCACATGATCTATGTCGGTTAAAGTTAAAGTTTCCAATGAATGAATGAGGCCAGCCTCAAATGATGCACACAATGAAATGAATGATACCAAAGGTGTTAGGATAGGATAATCAAAAGGTGAGTTTGACTTAAGTAATGACATTAGGTCATTCTTGGTCATTGCACAATGAACCTAATGAAAGTCTTAAACTATATCCTAGGTATAACCGGTGGTTACACAGGACTATGAATGAAATGAAATGAAGTACGTATGAATGAATGAAGCAGACTCTGTGTTTGCTAATGAAGACTCCCTAGTTGAGGTCCCATATGTTGAGCCCTCAGTTCTGGGATGTCTTAATGTCAAGTCCATGATTCCAAGGTCTGATGGCATATGAATAAATGATATGAAAGAAGTTATGTGCTACATGTAAAATGTACTGTATGCTATATGATATGTGTTATGTGTAAATGTTATGTGCTGTGTGCAAATGTGAAAAGTATGATGATGTATGTTATTCTCATGGTATCACTTTACTAATCCAAATTTGGAAAGATCACTTACTTTCCTAATCCAAATTTGGAAACTTTGCTAATCTCAATTTGGCAAGTCCACTGACTTGACTGCCAAAAATCATGTTGTTAGGAAAGAGCTATTCTTTCTCATGCATGTCCTTGGTGTGTGCTTGCATATACCCATACTTAGTACAAGTGTGTACTAACCCTATACAAACTCTACTATTTTAGGTGCAGGCACAGGTGGGCGGTAGAGCTACAGGATCATCGCTACAGTTATCCGGACATCCAGCATTCATCCGGTTTTTGGTAGGTCCTCATGCTTTCGAGGATGCTACTGTTTATGTTCTAGCTTAGTTTAGGAGTTGAGCTAGTGGAGCATGTTCCACTAGCATTTCTTTCTTATTTTATTCAGACTATGTATGGGTGCCATTTTGGCAATTATACAATTATGTTATTGAACTATTTCTTTCATTTGATTATCTCTTAATGACTAGATGGTTGATGTTGAACGAATTACGAATGTATTAGAAATGTTTAGTAAGTAATGTTTAGAAACAAAAAGTTTCAATTTTTCCGCTAAAAATTAACCTATGTAAAGTAAAAATGACGTAAGTAGGCTTGTCTGTGACCTCTGAGAGGTCAACGACGCCGGTCTCGTCTGGGGTCTAGATTCCAGTCCTGACATAAACAACCCTTAACTACTCCAGATAAGTACTTGTTCATGTAACATACTTTCTTAACTTAAGTCATTACATTCCTTAGTTCATTTAAGAGACATTCATCACATAAGGACATTCAAGTAATGGTCTTGAAGAAGACCAAGGGACTCTCAATAACATCTTCAAATATTGTTGTCCAATGTCTAGATGGCGTCCCATACCACCACCTAAACTTCATAGAACTTCTCTAATGCTAGTAGGTATCCCACATGATGAGAATAGACAATAACCGACATAGACCATGGTACCAAAGCATGGAATCTGGAGTGGTAACCCACTCCGATAGAGGGTGTTCTACTTGCCAATGGTAGAACTTGTACACATCCCATGTAGACACATGGTTAAGGAATATAAAGGGCGTGCTTTGTACTTTAATCTCATCCTTTAACTAGAGCTACTTCCCTTCCCATACTCACTCCTTTGTACTCATAGAGTAATTTACCTTAAAGGTCATATAAAGGGGTTCCATATCAAGTTCATAACCCAATCACATTTACCTTACCAAAGAGATCCACTAGGGCTACCTTACAATGGCCACAAGAAGTTCATAATGACTTTCCTAAGGATTGATATGATGCCGTTCCAGCTAACCAACCTTAAGTCCATCATTCATTATAAGAAGGATACCATTACGGCTTTCGACTTCAAGGTTCATAACCTTACCACTAGGTTCAATGTTTCACATAACGGACCCTCTTAACATCATTCAAGGTATCATGTCATTAATACATACAAGACTAAGAGGCTTTAGCATCCTAAGTCAAGACTTCTCATATTCACATTCATACATGCATCAAGTAAGGGACACAAGTCTACCACACAAGACACACTAGTACTTCACTCTATCACATATTGCATATCATATTCAAGAAGCACATAGGCACAACCTCCATCACATTTAGATCACCTTATACACTACTATAACATCATCAATATAGCCATCATAAGACTCAATAACCAATTAGGAAGAATCATGCATCATCCCTAAGACTACACACATAAAGCCATAGTCATAGTCTAACATGATTATCTAATATCAATAGAAGAGCCCATACTCTCACATTACTTCACATGTAGATATATATGGCCATAATTCACATAAATAAACTTCACAAATCATTATAGTACTTCAATTAGTGCCGACAAGGCCATGATCATCATAATACATAAAGTAATGCCGACAAGGCCACACCAATTGCAAGTAAAGCACAGAACACTGCCACCATAAGTGGACCATACCAATAATAACATAATTGAATTATAATTAACATAAAATAGATAGAATTAGGGAGGCGTACCACCAATCCATTCTCAAAACTTTAACCCAATGCTAAATCATCCAATTCAATACTATAATGCCCTTACCCATGACCATGAACATCAATTCAATATAAAAACTATGATACTCAATGAATCTAGGTCAATTCATATAGATTTTTCAATCTAAGACAAATTAGAAATTAATTGAATACAACTCTTACATCATTCAATAGCCCATAGAAAACTACACTAGAATTCATAAGCATTAAGACAATATCACTTAAAACATAAAGTAGTCAAAAACTAGGGTTCATCAATTACATGTGTTCATGGGTTAATTAAGTTAAAATCATATAATTAACAGCAATTCAATCAATGTAAAATGATTTAAAACCTTAATGCAAGAACCCATGGATAGATCATAAAATTAGACAATTCATCTTTGAAAACTTTTAGAAAACTTCTTTGAATTTGGGCTCCTTTATGAATAGAGTTTCAAGGATCAAAAACCATACCTCACTGAAGCTAATCCACCAATTTGATAAAGAATCTACACTCAATTCCCCAATCCAAGCCCTTCCTTGAGTTTTGGCTCCAATGGAGTTCTAGAGAATTTCTAAGGGAATTTGGGTTTTGATTTTGAAGAATGAAATCTTCCAAGTGTTAAAGACTTATAAACATGTTTAGAATACCCAAAATACCCCTAAGTAACTTCCCTTTCTCTTATTTGGACTTGGGGTGAATTTACAACTTCACCCTTTGAACTTAACAATAAGATGCGCAGAAACAGTCTCAACTAACGAGTGGCCATCGACGGCCCGTTTCCCAACCAACAGACCGTCCTGTTGGTCCGTGGTTTGGGAATGAGGCTGGTATTTGGCTTCTCTCCTCCCACGCCTAAGTGTCCACCCACAACGTCCATCGACGGGGCGTAGACTGGCCTACGATCCATCTACTTCTTCTGTCATTTGGGGATGTCTTGGACAGTCTCTGCTCAAGGAAAGGGTCCTTCATCAAGGACCCTTGGTTGGTCCTTGGGGACTTCAACTTGGACATTTTGAACCCAAATATGTTCGTATACAAGTTTAGGACCTCTCACATAAATTTCATCCAAAAATAACACTTAAAACCCGACGAAATATGCCAAGACACACAAGGTTGTTTCAAGGCAAACTTTTCGAACGTCATGGACGTTCTTGGACGTATTACCTCCAAACTTTACAAAACTTGACACACTGCCTATAAACACCATAATAACTCACTTAAGGACCTTTTAACCTCATAAATCACACATAAACACATAAAACACATATGAGCCACATAGGTGACTTAGTCGTCGAATGTTTCGGTTGTCCCTTGACGTTTGACTTCTAATGCGCCTAAATCTTTAGACATTGCCTCAATACAACATTACAAACCATTTTACAACCTTATTCCATCGTGACAAACATGTTAGGCTCTAGCTTCACCTAAGTCATTTTCAAGGTATTATAATTCTTTTTATGACTATGATTATGATTATATCGATAAGCTATGAGTAGTATTCATGTATTAATCATGTTATGATGAATTATGAGAATATGTTGTAAGTATGAAGTGGGTTGCTTAATGTGATATTTAGCCTTGGATAGGATTATGAGGTTCTATCTTTGGCATTGCACAAGTATTGCTTGGGTGATCTATGTGTTGGGTTACTATTATCTTGAATTGACTTATTATGCTTTTGATATATGCATGTTCAGTTAAATTGATAAAAAACATGATTTTGACTAAATTGCCCTTTTCTCGTGCATTGATGATTTTGTTTGTAGGAGCCATACTTAGTACATGTGGTTTGTACTAACCCATATTTTCTCCCTTTTTTCCAATCATTTTACGTTTGAGCCATTGAGGATATTCATGGTCATTGAAGAAGAAGACTTGGCTCTTTCCTAAGTCAATTGGTGAGTCCTCATGAGTTCCGAGGATAAAGCCAGTCATCAAGCCTTATTAGTTTTGCCTATGTTTCAGACAATTACTCCATTATCATGTTAAGACTTCATTGTAGCCTACATGGCATATTGTAATATACTAAGGGCTATGCCCAAAGTATTGTGATTTACTTTATAGATGGTTTAATGTGAGACAAAGTATTAGACTAAATTCCTATATGTTGTATGTTGTTTATGTGAGAAGCCTATGTATGATTCCTATATAGAGGTCTATGTAAACCTCCTCGCTATATAAGAAAAAGTTTTTAATTTTCAGTATTTTCTTACGTCTGATGTGTTATGATGAACGCTAAGGGCTTGTCTTAGTCCTCGTATAGGACGACGATGCCGGTTACACCTAGGGGGTACTTTGGGTCGTAGTACTTCAAGATAAGACTATAATCATTAAGTTACCCATTTAGCCATTTAAACCCTCTACCTAAGGTTATCCTAAGATCAACCTAAGTAAGACATGAAGATATCTCCCATACAACCTCTTCAACACACACCTAAGTGGTCCTTAAATCTACCAAAGATAAGGATGTTTCTTTTCCAATACAACACAACAAGTCAACATTCATTTCTAAATATCTCAGGAGAGACATTCATGCATTTAAGGGACTTCACATAATGGTCTTGGAAGACCTAGGTAACTCACTTTAGCATCTTCAAAGACTACTCGTGCCATGTGTAGATAGTGTCCCATTCCACTACTTACACATTGTTGAACCTATACAATAACTAGAGTGCACATCCCACGCAATAAGAATATGTATTAACCGACATAGACCATACTATCGAGGAATGTAATCCTGTTTCATAAGACAAAACACTGTGGAAGGTTTTCTAGTTGCCAAAGGTAGAACTAAGGACACATTCCATGTAGGCCCATGTTTTAGGGGATATCAAGGGCTTCTTCTTACTCCAGTATCATCTTCAAGTAGAGATACTACCACAAGCATATTCACTCGGTGCTTTGCCTTGGTTCTCATAGAGTAAGTTCATTCACGTAAAATTATTTGAGAAGGTACCATCTCTAATTCCTACCAACTCACAATACTATTAACAAGAAGGAATCCACAAGGGTCTACCGATCAAGGTTCATTAGGAGAGTTCATTTATGAAACGGGTACCATGCTAGGTCTATCCAATTCACTTTATTATAAACCTTATTTTCATATTCAAGTTTTCACATTCACTTAGGGTTGTAGACTCATTAAAAAGGGACACCATGCACAGAATAAAATTCGGACAATTGATTATTGATTCACTTTTGAAAACCTTTGAATCGAACTTCATGAATGAGAGGTTATTCAAGAATAAAGGATCACCATACCTTATTAGTATAAAACCCACGAAAATTGATGAAGAAATCACTTGAAATCCCTTATCCTAGCTTGAATTTGACCAAGACATTCAATGGGGTTCTTGATAGAATATATTTTAAAGGGGATAATTTGATTAGGGTGTTTGAGTCTAAGTGAGGGTTTAATTGTTTGAATTAACTTAAAATTACTAAAAACACTACAATTAACCATCCTCCCATTTATTTATCCAAGGATGGAATTCACCGTACCAACCTTGGCTTAGCCGAAACCATGCAGGAAATTGCAAACCAAACCACGACCTCCATTGACGGACTGTCAATGGGTTGACGAGGCGTCCTGGTGGTCTGTCAATTTTGACTGTGGCTTCCCATTTTGAGGGCTACTCTCCCATGACTAACTGTGGATCCATGCCCCCTTTTGATGGGGCGTCGATGTGTTGAAGGGGCATCAACTTGAGTCGTCAAACAAGGCTACCATAACATATTTTTACCAATGTTTGGTCCTCCTCAAGTACCCTTAGGGAGGTTTTGGGGAGTAGTACCTGGACGTTTCGACCCTAAACATGACCATCTTGATACTATGGTCACCCTCTATCACTTTAGACTCTGAACTACACACTAAAACCGTACAACATACAAAGACACACTATCCCACACACTGGACTAGTTTCGAGACGTGTTGGTTGTCCTTTGACGTTTGAATTCCAAACTCTTCAAAAATGACTTCAAAAGATATTCTTCATTATTTTAACAAGTTATTAACTCAATAAACTCACATGAATCTCTAATTTATCATAATTCATTTTGAAGTTGTTTCATTAAAATTTCTCAAGGATTATGACATGAGAATTCTTTACCACCCCGGTAAGGCTAATGTGGTTGTTGGTGCCTTAAGCAGGTTGTCTATGTGTACTACCAGCCATCTTGAGGAAGAAAAGAAATAACTAGCAAAATATGTGCATAGACTTGCACGCTTAGGAGTCCGACGAATGGATTCCACCGAAGGAGGACTAGTGGTGAGGAATGGAGCTGAATCATCCTTAGCGTTTTAGAAATGAAAGAAAAGCAGGACCAAGATCCCATTTAGATTGAATTTAAGTCAAATGTTTATAAGCAAAGAGTGTTAGATTTTGAACAAGGGAGAGATGGTGTTTTGAGATATCAAGGTAGATTGTGTGTACCAATTGTGGATAGACTCCAAGAGAGGATCATGAAGGAAGATCATAGCTCAAGCTATTCCATTTTTTTGGGTTCCACAAAGATGTACTGCGATTTGAGAGAAGTATATTGGTGGGAAGGTATGAAGAAGGGCATTGCTGAGTTTGTTGCCAAGTGCCCGGATTGTCAACAAGTTAAAGTAGAGCACCAAAGCCTGGAGGTTTGGCTCAGAATATAGAACTTCCAGAATGGAAGTGGGATATTATTAATATGGACTTTATCACAGGGTTACCAAGGTCTCACATGCAACATGATTCTATATGAGTGATTGTCATAGAATGACAAAATCAACTAACCTTTGCCTGTAAAGACTACCCATTCGATAGAGGATTATGATAAGTTGTACACTCAAAAGTTGGTGATACTTCATGGAGTTCCGATCTCTATTATTTCAAATAGAGGTGCATAATTTACTGTGGAGTTCTGGAAATCTTTTTAGAAAGGTTTGGGTTCAAAGGTGAACTTAAGTACTAGATTTAATACTCAGACTGACGGGCAAACAAAGTTCACTATTCATCCCCTAGATGTTATGTTGAGGGCACACGTGATTGATTTCAAAGGGAATTGGGATGATCACCTACCTCTCATTGAGTTATCTTACAACAAAAATTATCACTCTAGCATCCAAATGGCTCCATATGACGATTTTTATGGGAGAAAGTGCAGATCTCCTATTAGATGGTTTGAAGTGGGTGAAGCTGGGTTGATAGGACCAAATTTAGTTTACCAAGCTATGAAGAAGGTTAAAGTGATTCAACAGAGGTTAAGTACCACACAGAGTCATTAGAAATCTTATACGATTGTTAGGAGAAGAGCATTAGAGTTTGAAGTAAAAGATTTAGTTTACTTGAAAGTTTCACTCATGAAGGGTGTTATGAGGCTTGCTAAGAAAGGGAAACTTAGTCCCCCCTATATTGGACCATATAAAATTACAAAGAGGATTGACAATGTAGCTTATGAGTTTGAGCTACCACAAAATTTAGCAATAGTTCATCCGGTATTTCATGTCTCCATGTTGAAGAAGTGCATGGGCGATCCTTCATTTATCATTCCTAACTGATAATATTGATATTAAAGATAAATTTTCTTATGAGGAGATTCCTGCGCAAATCCTAGATCACCATGTTCGTAAGTTGAGAACAAAAGAGGTAGCATCATTCAAGGTCCTTTGGAGGAACCAATTTTTTGAAGAAGCTACTTGGGAAACTGAAGATGACATGAAGAAGAGATATCCACATCTCTTTGAATATGGAGAAAATGTAGACCAAGGTACTAATTTTCTTCTTATTACTCTTTAAGTTATGATTAAGCATGTTGTTGTGGTTGCATTTTGCCTTTGGGATATTTGGATTTGATGTTCTGCCCTTAGTCTAGCAAGAATACCTTCAATCGAGGATGAATGTTCCCAAGGGAGGAGGGATATTGTAACATCTCGCAACTAGAAAGAATTAGAAAAGAGTTAAAAATCTAAAAATACCTATTTTAGGAAAGAATAAGAAAATCTGGAAATTTCAAGTAAGTTACACAGTGAGTTTCTCGGAAAATTCAAATGCAGGATGAGTTAGGAGAAGTAACATATATCATTATAACTACCTTTAAATAATCTTTCCAACGCCGCCAAGTTTGCACGATTTTAATATTGTATTAGTGAGTTATGCTCTTCGAAAGTTGGGCTGTTGGACTGAGGAAAATCCAGTCTGGATTTGGGAAGGGCAAAGTTGTCTTTTCCTTACCTAATAAAATTAATTCGTTTTTAGGAATTAATTGGGGTAAAAACATACCTTTGTTCAGTTTAGAAAAATAGAATTCATGCTAGGTCTTGGAGAAGAGACAAAAGAAGAGAAAAGAGGAGAGAAATCAAGAATCGCCAAAATCGCTAGAGCTTTGCGCGTGGAATTCGTCGGTGGTGATCCCTAAAAAGGTATGTGAGATCTCATCGTGTTGGGTTATCTCACCCACACACCAATATTGTTTAATTCAGCGAATCTAAGCTATTTGAATGTTAAGAAATTGAGTTCTTGAATAACATTGTTGAAGTTCTCGTTGAATTCTTGTTGGTTTTGTTGTTGAGTTTCGATTCATGTTTTTGGGTGTGATTTTGAGTTGAATCTATTCTATGTTGAGGTTAATCATGATCCTAAGTGTTTGAACCATGGAAGTTTAGAGGGTTTAGAGGTGCAAACGAAGGAGAAAAGTCGAGAACACCTGGGTACAGGGGTTGGAGCCCCGCGCCTCTCAAAGCCCCAAAGAAAAGACTTTGTTAGTAGGTCCTTGGGGTGCCAGTCCAGCCAGAGCACCCCAGCTTGATCTTTGTAAGATGAGGCCTGGAGCCCCTGCCTCTCAGAGTGCTAGGGACGCCAGTTCTCCCCATTCTTACCCCACTTTTTCGTACTAGTTCCTAAGTGATGTACCTATGTTTCCAACTTTATTCTAACACTCTAAGGTACATCTAAACATCATGAAATCATCCATAAACATGAGATAATGAACCTTGAATTCATAATTCAATTTAAGGAAATTTAAGATAAAAACCAAGGAATTTAAGAGTCAAGTCTAAAAGTTAAGAAGCAAATCAAATCAAAGTTCTTAAAAGTTTTCAAGTCTTTAGCAATGTCTTAACTTTGTATTAAAACTCATGTTTCAATATAATTAAAGAGTAATCAAAAGTTATAAGGAAATAAGTTTTCCCTAAGAGTTTATAAATGTTTTCATATTTAAGATAAAGAGGAAACTAAGATTTCCAAAAGATTTTTGAGAAAGAAAGGGAACTTCGATTCCAAGAGAAATTTTAAAACTAAATGCTGAGCAATTATCTCAACCCAAAGACAGAAGTTATTTTAAAAACACATGAGCCAAGTATATTTTAGGGAGTAGTAATGAGCACCGATATGGGGATGTGAGTTAATACTAACTCAAGTCTCCGTAAACAATGTATCCATCATAGATATTAATGCGTCATACTTTTTAGACGATCACATAAGTTAAGCTAGTGGATCCACTAAACGAAGTAGTTCTATGCAACGGCAAAGTTGTCACACCCGAATCCTAGACCCCAGATGACACCGGCGTTGTTAACCTCTCAGAGGTCGTAGACAAGCCTCTTCTTAGCTTTCATCCCAATCATACAGTTAAATTTTTGCGGAAAATTAAAAACTTTTAACATACTATTGAAGTATACTTAGACTTCATACTTAACATTTATAAACACATACGATATTCTAAAACTGTCTCACATATATAGAAACCATCTAAGAATGCAAATCTGGACTTAGCCAATAATAGTCAATATGCCATATAGGCCTTAATACAAAAGAATCCAAAGAACATAAATTGAAATAATGTATTCTAAAAACTACTAAGTGTATATAGATGATAGTGTCCCGAATGTGAGGACCTACCAAGACTTGGAGAAAGAGTTCCAAGCTTCTTCAAATCGACCCCTTTTAACTTCAATGGCCGGAACCTACAGTTGTAGTAATATAAAGTAATGGGTTAGTACGCCACATGTACTAAGTATGGGTATATGCACATAACCCATAGGGACATGCATGAAAAATGATCATTTATCATCTCTTTAGAAAACATGCTAAGTCATATGAAAATCTTCAATACAAATACCATATAACACATACAAGTTACGGATTTCATCAAACTTAAAACATCATCATAATCAAAGACATACTCTCATAGAGTCATGTTAACACTTCATATTCAATAGATCATATAAACATAACATACAAAACACGTACCAATGATCCCATCCCCAACCTACAAGTGCAATGGTCATGTGAAGCCCCATAACCCCACACAACCAAGTAGATAAGATAGGAGACCATAAGTAAAGCTTCGCTTCATGTAACTTGTAACATAGTTAGTCATCAATTCATATAGCAATATAACCAAATAACATATTCATCATAATGGCCAACATTCATATAAAAGTAACATCATATATCATAAGCATCATACTTTTCATGTTATCATATTACATAAGAACAATCTCCTAGGATTTCCCTTAGTGTAAACTTGTGCAATGTCTAGGTAGCGTCCCATACCACTACCTATACTAAGCAAACTCCTCAAGTCACCCTAGTCAACGTTCATTTACTTGTCTTTCGTATTACATGAAGGAACATACGCATTAATCGACATAGACCAAGTGATCTAAACATGGAATCTGGTGTCTTCCCCACACCGAAAAGAGGTGGTCTACCATCCAAAGTAGAACCTAACATGACATAACTTTCTAGGTGGATCCACTAGCTAGTATCCTATGGTGGCAACATAGTTCAAGAACTAGGAGATGTATTAGAGACCCATAGTTCACATTACATGGCAGGCTCAATCTCATGAGAATCATTGTGAACCTACCTTTCCGCTAGGGAAGGGACACTTTCCATATCTAGTCCATCGGTGCTTTGCTTAAATCCCTTTCTTGAAATAACCTTTAAGTTTTCTTTTATCATAATCTTATCATAGGTCATAGGAGAATATCTCCTTGTATAACATGATCATGAGCTCTTTTAGATTAGATGAGAATTGTCCTTTCATCGTAACCTTTCATATGTTATATTAACATAACATAATCATCTTGTGTAAAGCATACACGGGATATCATAAACTTTCATATTCGTATTCTTATCGTGATCTCACAATTTACATGTTCATAGCCCAGCATATTCACATAACACATCATATAAACTTTTCATAACATAGCATCATAGTGTATAGGCTAACATAAACAATTAAGAGTAATCACACTTAGAAGACTTACCTCTTGCTTCCAAGAATCTTATTCATCATGTAATATTCATAATCATACATAGTGAAATACTCAATGGAATAATCAAGAACAATTCATCAAATCATGTACAAGATCAATGCATAGCTAGGAGAAGGTAAACGGGTCGTTAAAGGGTTCATTCAAACCTTAAATTCTAACCTTAACGTTTTCACGTTATCAAACACTAGAAACAACTTATTCGAAACCATCACTTAGAGAAATATCATGTATCACACGACATTCAAACATTATCAACCAAATACTTCAACAAATAGTGTAAAATTAACTGTAGAAAACATTTACTTTTCATTGAAAATCATAAATCTAGGGTTAGGAAGAAAAACCATTTTGTAGAGTAAAAACCCTAGTATTTGAAGTTCTTGAAAACTTATCTTGAAAGGAACTCTTGGGGAAAGGAATCCCAAGAGTGAAAACCCATACCTTATAGATGAAGAATCCACGAAATCTGATTGGAAACTTTGAAACCTTCGACTTCTTTCTTAAGCTTTTCTTGTTCTTCAATGAAGTTTTGAAAAGAGAGCGTTTTTAAGGGATTGAGAGGAATTTCGTTTGATCTCATTTGGGACGTGTAAAAGTGGTCTAAAAATGACCTAATATCAATATATATAGTTGTCCCATGAATTACCCAAAAGACCCTCCATTTAAATTACCAAAACGCCCCTCCTAAATTGACTAGAAATAGGAGAACATTTGACTTAGCCAAATTCTGAAAAATTGCTTAAGGGTCTCGGGTTTGACCAGTTAAATTAATTAATTAAGTTGATAATTTAATTAATTAAGTGAACTAGGGTAATTACTAAAGTACCCCTAAGAACCCCTTTGGACCATTCTAGTTTAGGTACTAGGACGTTTCTTTAGTTAGATACTCGGCTAGTGTCACCTCGTTAGGTCTTAGGATTTCGGGCACACTAGTTAGTTTATTTTAGTTAATACTAGGTTGGTTAGTTAGTTAGGTCGGTTAGTTAGTACCTAGGTTTGGTTAGGAGGCTCGGCCCCACATGGCTTGATCCGACACGCCTGTCCCCTAACCGCCCTAACCGAATCGGTTGGGCTTGTCTCTCGGACGGTTGCACACGTGCTTGCACATGTGTTGATGTGCACTTTCCTAACCGTGCACTCTAGAAAGTTCACTTCTTGTCCAAGGATCCTCACTAAGTCTTTGGGCACTGTTTAATCTACATGACCATTTTAAATGATCATGTGCTATGGTACCTAGGCTTGACACTTGGATGCCTCATACCTAATGTATGCATGCGATGAATATAATTATCTTAGCTTAGGGTCTTCATTTGAGGTACAATTCCTAAATAAGCTTGGATTGGAGCATTTGAACATCAAGGTGCATTTTAAGTTATAAGTTACTTGGAGGGTAGGAAAAGACTCAATACTAGTAGCACTACCAGCACATAACATATCGTTACACTTAGCACTCAATTTCTGATGCACAAACATATAAGAGTTACATATTCATAACACATAGTGAGGAATTTCCTTATCAACCTTATCATAAGCTCAAAATGCGTCAAAGAGTTACCATGCTATCAATCTTCTCAAGATATGAACAAAACAGCAAAATCTCAAGAAAACATATGCATACAAGTTTCACAAGTGCAAGAATAGAGTATGAAAACATCTTCTTAAAACTCTAGTTGGTACTATCTTTTACCAAAATATGAACCTATTTAGTAAACAACTTAATTTTTTTCATTCTTGTTAAATTGGGCATGAAGTCTTTATAAGCCAATCTTTATTGGCTATACCCGTTCTTTGATTATTTGCATAATATATAGTTCTTGGGGCATATATTCATACTCCAATATTGGCATAAACCAATAACTGTTAAAACTTCATTCTTATCAAATACTGATGATTTGACATTCTCATGCTTTTCTTACTTAGTTCACTTTGAACTTACATTTCTTCTTCTTTGATCTCGCGCTCACTTTGAACATGATAGGTTGACTTAGGATATTCTTTTAAGAATTCCATTGGGATCTTACTGTGCAGTGACTAAGAATGACTTACATCATTACTTAGTCTAACCTCACCCTTTGGTCATCCTATCCGAACACCCCTCATCTTCCTACTTCTTTCTTTCTTTCTTTCTTACTTTCTTAGTGAAATCTTGATCATTATACATACTACTAGAATCGGAAATAGGGAGAACTAGGGAGATTAACATTCGACAATTTCATTGGGAACAACCCTAGTTTCGGTTTTCTTGAATTCAATACTTTTGGAAAGCCTCCTTCATCCTCACCACATGGTATAAACAACCCTTGGTCAAGCAAAGCATAAACATTAACAAAGAAAACTTGTAACATACCCGTCATAGCGTCGGGAGAGCTTTCTTGCTCACCCCTAGCCTTGAGTGCATAGAAACAATTCCTTTTTGGAGCTTCAGAATTAGGACCGCTTGGTTGAGTTTGACTATTACCCTTACCTTTACTTCTCACATTAGGACAATATTTCATCATATGTACACCCTTGCCACAACCATAGCATCTATTAGTTCCAACAAGACATTCACCCCCATGCTTCTTACCACACTTACCACAAGTTGGTCTTTCTCTTGGTGGATCAACATTCTCCCCTCTTGAGGTTCAGGATTAGAACCTATATCATTGCAATTATTGGATAAATTTGAAGGAACTTGGTTTGAAAACCTCTTCTTAAACTTAGGCTTGTCTTGAACATCAATCCTACTTTTAGGAGAACCACTCTCAATAGATTTTGCTTTCTTAGCTTCCCTATTTCTTTTCCTTAGGCGACTTTCCTCAACCTGTTGAGCATGAGCCATCAACCTAGAAAGATCAATATTGTCATGAAGCATGGCTGCACGACATTCTTCTTCAAGCTCTTCGAACACGCCCGTTACATAACGACTCATTTCATCCCTAGCATTAGAAACCAAAGAAGAAGCATATTTGGACATCTTAATGAACTTCAAGGAGTATTCCTTAACACTCATACCTCCTTGACGAAGGTTAATGAACTCCTCTACCTTAGCTTCTATTTGTTCCCTTGGAAAGAATTTGTCAAGAAAGGCCTTATTGAAGATCTCCCAAGTCACGGGACCATCTCCTAAAGCCCTACTATCCTTCCACAGATTGTACCATGTTTGAGCCACGTCCTTGAGTTGATAAGTATCAAGTTCAGCCTTCTCAGTAGTACTCACCCCCATAGCAAACAAAATCTTGTAGACCTCATCTAGTAAGTGTTGGGGGTCCTCATCAACTTTTGATCCAAAGTACATGGGAGGATTCATCCTCGTAAAGTCGCTCAAACGGCTAGCCATAGTACTAGCATGCTGGTTTTCGAGAGGTGTAACCTCTTTGTTATCTTGAGCATTGACGGCTTGAGCTTGGGTGGTGATGGCTTGGGCCATTTGGAACAGGGCTACCCTCACCTTACCATCCGTCATAGCTGGAGGATTCACCGGAAGTTGATCATTTGCAGCAGCTTGCACTTCAGGAGCATTTCGGTTACCTTGCGGAGTAGCTCCCGCATTCGCAATCTCTTCCCTTACCCTTCTAGCGACTGTATTTTTTGTGTTCATCGTCTATATACACAAGAAAGGGATTAGATGCTAATAGACACATAGTGTCAAAGCTCTAAACGCACGACATAAGAGTATCAAAAAAAGAGAAGTTTCTTAATCATCACATAGCCCCTCGTCCACAATTGTGGCGCGCTTCATAGCCATGAACAAGACGCTAGGTAACGTGGTTTAGTGAGACATTGATCCTAAGGTTATTTAACATCATTATATGATACCAAGTTTGTCACACCCGGATCCTAGACCCCGTATGAGACCGGCGTCATTAACCTCTCAGAGATCGCAGACAAGGCTCTACTTAGCTTTCATCACAATCATACAGTTCAATTTTTGCGGAAAATTAAAAAACTTTTAACATACTATTGAAGTATACTTAGACTTCATACTTAAGATTTATAAAGACATACGATATTCTAAAAATGTCTCACATATATAGAAACCATCTAAGAGTGCAAATCTGGACTTAGCCAATAATAGTCAATATGCCATACACGCATTAATACAAAAGAATCCAAAGAACATAAATGGAAATAATGTATTCTAAAAACTACTAAGTCTTCATAAAGCTGGAATATAGATGATAGTGTTCCGAACGTGAGGACCTACCAAGACTTTAAGAAAGAGTTCCAAGCTTCTTCAAATCGACCCCTTTTAACTTCAATGGACGGAACCTACACTTGTAGTAATATAAAGTAATGGGGTTAGTACGCCACATATACTAAGTATGGGTATATGCACATAACACATAGGGACATGCTTGAAAAAGTATCATTTATCATCTCTTTAGAAAACGTGCTAAGTCATATGAAAATCTTCAATACACATACCATATAACACATACAAGTTACGGATTTCATCAAACTTAAAACATCATCATAATCAAAGACATATTCTCATAGAGTCATGTTAACACTTCATATTCAATAGATCATATAAACATAACATACAAAACACGTACCAATGATCCCATCCCCAACCTACAAGTGCAATGTTCATGTGAAGCCCCATAACCCCACACAACCAAGTAGATAAGATAGGAGACCACAAGTAAAGCTTTGCTTCATGTAACTTGTAACATAGTTAGTCATCAGTTCATATAGCAATATAACCAAATAACATATTCATCATAATGTCCAACATTTATATAAAAGTAACATCATATATCATAAGCACCATACCTTTCATGTTATCATATTACATAAGAACAATCTCCTAGGATTTCCCTTAGTGTCAACTTGTGCAATGTCTAGGTAGCGTGTCATACCACTACCTATACTAAGCAAACTCCTCAAGTCACCCTAGTCAACATTCATTTACTTGTCTTTAGTTTCACATGAGGGAACATACGCATTAACCGACATAGACCATGTGAGCTAAACATGGAATCCAGTGTCTTCGCCACACCGAAAAGTGGTGGTCTACCGGCCAAAGTAGAACCTAACATGACGTAGCTTTCTAGGTGGATCCACTAGCTAATATCCTATGGTGGCAACATAGTTCAAGAACTAGGAGATGCATTAGAGACCTATAGTTCCACATTACATGGAAGGCTCAATCTCATGCGAATCATTGTGAACCTACCTTCCCGCTAGGGAAGACACTTCCCATATCTAGTTCATCGGTGCTTAGCTTAAGTCCCTTTCTTGAAATAACCTCTAAGTTTTCTTTTATCATACACTTATCATAGGTCATAGGAGATTATCTCCTTGTATAACATGATCATGAGCTCTTTTAGATTAGATGAGAATTTTTCTTTCATCGTAACCTTTCATATGTGAGATTAACATAACATAATCACCTTGTGTAAAGCATACACGGGATATAAATAACTTGCATATTCATATTCTTATCGTGATCTCACAATTTACATGTTCATAGCCCAGCATATTCACATAACACATCATACATACTTTTCATAACATAGCATCATACTTATAGGCTAACATAAACAATTAAGAGTAATCACACTTAAAAGACTTACCTCTTGCTTCCAAGAATCTTATTCATCATGTAATATTAAGAATCATACATAAATCAATGGCATAATCAAGAACAATTCATCAAATCATGTACAAGATCAATGCATAGTTAGGAGAAGGTAAACGGGTTGTTAAAGGATTCATTCAAACCTTAAATTCTAAGCCTAACATTTTCACGTTATCAAACACTAGAAACAACCCATTCGAAACCATCACATACAGAAAGATCATGTATCACACGTAATTCAAACATTATCAACCAAATACTTCAACAAATTGTGTAAAATTAACTATAGAAAATGTTTACTTTTCATTGAGAATCATAAATCTAGGGTTAGGAAGAAAATACGTTTTTAGATTAAAAACCCTATTATTTGAAGTTATTGAAAACTTATTTTGAAAGGACCTCTTGGGGAAAGGAATCCCAAGAGTGAAAACCCATACCTTATATATGCAGAATCCACGAAATATGATTGGAAACTTCGAAACATTCGACTTTTTCCTTAAGCTTTTCTTGTTCTTCAATGGAGTATGGAAAAGAGAGTGTTCTTGAGGGATTGGGAGGAATTTCGTTTGATCTGATTTGGGACGTGTAAAAGTGGTATAAAACTGACCTAATACCAATATATATAGTCATCCCATGAATTACCCAAAAGACCCTCCACTTAAATTACCAAAATGCCCTTTCTTAATTGACTAAAAATAGGAGAACATTTGACTTAGCCAAATTCTGAAAAATTGCTTAAGGGTCTCAGGTTTGACCAATTAAATTAATTAATTAAGTTGCTAATTTAATTAATTAAGTGACCTAGGGTAATTACTAAAGTATCCCTAAGTCGTTAGGACCATAACCAACCCCTTTGGACCATCCTAGGTTAGTTACTAGGATGTTTCTTTAGTTAGATACTCGGCTAGTGTCACCCGATTAGGTCTTAGGATTTTGGGCACACTAGTTAGTTTATTTTAGTTAATCCTAGGTTGGTTAGTTAGTTAGTTAGGTTAGTTATAACCTAGATTTGGTTAGGAGGCTCGGCCCCACATGGCTTGATCCGACACGCCGGTCCCCTAACCGAATCGGTTGGGCTTGTCTCTCGGACGGTTGCACATGTGCTTGCACATGTGTTGCTGTGTACTTTCCTAACCGTGCACTCTGGAAAGTTCACTTCTTGTCCAAGGATCCTCACTATGTCTTTGGACACTGCTTAATCTACATGACCATTTTAAATGATCATGTGCTATGGTACCTAGACTTGACACTTGGATGCCTCGTACCTAATGTATGCATGCGATGAATATAATTATTTTAGCTTAGGGTCTTAATTGCAGGTACAATTCCTAAATAAGCTTGGATTGGAGCATTTGAACATCAAGGTGCATTTTAATTTATAAGTTACTTGTGAATACATACAAAAATTGGCTAACACCCTTAAGCCAATATTCTCTAACATACCCAATATTACTCAATATTGGGTATTAGGATGCCTATGTACCTCAATACGTATTCTTAAAACCTAATAGGCTCTTCACTAGACAAGTACATTTTTTGGAATGTTACAAAACTATAGGACAATTCTGGCATGAAAAGCTCAAATTACCCCTCCCTGAAAAAGCATAAGTGATTGTTATCAAGTAAAGAACTCAACTAGTAGGTTGGTGTTGATACCACGAGGAATATGATTTAGATTTAACTTTAATCCACAATTATATCTTTTTAGTCAAGGTATTTCCAAAACAATGAAGTAAAGGGGGGGGGGGGGGGGGGTCTGTGAAACAGATTCCTTCAATTATATGATTAGCAAGTGAACAAGAGTGTACTTTGGTTGTTATCAAGATGAGAAAGTAACTAGGGTGTGTGTATATTTCCCACAAGTTTATAACGCGGTATTTTTAGTAATAAAAAACCTTTTTTAGCGTATTACATGCAAACTGATAAGTTATCTATCTCTAAATCATTGGTCCGACATCTAGAGAATTTCACCCCGCACCTTGATTCGTCTATGTGTGTATAATTTACTAACCCTTACCATTACCTCATATTAGACATCACATCGATGTATGGCTTAGTTTTCACCCTCGCACCAATCAACACTAGCCTATTCGATAGTATCACACTAAATCTATGTTTATTATTCTTTTCTTATTAACGAACTCCTTTTTCCGAAAAGTAGCAACAAGACAAGTTTTAACGCATGCACTCGTTAAAAGGACTATTAAGCGAAAGAATTATCAATGCATGCAAAAACACTATTCAAGAATTGCTTGATTACTAGTTATACTATGTTAATCCCTCATGGTTCCCACAACCCTAGTTGTGTATTTAGTTACCCATACTAGCAAGAGCACAATCCATAATGATAGATGAAGAAATCATGAACTTACGCAATAAGAATAGTAAACCCAGAAATTGCAATTCAAAAACTTTAAAACCAAATCTGGAAATCAATTATTTGCCAAAGTTGTAAAAACTAATCTCAAAAACATAAACTAGAACAATAGTAGTTGTAGCTAACCCCAAAAATGAGGTTTTATGCCATATTTATAGAAAACAAAAGCCTAATTAAAAAGGAATTCAAATAAGGAAAGTTTGTTCAGGCACGCGACTTCAATCTAGTAGACACATTGACGAACCATTGATCGATCGACGGTCCGTGCTTTGCTTTCGTCAGCCAGGACTTATAAAAATATTTCAGCCTCCAAATTGCATCTTCTCTGAATCAAACGACGGACCAACAACACGGTCTGTCGACAAATATACGGTCCGTCGATGCTCCTCCATGACTCCACACTTATAATCTTTAAGTATTAGGTACTGGAACCCTTGCAGTTTGATACTACGGTCCGTCGATTGAAAGACGGATCATTGATGCAAGTTGTAGTTCCACACTTGGTCAGAATTCCCTAGTTTTCTCCCATGCATGGGCTTCTCATCTACGATCCTCATCTACAGGGCGTCAATGGACCGACAGTCTGTCGATTGCCTCCGTAGGTCCATTTTTCTGCACTTTCTCAGTTGTCTCCTTAGTTTTATGCCTAAACACCTTTCCTGCAAAACCAAGACACAAAACTTCTTAAAACCTATACAAAATGTCTCTAGACACGCACAACCTTAAGTGAAATGCATTATAAATACCGTGAACTCATGGTACGTCAACACACTTAACATAAATTCGTTGTTTGTCCTTAAGCGATGTACTAAGACCCTAAACGACACTTTCATACAAGCATGAAATTAAAACTCAATCAATCACATGGCTGTATATCCTGACTCTTTCTTGTTTGGGTGCAGGACTATGTATCAGTCTCGATAATCTAAATTATGCGATCATATCATGACACGAATTTACGAGTCAACAAACACCTCTACTGTTTTTCCTATCACCAAGGTACCAATTTTATCATAATGTAACTAGTGCCCTCACAAACAAAATCCTCAATTTTCACATAGTGATTCTGAATTTTGGGTATAAGGATGTATTTCAACACTCACGCTCATGAATAAGCTCAAATACAGTTAGTGCTCCACGCCATAGGCTTGCCCTTATCTTCGCTACTTATGTCCACCAAAATAGACTCTAGGATCACGTTAGGACATTCTTGGCTTGTAACATAGGTTCAGGGTCAAGTGTGGTACATTTAGTGACTATCTTCCCTCTTTGACATTACTACTAGGCCTTCCACCTCTTTTATTTTTGACGCCCTATTGATTTTCTCTTGTTTCCTTTGACTCATTTCAACCTTAGGTGTGACTTTTACTTTTGTATCTTTTTCTCAAAAAAAATTCTTCTCTTTTTATTTTATTCCTTTCAATTGTTCTTACATTTTGTCCAAGTCACATCCTTCTCTTTACTTATTCTTTTCTTTTCAACATCCAACTCTTTTCAAACCCATTTATGGGTCTTCGCTCATAATATCCACCCTCAACTCAAGGCTTTTCCATGCGTTGAGGTGCACAATACACGATGTCGGGTCATGGAGGTCACTTTTGCATTAGCCACCCTCAACATAGGCTTTTGGCTTAAGTCGAGGTGCAGCTGTCCAATGAGGGAGTGGGGCCAAAACATTTGACCCTGGGAAGTCGAGTTGGTTAGTTAGAAAGAAATGACCTATTAAAGGCTCAATTTTTTTGGATCGAAGGGAACATTCACTTCATTTGGTCAAACTCTTTTAGGATAGTTGTGGACTATTCCGAACAAGGGCCTATGAGCACTTCCTAGATTCTAGAGCATATTCCCTTAGCAGGATAACCAGACAAGTTCTAGTTGGGCACCAAATGTTGAACAATAAAATATTCTCACACTCACTTGGCACATCGTTACATTATAGGTTTATAAAAATTCCCAATTCAAGTTATAGTTACATGTCATGCAGTTTGTGCATTTTCATGTCATGTTTAGAGCAAACACATTCAACTTATCTGAGCCTATTCATGCAAGCACTTTAATTTGACGGGTCATATTTTTTATTCTCCATAACGCTTCAATCTTTTCATATTTCTACACATACACTTTCTAATACACGTCGGTCCAAAATAATTTTAAACAGTCTCTTGGGGAAAAATAACACAGGCAATAGAACCCCAATAGAGTATCGTGAGTTTGGATACTCAGACTTCACCCTATCAATCACATTCCATTTACCCCACCCCCAACAAAAGAGAGTGCAGTTGTACCCAATGCACAAAAAATCTAGAAAGCATACCAAGTAGGTGAAGCAAACCTGTGGCGCTTAGCGCCGAAGACCTATCAACAAGTGGGTGGGTCCGGTTTCTCGGAGCCCACAAGATCAGCAATTGGGTCACCATCAGCAGTGCCCATATCTCCAAGGATGACACCATCAATAGTGCCATCCACCACTCTATCAACACTATCAGTAGTGCTCACTATTCCACTCACGAGCCCGAAACTTGATGCCCTAGCTGCTAACTCTTGCACCCTCCTCTAGCGCATATCTTCATCCACTATCAAGGCCCTTATAGCCTGTTCCACATGCATCCGCTCCCTTTTTCTAGCATCAGCCTCATCACCGGCCTGAGCGGTGCGGCTAGAACGGTACCTCTTGCCAAGAGCACGTGGTTCGGACTGTGTCTTAGTAGGTGCCTTGAACAAGGCCTCAAGGACAGTAGCTTCAGCCAGCTCTGTGGGGGTATGCTCCGGCTCAGTCTCCTGCATCTCGAAGATAACATCTACATCAGCTCGTAGGGTAGCCAACTATGTCTGAATGATAGTGAGATCTCTGGTGGGGGATGGTTGTGCTTAAACTCGCAACTTAAATGCGTCAAGGCATTTATGAACTGCCTGAATCTGCTGCTCCATTTGCTTTGCCACCCTTTTTTCTATTCGGTTCTCAGCCTCTGCTATGGACTTCTGCATCAAAGGTTGTATATGATGGAGCAAGGTGACCATCTTTTCCTCTAGTTTCTGAACTCTAGCTAAGAGAATTACCGCGACGGTTATGGGTGGTGTGGACTTAGAAGAGGTGAAGGCTCGACTGGTGGCATGAGAAGAAGAAGCTGGGGTGGGCTCGTGTGCTCTGGTACAGAAGGGTCAGCGCCTTGTGCATGCTCCACCGAGCCTGCAAGATTTTTTACAAATTGAGAAACATCAACGCGGGGCCCTCTGCAGGGTGTCGCCAAATTAGCCTCATTTTGATGAGATCTATATCCAATGTTTCGGTCGGTCGAATGAGTTTATCACAGTTCTAGATTTGCTTTCCAGCGTCCCTGCACATCTGAAAGATTAGAGAGGTCTTGAACACCCTCTCGTGTATCTCTGCCAACAGAATCTGGGTAAAGTCAATGTCCAACCCTACTACTAGTAGTGCCACCGTGACTGCTCTGTACCACGTGAGTGCGTTGACGGCCTGTGGGTGATACTCTATTTTGGACAAATAACCAGAAGAATTTGGCGACAAAGTTCAGTGTACCCTTTATGATGCTTCCTCAGGATGTCGTAACCCAGTCAGCCCGGTTAACATCTGTCGCAATGTATTGGGCTTGCAACATCTTCACCGCTTCCCATTTGTCGGCACTCCTCTGAAATCACCTCCCCGGACTACGTCCAATCGTAATCAAACTCCACGGTGTTGAGGCCCCATTCTAGGCTAGCGATGGGCCCGTATAAAAATTTGCAGATGGTGCTTGTTAGATGTCTACCCGACATCCTCGGACCATTGTGTAAGTGAGAGGGTTCTATTTTGTGGGTTTCGCATGCTTGTGGAACACCCTCACAATCTCCTCGCTGTATGTGCCCATTTTCTGTGCCATCTAGTCACACTTGTGGAGGTGGAACAACTGTAGCACCTTTGGCACTATATGTAGGCTCCCTGTGAGAACCGTTGTTCCTCAATCAATCAGGACATCACCCCCCTTCTCATTGATCATCTTTGCATCTCTGTATACTTGCCATTGACCTTCGACACACCACCTGTTTTGTAATCGACTATCGGAGATGGTCATCTGTTCGGTGTGCAGGTGCATCTTTTGAGCTAGTTGCCTCATCAGATAAGGATTTTTGTTCATTATCCCCCGATTCGGTGGTCCCTTAAGAGTTGGAAATGGATGCATGGTCCGACTTGGTCCTTGAAGATCGGGCAGATGCCAAGCCTGAAGTAGTGGCGTACTCGGAGCAAGACATTGAGCCCCCTTCTGAACTGGAGGTAGCCCCAGTTTGTGAGCTGATCAGTGGGCGCTCCTCATCAGACTAGGAAGCATGACTAAATTGGGGTTCACCTTCGGGGGGTGACTCTAGTGGTTCATGATATTGTCACTGGTGTTCTTGTTCTCGGAGGAACTTAGGCTGGGTCTCTCTCTGAGTTGGTGTCTTCATCAATCAACCGGAGGGACGGGCGACTAACTTGTATTTGTCTCCTTTCGAGTAGACCACATGCCTCTTGGTATCCATGGTACCTTTCAGGCGATGAAGAGCGGTGTGATTGTGTGCCTACTATCATGTGCGGCCCAAAGAAGATGCCAACGCTCGCCAAACTCGATCACCGGAATTGTGGGGATTAAAAGAGAGAGATTTTTGGAGAGATATGATTGGGATTTGGGGAAAGGGATAAGAGAGACGATTATTAGATATGTGTTGATGATTTGGGGAGTGATTTAGGGAGGAATATAAGGAGGCGGGACGGTTATGGAAAAAAATAGAAAGGGGGAAGGATTTGAATGGTGGGGTTTTAAATAATGGAGGTCGGTTCGGGTTGGTTCACTGGAAGACTAGATCCACGATAACCTGTTGACGGTCCGTGGATCGATCGACGGTCTTCAATGTGGACCGTCGATCACTCTTATACTTAGACAAGGTATGAGTCTTACTTGGGATCTACGGACACCACTGACGGTCCATCGATTAATCGACAAATCTTCGATGGGGTCCGTAGACCTTCGCACCACACCATTTTCTGGACACTTTTTAGACACATACCCTATGCTATATCTATAGAACTTTAAAAAGAAAAAAACTAGGTAAAAATTGACTACTCTTGTAGAAGAAAATAAACTTGACACATAAAAACTACTTGACCGGACTATTAAACCTATGGTTTGGTAGACTTTACACCTTGGGTTACCTCCCAAGTAGTTCTTGATTTAACGTTGCGGCACGACGAGAGTCTCTTGATAACACAAACTTCATCAAGATATTATGCCTCAATCACTTGTTGCACATTCTCTGCATTTCCCAGATACAACTTGATCCTCTGTCCATTCACCTTGAACCTTGTTCCATTATTATTATCCAGCTCCACCGCTCTATGCGGGAACAACTTCTTAAGTAGAAATGGTCCAGACTACTTGGATTTGAGCTTCCATAGAAATAAACGCAACCTTGAGTTAAAGAGAAGTACAACATCTCCGACTACAAACTTACACTTTTCAATTCGTTGATCATGGTACTTCTTCATCTTCTCTTTATACAGGGTTGCACTTCGTAAGATTTTAGGCAAAACTCATCTAGCAAGTTCAAGTCTTTCACCCTTTCAGTTGATGTGTCACCCCAATCCAAGTTAAGCTTCTTCATTGCCCACATAATCTTGTGCTCTAGCTCTACCAGCAAATGACAAGACTTTCCATATACAAGTTGGTATGGAGACATACATATGTGAGTCTTATATGCAGTGTGGTATGCCCATAGTGCATCATCGAGCTTCCTTGACCAATCTATTCTATCGGCATTCATAGTGTACACCAAGATTTGCTTTATTTCTCTATTGGACACTTCGACTTGCCCACTAGTCTGTAGATGGTAAGGAGTTGCTACGTTGTGGCGGACGCCATATTTTTCAAGTAATGTTTTGAACAAATTGTTTAAAAAATGGGAACCTTTATCACTGATTATTGCCTGTGGGGTACCAAATCTTGAAAAGATAGTCTTGTTTAAAAATGCGGTGACACTCTTTCCTTCATTGTTAGGGATTGCAAGTGCTTCCACTCACTTTGATACATAGTCAACCGCAACCAGAATATACTTTATCCCATAAGAGATAACAAATAGCCCCATAAAGTCAATGCCCCATAAATAAAATAGTTCAATTACCATGATTGGGTTTATAGGGAGCTCTTTCCTCCTTGAAATTCCATCTTCTCTATGGCACCGATAACAAGACTTGTCAAACTCATGGGAGTCTTGATGAATAGTTGTCCAATAGTATCCACAGTGCAAGATCTTGTGTGTAGTTTGCACACAACTGTGGTGCCCTCCGACAGGCGATGAATGACACGTCTCGAGAACAATCAACATCTCTATCTCAGGCACACAATGACAAATAATACCATCGGCGCAACTTCGATACAAGTATGGCTCATCCCAAAAGGACTTTTTCACATCATGCATGAACTTTTTCCTTTGATGCGTCGACAAATATGTTGGTACTACATTCTCTACCAAGTAGTTAGCAAAGTCGGCATACCAAGGAATGAGGTCATATGAGGCTGGCAATACCTTCTCATCTGGGAACATATCGTTTATTTCACCTTTTTCCCCAAGCTCGAGTAAATCTCATTTTCTAATCTCGATAGGTGATCGACAACTTGATTCTATGTTCCCTTTTGGTCTTTCACCACAAAATCTAATTCTTACAATAGCAATACCCATCTAATAAGTCGAGGTTGTGTATCCTTCTTGGCCATGAAATATCTCAATGCTAAATGGTACGTGTGCACTATAACCTTTGTGCCAAGCAAATACGAGAGAAATTTCTCAAAAGCTAACACCACCGCAAGAAGCTCTTGCTCTATAATTGCGTAATTTGTTTTGGCTACATTTAG
The DNA here is from genome assembly GCA_016801875.1 of Solanum sitiens. NCBI lineage: Eukaryota > Viridiplantae > Streptophyta > Magnoliopsida > Solanales > Solanaceae > Solanum > Solanum sitiens. The sequence goes on from JABWTJ010000252.1 coordinate 1,064,998, forward strand.
GGTTTTGCTAGCATAGTAAATGGGGTGAAGGATCTTTTCACGCCTTTTCCCCAGCACTACTCCAAGCGCCACCCCACTTGCATCGCAGATGACTTCAAACGACTCTCCCCAATTTAGAGCAATAATGATAAGGGTCGAGACCAACTTCTTTTTCAAATCTTCAAATGCTATCATAGACGCATCGTCGAAGTTAAATTTACTCTTCTTTTCAAGCAACTTGCATAACAGATGTGCAATTTCAAGAAATATTTAATCAACCTTCTATAGAACCCGGCGTACCCAAGAAAACTTCTAACACACTTTATGGAGATGGGTGGTGGAAGTCTTTTGATCACCTCAACATTGGTCTTATCGACCTCAATACCCTTGCTCGAGATCCGATGACCCAACACAATACCTTCTTTGACTATAAAATGGCAATTCTTCCAATTTATTACCAAATTGTAGTCTTTGCATCTTTTATGTACTTCGGCTAAATGGTCTAAACAATGATCAAAGAAGTTGCCCATGACAAAGAAATCATCCATCAACACCTCAACAGTGTCCTCCACAATGTCGGAGAAGATCGACATCATACAACGCTGGAAAGTGGTAGGGGCATTGTATAACGCAAATGTCATCAATGCAAAAGTCCCATAAGGACATGTGAACGGGGTCTTTTCTTGATATTCTGGGCAATGGAGATCTGATTGTTGCCCGAATACCCATGAAGGAAGAAATACCATCCCTTACCTACAAGTCTGTCCAACATCTGGACCATAAACAACATAGGGGAATGGTCCTTCTCCATCAAAGAATTCAACTTCTTTTAATCCATGCAGACTCTCAATCTAGTCACCGATCGCATCGGAACAAGGTCGTCCCTTTCATTCGGGACAACAGTTATACCACCCTTTTAAGGTACACAATGAACATGCCATAGCAAACTACTGTTTGTAGTGGGATAAATGACTCTAGCAGCTAACCATTTAATAATCTCCTTCTTCACTACCTCTTGCATCGATGGATTTAATCTTATGATGCTCAATTCTGGGGTTGTGATCCGACATGAGTTGGATTTTGTGAGAGAAAATACACGGATGAATTCCGATAATATCAGCAATGGTCCACCCAATGGCTCATTTGAACCTCTTTCACACAGCTAATAAAAACTCCCATTGTTGCCCATTCAAATCAACTACAATAATAACAGGGAGTGTCTCATTCAATCCAAAGAATACATACCTCAAATGCGGTGGTAGAGCCTTGAGCTCCAATTTTGGTGCTTCCTCAATGGCTGGCTTTGCAGGTGGGATTCATGATATTTTATGTCTAGCTCCAACCGCTTTGGCTTTGACTGGTACTCAAATCTCTCAATGCAGCCACCCACTCATCATAATCCTCTATGCCATCACTCTAAAAGTTCATCATAACTGCTGCGAGAGAATCAACACCCAAACTTTTTTCGATTCGCACCTCAGACACACTGTCGACTCTGTAAGTTAATGCGGACACCAATTGCACGTCGCAACTTTGCTTCATGGACCTAAAAATATCAAATGTCGTCTCTTTATTATGTAACCTGAACTTCATCTGCTCGTCCTCCATATCAACTACTGCACGCCCAGTAGCAAGGAATGGTCTCCCAAGGATGATGGGAACCTCAAAGTCAACCTCGCAATCAAGGATCACAAAATCCGCTGGAAAGATGAATGACTCAACTTTCACTAGAACATCATGGAGTACACCAATTGGTCTCTTTACAGTCTGATCGGCCATCAGTAGCCACATTGCAGTGGGCTTTGGGTACCCTAACCCTAGCTTTTTATAAATGGACAAAGGCATTAGATTTATGCTAGCACCAAGATCACAAAATTCCTTAGCAAAGTGTAACAACCTGATAGTACATGGAATCGTGAAGGAACCAGGATTATCCTTACCTTGCACTGAGGACCTTATTGCAATAGAACTACAGTGATGCAATCTATCATTATCTTCAAAAGTCACTGCCCTTTTTTTGTCACCATGTCCTTCATGAACTTTGCATACCCACGCATCTGCTCTAAGGCTTCTATCAACAAGATGTTGATGGAGAGCTGCTTCAACATACTGATTAACCTGTGGTGTTTTCCTTCTTCAGTCTTCTTAACTTACCTTTGTGGGAACGGAGGAGGAGTTCTAGGTATAGGGACAAACTTTTGAGTACCTTTCTCTTCCTTTTGCATCAAAGTCGCAGAATCTCCACTGACCCTTGTAAACTCAACATATTCATCACTGTCACTCTCTAGTCTAGACGGCATAGGTGGATCACTGGTTTGCTTACCCCTTCGAGTGGTGACTTCCATGTAATGCCCATCATTCTTTGGGTTTTGGATCGTGTGGCTTAGCAAAGTGCCAGGTTGGCGCGGGTTCACTATAGTGGAAAACTGAGTCATCTGCAGCTCAAGATGCTTTATCGAGACTGCATGTGCATCAACCTTTTTCCCAATACCAGACAAGTCGCTTCACATCTCCTTTACATCCTCATTAGTTGCATCAAATCTCCTCAACATATTTTGCATCATATCCTCCATACACGACATACTACCTCCACCTTCCTTAGAAGAAGATTTCCGATTTTGAGAAGGAATATATGGCCCGGCCTGATCATTCCTGTTGCCATAGTACTTCCAGTTGAAGTTGTTTTCACTATAATAGTTCGCATCTCGGACATATTGACCTTCTCGGTTGTAGTTTCCATAGTTTCGACCTTTGATTCCTTGACCTTGGCTCCAATTATCCATGTTGGACCCATAGGCATTTAGTCGGAAACCCCCAAGATCATTCACAACATCAGCGTCCTCCTCATAGTAGCATATTTCTAATGGTGGTGGATTTCTAGTTAAGTAGTTAACCGCATTTACTTTATCTGATCCACATCTCACATACTTCAATAGCTCAGTCCTCATATGAGCCATCTCCTTATGTATCTCATCGCTAGGTTGGTTATTAGTAGCGTGAACGACAATGGCATTTCTACGAGTATCTGACCTTCTAGTGCTCCACACTTTATTGTTCCGAGAGATCTTTTCCAACTTCTCCGCAATCTCATCATAAGTGCATTCTCCATTGGACCGACCAATAATCGTATCAAGCACTGCTTTATTTTTGACATCTTGACCTCTATAGAAATACTCCTTCAGTGACTCATCATCAATGCGAGGATTCGGGACACCCCTTACGAATACAGTGAATCTCTCCCAAAAGCTACTCACCAACTCTCCAGGTATTGCCACAAAGTTGTTCACCTTATCATTGTGTTTGAGCTTCTTGGAAACTAGGTAGTAGCTTGCTAAGAACAAATCTATCAATTGGTCCCAAGTGTAGATTGCGTTGTAGGGCAGCTCAGTGAACCATAAAACAGCATCTCCTATCAGCGTTAGAGAGAACAATCGCAGCCCGATGATATTCATGTCCAAATAAGGTCTACCTACGCAGCTTTTGCAAACCACACCCAGTTTTGCTATATGAGCATGTGGGTCTTCAGATAGCAGTCCCCCCCCAAAAAAACTCCTGGTAAGCATCTACATCAAGCTACTCGTCACCACGAATGTGTGCCCTAGGGACAAGGGGGTGGGACAAGAGGTCCATTACAGTCTACAATGTTCATGTTGCCCCTATGATGAACCTGTAGTCATGGGGTTGCTGGAGGTCGCACTCACAATGCGTCTCCTAACTGATTTTGAACGGGAGCCTGGTTTTTTGCACCGACTAGTATTGGAGGCTGCAAGTCTACTCCATTACCTACATTCCCTCTGTTTGGGTTACTTGGGACCCCTTGATTTTCCATATTTCGCAAATTTTTGGTTCACTTCGGGATCGTAAGGAGTTAGAGGTTCCCCTCAGCTCCGTGTACATGGCATACCCTAGAACTAGACCTTAGGGAGACAAAAACACAGAGAAGAAGTAAAATTAGGAAAATATTGACTAAAGTACAATAATGTAGTTAAAGTTAATCTAAAAGCCAAATTCCCCAACAGCGGTGCCAGAATTTGATAGGCTCAAATTACACCTCCCTAAAAAAGCATAAGCGATCGTTATTAAGTAAAGAACCCAACTAGTAGGTCAAATTTGATCCACTAGGAATATGGTTTAGACTTAACTTTAACCCACGATTATATCTTTTTAGTCAAGGTATTTCCAAAATAATGAAGTATATGGGGTTTTTGTGAAACACATTCCTTCAATTGTATGATTAGAAACTGAACAAGAGTGTACTTTGGTTGTTATCAAGATGAGAAAGTAACTAGGGTTTTTGTGTTCCCCACAAGTTCATAACGTGATATTCCTAGTAATAGCAATTATTTCCTAGCGTATTACATGCAAAGTGATAAGTTATGTATCTCTAAATTCTTGGTCCAGCATCTAAATAATTTCACCCCGCACCTCGGTCCAGCTACATGTGTATAATTTACTAACCCTTATCATTACCTCATATTAGACATCACATTGATATATGGGTTAATATTCACCCTCGCACCAATTGATACTAGCCTATTAGATAGTATCACACTAAATCTATGTTGATAATTCTTTTCTTATTAAATACCTCATTGGTACGAAAAGTAGAAACAAGGCGAGTTCTAACGCGTGCACTCGTTAAAAGGACTTCTAAAAGAGAGAATTATCAATGCATGCAAAAACACTATTCAAGAATTGCTTGATTAGTAGTTATACATTGTTACTCCCTCATGGTTCCCACAACCCTAGTTGTGTATTTAGTTACTCATATTAGCAAGAACACAATCCATGTTGATAGATGAAGAAATTATTAACTTACGTGATAAGATAGTAAACCCAAAAAATGCACTTGAATTGCAAACCAAAAGCTTCAAAATCATATCGGAAATCAATTATTCCCCAAAGTTTCAAAAACTAATCTCCAAAACATAAACTAGAACAATAGTAGTTATAGCTAACCCAAAAAACGAGGTTTATGCCTTATTTATAGAAAACAAAATCGTAATAAAGGAATTCAAATAAGGAAAGTTTGTTCAGGCATGCGGCTTCAATCTATTAGACCAAATGAAGGACCATGGATCGATCGACTGTCCGTGCTTTGCTTCCGTCATCCAGGACTTAGAAAAATATTTCATCCTCCAGATCACATCTTCTCTAATCAAACCACGAATCAAAAACACGGTCCATCGACTAATCTATGGTCTGTCGATGCTCCTTTGTGACTCCACACTTAGAATCTTCAAGTATCAGCTTCTAGGACCTCACAGTCTCATACTACGGTCCACCAGTATTGTCTGTCGATCGATCGATGGGCTGTCGATGCTAGCCGTGGTTCCACACTTGATCGGAATTCCCTGATTTCCTCCAATGCCTGGGCTGCTCATCTACGATCCTCATCTACGGGGTGTCAATGGATCGACGGTCCATCGATTGCCTCCGTAGGTCCCTTTTTCTGAACTTTCTCAGTTGTCTCATTTGTTTTATGCTTGAACATCTTTCATGTAAAAACAAGACAAAAAGGATGTAGACACACACAACCCTAAAGTGAAATGCATTAGAAATACTGTGAACTCATGGTACATAATGTCAGTGTGGGTAAGACGTTGTATCAACACTAATCTTACAGTGGTGGTTGTTGGTTAGAGAATCTCCCACAAAAACTATATTACCTTCTATGCATGTAAAGTTGAGTTTGTTATTGAATTTATTTTACGAACTAAGTTATATATTCCATGTGTCTTATTGCTTTACATTAAGTTAAGTTATTCATGAGTTGAGCAAAGCCAAGGTAAGTGTTCTTTCTTATTCTTTTCAAGCTTAGGTAGTTGGTTTAGCATTCCAACTCGCATACTCGTACATTCAATATACTAATTCCAGTTGGCCTGCATCGTCTTATGATGTAGATGCATGTAACTAGGACTGGCATCTAACGTACCGTTGATCTGGTGAGCAACTCAGAGTCAGTTGGTGAGCCTCCTTAAATATCGCAGGCCATCTTTTACCATTGTTTTGCATAGTTTCAGTTATTAGGATAATTGAGGTTCCTTTCCCATCATCCCACTTTATTTTAGAGGCTTCATATATAGACATATATCATATTTCTTTAGTCTTATTCATTACAGTTATAAATGTTTAATACATGAGTTGCCACTTTGGCTAAATATTAATTTTAAGTTATCTCGTGTGTTTAAGTCTTCCGCTGAGTATGTAAGCCAGACCAAGGGTCCGCTCGAGTCTAGCAATGGTCTGCTTGTGCCGGCCACGTTCAGGGTGTAAGCTCAGGGTCTGACAGATATACTGAATATAACTTAACTAAACGCAATGACCAAGTACATAACATGCAGAAACTTAATATTGAAAATGTAACTGGTAACCTGGTTAATACACTAGAATATGACTGTGGTAGCTACTATTTACCAACATAAAAGCACATGAGTTAAATATGGAGTCCAATGTATACGCCCCATCGAGAGGGACCCAATATACCTTGCGTAAGGGTAAAGAGGCATGAGTAGCGTGATAACTAAGTATAATGCCCACCGAGCGGACATAACCTACAGAGGCACATAGTTCTGGGACTATGAAGGTGACTGACCCTAGTCCAACTCAGTAGTAAGTCTACCAATAGAATGTATAAAATACAAAATAACTTGATAGCTCATGATTATGGCTTATGCAACATTAATTGCTGATAATAAACCATTTGTAAACTGATATATGTATACATACATTTGTATATGAATATGAAGAAAATTGTTCATGATTAAAGGTTAAAAACGTCCTACAATATTAATGGACATATTGATAATTTAAATTTTAATTTATAATTTTTCCACTTTTAGAATAGAAATATAACATATGCACCAATTGAAAATTCAGAAATTGATATAACAGAAAATGAAACTTACGTTTCGTATATGTACAATAAATATAAATTTATTATTATATTATATTTCTATAGATAATATTTATTATTAAAAATAATACCAATATAATAATAACTCTTTAAAGAGGCTTTTAAAATGTAAAAACAAATTTATAAGTAAAAAAATAGAAAAAATAAAGGCAACCAAAAAAATAAGTTTTACTAGTTCATAAGGTGTTGTGTAAACCATTTCACTCAAAAAAATAAAAAATAAAATTCAAAAATGAAATAACGATTACCAGGAAAAAAGAAAGAAATTATTACCAGAAGAAATGAAAGAAATTATTTATGGTTAGTATTTTAACCGTATAGAACCTCACAAATAAAAAAAAACATAATCACATGGTTCTACAAAGTTAAGTGGGCATAATATTATTCGAAATAATCTGAATACCAGAAAAAATTATAACCTCATATATAGATATTCATGAAAAAGACAAAGATAAAACAAGAGAAAACAACAAGCAATATACATAATATAAAAAAATCTTTCAATTTTAAGATTTTGATAATAAACAAGTGCAAAAGCTGATCAATAATTAAGAACAAATCTTTCATTTCTGAAAATTAAAAAAAAAACTCATGTGGGTTATCTCTTATGGAAGAAGTATAGTTATATATCAATATAGTCATTGAATTCTTAGAGAAGACATGGTTATTTATTAAAAAATTATGACCTTTGGACTTTTACTTAAATTCCAAATTAAATAAAATAAAATAAATCCAAAAAGGGCAAAATGGTAATCTAACTTTGAAGTTAGGATCTTTCCACTTATAATAATATCTGAATGAATATGAATATGATGATCAAAAGACTACAATTAGTGATGTTGAATATGTTGATAAATAATAGAACACACCAACTATAGTAATCAGTGATTATTTGAGAAAACAATGAAATTGTCAACAAAACGTTTAGGCTCAAATGGTGCAAAAATGCTTGCACACCCTGACAAGGTAGTCTTAAAATTTCTGAGCAAGATCATTCGTTAAACTTACCAAAGTTAGACACTTGGAATAATATGACAAGTTCTAAGATTTCATTAACATGTTTCCAACTAACATATCACCACACATCTTCAAACACAATCATTTAATACATACCGAAAAGATAAATAAACCTTGAAAATATTACAAGACACAAAGATGATGTTTCGTTTTTGCAGTTCTCTCAGAATGGGAAGTACTTAGATGATAATTTTTTGTTATTATATGGAAGTAAATGTTTGAAGCAACAATTTTCTGGTCACAAGGAACTTGTGTCATTTATATCACGGGGCTTTGATTACAATCAGTTTCTCACTTGTTCAATAGAGGATGTTATTAGATTGTGGGATGTGAGAACTTATTAATGTATAAATATATATATTCATAGGTAAGTTTTGAGAACTAAGAAATTCTTCGTGGAACCAAACACATGCCTATAAATATATCTATACATTCACAAGAGTATACAACCCACAGTCAAACAACCTTATCTACTCGACAAGTGAGAAATTGGTTGTCCTCAAGGCCCAATATTATGAATGACACAGATTCCTCATGAATAGAAAATTTATGTTTCAAACATTACCTCCTATATAATAATCAAACAATCAACATATGATGAGGCTAAGTACTTTCCATTATGAGAGAATTGCAAAAACCCAGACATAATCTTTGCATTCTTATAATGTTTGCAAAGTTTGATATGGGACCTATCTATTCCGCTGATCAGTTAGCAATGTCATTTAATTGAAAACTGATTTGTGAAATAAACAAGACTCTAGTTTCTAATCAACGACTTGTTCGACAAGATGGATCAATCTTTTTTTCACGAGTCATGACTGTAGTAAGGAAACGTTCTTTGCAATCATTCAATTAACTTTGTCCAATCGATTTTATTTTTATTATATTGAACGCCCCAAAGAAAACTTGTTGTGAGGTAGGGGTCCTACGTGATAATTTCTGCGTCGTATTTTTCTCATGAATGATGGGCCAACGATGTGACAACTCTTTATCGAGTTCTAAAAAGAGAAGATTCACCACCTAATGAATTAAATAGGCATTAGGAAACTATCCTACACTAAACTAACAAATAAATTCAATTTAAAGAATTTGTGAAATAATAGGTCGGGTAAGATTTCAAATTAACTTGAAAGGAAGGTGTTAGACACCTTTCGAGGTCCAAAATGAGAGTAATAGTTGAATCTTGTGAATTATGTATGAGAAATGTGTGGTGAAAAAATGTCATTAATTAAAAAAATGATGTGGTAAAATATGAAAAACTGAATAAGTTAGTGTAAGAAAAGACTAAGAGGGTGTTCGGATAAACTTTTTATGTTTCTGAAAAGTCAAAAGTAGGTAGGTACCTACTTTTAATTTTTTATTTTCTTTTCATAATTTAAAGCCTAAAGTAAAACACTTTGTGTTTTACCAAATACATCTAAAATTAAAAAGTACTTCAAAAAAGCTCTTAACTTAGTTATATGTGGCTTTGAGGTTTTAAGCACGTTTTAATTTTTGATGTATATGGGTAAAACAAAAGCACTTTTCAAAGCTCAAAAAGTTCCCAAAAAAGTCAAAAGCAAAAATTTGGGAGTTCCCAACTTATAATTTATGGTTTTTTACTTATGGACCACTGAAAAAACTCAATCCAAACACCCCTTAAATTATTAAGTAAGGAATCATTTATTAATTATAATTAAATGGATCTAGTAAAAATAACTTTAAACATGAAATTTCTGTTTCGTAAAATTAAATTAATTTAAGAAAGTCAGGTAACAAAATATAAGACTTCATTTACTAGTTAACATGATTACAAAAATATTAATCAAATGAACTAATTAGATGCAAAAAAAAAAAGAAAAAAAAAGACAAAAGAAATATGAGACTTGCCATTAAAGAAGAATTTATTGTACTAACAAATAGTTACAACTTAAAAAAATTTACAAATTTATTACATGGACAAAGATTACCATATTTTAAAGATATCATAATTCTAGCTATCCCAAATACATAACATTAAAAGACAAGATGAAACTATGTAGTATGTGATTTTAGGTGTGAATTACAATCAATGATTCATACAAAACTAGTTAATCCATACAGTTCAGGAGTTCAATTAAACAACGCATGCCATTAGATAAAAATAAAAAAACATATAATACTGACAATAAAAAGAGGAAGAGATTGACGAAAGCAATTGAATAAAATAAATAAAAAGAGAAACAAAGTTGAAAATGAGAAAGAGTAAAGGGTAGAGAAACTAACTTGGACAAATGCATACATATACGTTAAGCTAAAAATGAAGTAATTAGAAATGATGCATAATGGGGAAAATCTATTAATAAAATAGGCTCAACGTGAATTTGCTGGCCAGTTAACATAACATTCAATTTTTTTTATGATCGACTCTCTTAGATGCTTTGAGACAAGAGAAAATGAAATCTTTAAAATTTTTATCAAGAGTACTAAATAAAATATTTTTATATTTAAAAGGTCGCGTGAAACTAAAATATATGGATATCATTTTATGTATTACATTAAAGTATGTTGAAAATTTAACATAATAATAAAAGTTGTTAATTTTTTGAGACATTTAAGAGGTAACATATAAAACTAGAATAGGAGGAAATAACGGGTTGCTTTATTTTAATAAAGATATACGTGCGCTTCATATAAGAAGTCGACTATAGCCTGTGTTTCATCATCATTTTCAAAATGTGCCTTGATTATGCCAACTATATCCGGTCCATTTTTCATCATTTACCAAATGTACATGGCCTCCACTAGGGTGACGATTCTACTTGAGTTTTTCTTCGAGCGTTTACATATCAATTTTATTGTGGCTAAATTTCAAACAATGTCATTCCATTATAATGTACATGTAATAATATTCAAAGAGAAGAGAGTATGTGTGTTCTTGAGATTTAACTAGTACAACAATAAAGTAATAAAGACTCTTAATCAAAGTAAGCACATAATAAGAAACAAAAAGTTAAAAATGTGTAAGCACATCAAACTAAACAGATCAAAAGATCCGAAATAAATTTATATATCATCTCATTTTATTCAAACGATTAAATTAAGTGTGCCATAAATTTTATCAAAATTTATGCTATACAGCCTAATTATTTTAGGTTGAACTACTGGAACAAAAAGAGAATTTTTAAACCATATAGAGAAGTAATAATAACTAGGTAACTATCACATAGTTATGAATTCATGTAAAACAATACTTAATAAACTAAACCTAGTAAACTAGTGACAAGATTTTAGGTGAACTTCAAATTTCAGTATTGTTAATGTATGATCATATATAGCACTAATAGTTAATATTCTTAAACATTTCCAATAGAACTCCTTCAACTGAATAAACCCAGTAATATTAACGAATAGGCAAACATACTAAGATAACAAAAATAAAGCTAAAATATGCTATCAGAGATATAATTTTAAATTTATTAACACTAGGGATGAAAATTGGGCAGATTCGGTGAATTTTGGCCGGGTCAAAATGGGTTAAGAAAATAAACGGGTCAAGATCCAACCAAAATTTACTTGGGTCAAGTAATGGATTATAGAATGGGTCAATACTAAACCAAATTCAATTTTTACTCAGTTTAAGTGTATCATCTGTTCTTTCTAAAGTTTTCAGTACCTAATAATTTTTTTATGGATATATATAAAACATCAAGTTAGAAAAAAAATTGACAACATTTCTCATGAGTAAATTTGTGTTACATATCAACACAATTTTTAATAGACTTGAATAGATTTAGCTAATAAATAAGCGAGCTGATAACGCAGCAAACTTAAATGGATTGTAAGGGTTAGGTTTGATTTTCCATCCCTAATTGAAACATCCACCAAATTAGAAGACAAGATGAATTTAAGAGAAGCAAAAGAAATATACCTTTAGGTCAAGGAACTTACATCAACACCGCTAAAAATCATCAACTAAAACAGACTTAGAATCAGAATTTTATGTTTTCGACCTTGCGAGAATGGTGGTTACATTATGGTGTTCCCATGGTTGCGTCTTTTAATTCTTATTTATGGCAAAGAAGATTAGGTTTTGGGTTTCACTCACGAATCTATAATGGTGTTTTCATAATAGTATTTCTGAAATTTTGGAAAGTGAATATTTAGTGTTGGTGGTGGTCGATTGATGAGTGGAGGTGAACATAGTGATTGTTTCTCTTAAAAATAAGCGTGGAGGAGAAAGGAAGGGGAATAAGAGAGTTGTGGTGGTATTTTGGTGTCTAGTCTCCGCTGGTTTGTAGCTGAGAGAAAGTAGGATAAGGGAGGTATTGTGGTTTCACAAGAGCTGGTCGGCTCTTCACGACGGTTTGATAGTAGAGTAACAGCTTGGACGAGGATAGTGAGGGTGTGGGGCGGTTCGTCTTCAACTGGTGGGGAGAAAGATAAATAGTGATTTAGATTTTGGGTGAATTAATAGGAAAGGGTAGAGGATTTAATCTCGACCATTGATCGAGATGACATCGATCTCTATGATTAAAAGTTAGGGTTTGGGATTTTATTGGGTCCTAATTGATAAACTAAGTTAGAATTAAATAAAATTGGATAAAAGATTGGACTTCAATAATTTGGAGGAAAATATATATTACTATATATAGTAAAATATTACACATATTAAATAAAATAAATAAATAAATGATAATCATAACTTTTCATATAAAAGAAATGCACCTCATTATGAATACTAGAGTATATAGTTAATTGGATAAAACTAAATATAAATTTAAGCATATAATAAAAGAAATAAGTTTTAGATACATATTTAATCAAATAGAAATTCGAAAACGGTTAATAGGTCTGTCAAAATTGTTATCAACAACAACAACACTCTAACTTATTTGTATACGTCACATAGTACATTTGTGTCTACACCTAAAGTTGTTGGGCATATATATTAATTTTTATTCTTTATATTAGGATTCAGTACTATTTCCTATTTTCTAGCTATATGATTTCTATATTCTTGTATTTTTTCCATTAGGATTTCCAATAGGTTTTGTATTTTAGTTGCATTGTATCTTATCAGATCATCATGATGTATGATTGGATTAAGTTTTCATTGTTATGTTTGTTTTATATGAGGAACAGATTGTTAATGACTAATATCATTGTTCTTTTCTTCATATCAAATATGTATATGGTATCAAAAGTTTTATTTATCTCCTCACAGAGTTCTATGTTTTTGCTAGGCTAGTGAAAAGTAGAATCGTTTAGGACAATCAAGAAATGGGTGGGGTGTAATGTTGAAGTTTGGAAACTCATCGAGGAATTTTTACTTGAAAACTTAATTAGTGACATAAACATCATAGTATTATTATATTTTTAAAATTTAAAATATATCCCGATTGATGTTTTCCTTTAAATAAAAGAGAAGAGAAACTTTCATGGATGAAATAATTGCTATGATCAAGTACACAAAATAGACGAATAAGAAAAAAAATATTTTATATTTTTATTAAAAAAAGGATAAAACTTTGGAATGAAATAATCGTAAGTAGGAACAAATTACTTTTTTTAATATTTGAGAAATATGCAATTTCTAAGCTTGTATCTTCATCCACAACCTACGAATGATCCCTGTTATTAGGTTGTAATGAACCTCCATGTTAATTTCTTTATTTTATGATTATTCAACATTTAGAGCTTTCGTGTAGCAACCACAAGTAATTACTTGTTGGGACTTACTGTACGATCACCGAATCGTTCATTTTGGATTTTTTACAAGTTATCATATTTTGGAGTCTTTGAATCTTAAGCAGTTGACTTCAATAGAAAGTTCAAGAAGACGGATTAAAAACATAATTGCTGTTTCATCAACCATGGAAGGACCATTTTAGGATAGGGGCATGGGTGATTCGAGCGTCGAGACGTCTAGTGTTAGTTTGTGTCATTAGACGTTCTAACTTGATGCTTAATCCAAGGGATGACTTTAATAAAAATTCTTGCTAAACGTACTTGGATGAAAATTGCGTAAGCGCAATTTGCTCCGGAATGTCGATTATCATCTTGAATGACCTTGTGCGGTTCTCTAGGCTTGTGATCTTGCTAAACGTATTTGACCCCGAAGGGTTTCATAAAATCCCCTAGCATCCCATAACATATGAACATAGAGAAGAATGATAAAAATATAAAACTCTTCTTTACAATCGAAGTCATCATAAAACATAAGAGAATCTATGACACTATTTCTCAAACAATCTATTATACTTTGATTTACTAAATATTACAATCTTAGGGACACGACCCTTACATAAGTATAAGACATAAAAATAAATGTCATAAGGAAACAAGGTGGGTTCATCCTGGAAACTATGAGGACTCACCAAGTCATCAACTCCAAGATCCTTTGAAACATATCTTCCAGGTATAGCACATCACATCTCCAAACCCTAAACTTTATAAAGAGGGTCTCAAGCATGTCTCCTAGTTCTTGAACTATGTTACCCCCATAGGAATAGTAGCTAGTGGATCCACCTAGATGCTATGTTTATGTTTTGGTACTACCTTGGCAAGTAGTCCACCATCTTTCGGTGTAGGATTTCATGACACCGATTCCACATTAGCTCATGTGGTCTATGTAGGTTAAGGCAAGTGTTCTCGAAAGTAAAATGAAGTAATAAAGTGAAATCTAACTAGGATGACTCAAGGGGTTTGACTTATTCTAGGTAGGGTTATGGGATTGTACCTATACATTGCACTACTTGACCTTGAGGGAAGTCCTAGGAGGATGTTCTTATGTTCCTATGTTCTTATACTCTTATAAAGTAAATAATATGCATATGTGACTTTACATATTGATGATCCTATATGATGTTGGTTTAACTTATGAACATGTGGTTGGTCTATATTGCTAAATATGATGATGAATACTCATGATGCTATGTTATATGAAGTTAGACATTATTTGTGATCCTTTGGTTGGTTTACTTGGTTGAGTGGGGTTATGGGGCATTACTTGGTCATTGAACTAGTAAGCTTGGTAAGGGGTTTTGAGTAAGGGTCTTGACTATGTTGTAATGTTACGAACTCTTGTACATGCGTTGTTGTTGTAAAATTATGTTGGAGTTGCTTTGGTCATGTGCCATAATATGCTATTATATATGTTTACTTGACTTTATTTGATGATGTTGGTCTTGTTTTGAATTAGTATTGTCTTAAGGATATATGATTATTGTCTGATCTGTGTCCTTGGTTGTGCATAAGGCTTTTCAGAGTAACTTCACGTGGTTTTGAATAATTGTCCCTTTAAGAATGATTTCAAATATTATATGTGCATATGTTTCTATACTTAGTACAAGTGGCGTACTAACCCATTTCTTTTATATTTCTAAAATAATGTAGGTTCCGGCCGTTGAGTTTCTAGATGGCCAATTGAAGAAGACTTGGGTTCTCTTTTCTCCAAATTGGGTAGGTCCTCACAATCCCGAGGGCAATGCCACTCTCTAGCTATTGATGTTGTTATAGTCTAAAGACATTTAACTTCTTTATTCTTTCATTTTGATATTGATGCAAGACTATATTGGCATGTTGACTTTGTATTGGCTATGTTGAAGATTTGTATTCGTTTAGATGGTTCAATATGACACGAAGTATTAGACTTATTCTTATGTATCGATTATGTTGTCTAATAGTAGAAGCCTATGTAAGCTTCCTATGCGAGGAGTCTACGTAAACTCCCTAAGTAGTATGTGAGAGGTCTATGTAAACCTCACTATATAGATGTATATGAAAAGTTTTAATTTTCCGCATTTTTACCCTATGATATGTAATGACAAATGCTAAGAGGCTAGTCTTACTACTCTCCGAGGACGACGCTGTTGCTTATGTCTAAGGGGTGCTCCATGGTCATGAAAAACTTGGTATCATTGAATGAGGTTAAAGAAATCTTAGGATTGATATTTCATTGAACCACGTCTACCTAGAGTGTTCTTCATGGGTGTGAAGCGCGCCACACTTATGAATGGGAGGCTATGTGACGCTTAGTAATTCTCACTTATTGGTAATCTTGAAAGTCGTTCCTTATGAGTGGTAACACTATGTGTCCTTTTTTCTTATAATCCTTTTCTTGTGAATAGAGAATGTTACTACAAGACGTGCAGCGGAAAGAAGAGTGGAAGAAGGTTTGGCTAATGCTGGAGTTCCTCCCCAAGACAACCAAGACCCTCCACAAGGTGACCAAGTGCCTCCACAAGTCCAAGCTCCGGTCATTCCTCTACCTATGATGGATGGAGAGAAAGGTAGGCATTCTAGACTTTGGCACAAGCCGTGCTACCCAAACTCAAGCGGTAGCCTCTCAAGCCCAAGCCATGACGGCTCAAGCCAATCGGGATGTTGGACCCCGTGTTCAACCAAATGCTAGTACTACGGCTTCCCGCTTGATAGACTTTATGAGGATGAACCCTCCTATATTCTATGGGTCGAAAGTGAATGAAAATCCCCAAGATTTCATTGATGAAGTTAACAAGATTCTCTATGCTATGGAGTTGACTTCAAATGAGAAGGTCGAGCTAGCTTCCTATAAACTCAATGACGCAAATCAAACATGATACACCCAATGGAGAGATAATAGGGCCTTGAGAGCGGGTCCTATAACTTGGGAGGTGTTTAGAAGGGCTTTCCTTGATCGTTTCTTTTCTAAGGAGAAAAGGGAGGCGAAAGTGGAAGAATTCATCAACCTCCGTCAAGGAGGTATGAGTTTGCAAGAATACTCCTTGAAGTTTACTAAGTTGTCCAAATATTCTCCTTCCTTGGTGTCCAACCCAAGGGATGAGATGAGTCGCTATATCACGGGAGTGTCTGATGATTTGGTTGAAGAGTGTAGTTCGGCGATGATCCATGATTATATGGTATTTCTTGGTTGATGGTTCATGCACAACAAGTGGAAGAGAATAGACTCAAGAGGAAGAGTAAGGAGTTTAAGTGGGCAAAGTCTTATGAGGGAGGTACTTCTAAGGGTAGGCTTGAGATTCAAGACAAGCCTAGGTTCAAGAAGAGGATTTCTAACCAAGTTCCTTCCAACTTTTCCAAGTCTAACAAGGATAGGGCGTCTAACCCTATGTCCCAAAAGGCAAGAAGTTGAAATTCACCTAGCAAGTAACCAACTTGTTCAAAGTGTGGTACGAAGCATTGGGGTGACTGTCTAGTTGGGACGGAAAATTGTTTTGGGTGTTACAAAAGTGGCCACAATGTTAGAATTTACCTAATATAAAGAGTCAAGAGAAGGGGAGTGGTCAAGCTCAAGCTAGTGCTACTAGTTCCGAACCCCCAAAGAGAAACCGGTTTTATGCTCTCCACTCTAGGGGTGAGCAAGAGGAATCTCCCGATGTGGTCACCGGTATGTTACAAGTATTCTCTATTGATTTTTATGCTTTAATTGATCCCGATGCTACCTTGTCATTTTTAACCCCTCTAGCGGCTAAAAGATTTTATGTTCTACCCGTTGTTTTGATTGAACCATTTTTGGTTACAAACCCGATGGGTGACTCCGTTGTCGCTAGAATAGTATTTAGGAGTTGTCCTATATCTATGCCCAATAGAGTTACATGGGTGAGTTTTGTAGAACTTAACATGTTTGATTTTGATGTTATTTTCGGAATAGATTGGTTGCATGCTTGTTTTGCTTCCATTGATTGTCGGACTAGAGTGGTTAAGTTCAATTTTCCTTGTCACATCTGGGGAGCACCCCCTAGATGTAACCGGCGACGTTGTCCTCGAAGAGGACTAAGACTAGACTCTTAGCTTACATCATTACATTCATAGCCTAAAATAAAGAAAATTTATAACTTTTCTTCTATTTATCATGAGGTTTACATAGAACTATCACAGACACATAATATATTCATATCGAGAATACATAGACCCTTCGTATAAGAAGATTACATAGTCTTCTACTTTTATGGCACACATATATATATAAGATATAACATAGTCTTAAAACGGATGTCTCATCTCATAACCATCTAAACAAGAGTATAAAAATTGGGCATAAGCCATGCATCAATACAATAAAAGCCACATATAGGCTATACAATCTTTAGTACTCAAATGAAAGAGAATGAACAAAGTGTCTTTAATACTAATCAACATCCAATGCTAGAAAATGGCATTGCCCTTGAAGTGGTGAGGACCTACCCAACTTGGAGAATGAGAATCCAAGTCTTCCTTCAAAAGTTGTCACAAGTCCTTTAACGACTGGAACCTAAAATGTTGGGGAAAAAGGGAGAAATGGGGTTAGCACATCACTTGTACTAAATATGACCATATGAACACACACCATAAAATCATGCTAAAAAGGGACATTTCATTAAAGCATGCAACTTACTTTGAAAAACCTTATGCACATTCAAGAACCAATACAAATCAATAAGTCATATTCATTAAATCAAGACCATGTACATCACAAGACAAACAATACTAAGTCTAGTCAAGTCAACATGCATATCAACATGATTGAGCACAAAATCAAGACAACTCTATCATCAAGTTATAATATCAACAAGCATGTATAAGAGTTCATAACATCATCACCGAAGCAAGAACATTACTCATGACCTCATTAAGTCCACTAGTGCAATGATTAAGCAAATCCCAATAACCTTACTCAATCAAGTGATCCTAAAAAGAACCATAAACAATGTCCAACTTCACATAGCATATCATTAAGAGTACCTAACATCATACTTTAGCAATAGAGACCAAACACATGTTCATAAGTGAAATCAATATCATATAGTGTCATTAACATGTAAGATCATCATATACATATCATTCACATTTATAAGCTTATACATACATAAGAACATCCTTCTAAGACTTCCCTCAAGGCCAACTAGTGCAATGTATAGGTAGAGTCCCATACCCCTACCTAGACTAAGCTAAACCCCTAAGGTCATCCTAGTTAGAGTTCACTTCATTACTTCATTTTACCTTTTGCTAACATCTTGCCTTAACCGACATAGACACAACATAGTTCAAGAACTAGGAGATGCAGTTGGCACCCTCTTTATGATACATGCATTATAGTCTCCAATCTCATGAGTACATTAGTGATCCTACCTTTCCTATATGGGAAAGGACACTCCTCACTCTAGTTCACTTGGTGCTAAGCTAGAGTCCCTTTTCAAATGTCGTTAATGCCTTCATTAATCATAATAGCTTAATGTAGGTCATAGGGTTTATCCCTTATAAAATAATCAACATAGCTCAATATGATTTGCATGAGTATTGTCCTTTCATTACAATTCATACATGTGAGGTTAGCACATTTACATAGTCACACATAATAAGGCACGTTGGTAAGTTATCATCATCCTTATAACATTTACATCTTACCAACAACTCACAACCATAATTCAATACATTCCAATTCAACATCATACCAACACTATGAATATTAACATAAGGTATACTTCAATACAACTTTATCACTTAATCACAAGTAATCATAATTGAAGTAAAGAATTGAGATCACAAGACTTACCCCAATCTCCTTCACAATGTCATCATCAAGGTCTTACCACCAACCATCCAATTAAACCCAACAATGGGTGTAATATCATCACACAATAGTAATAAACCTAATAATTAAGTCAATTGAATCACTACACAACAATTCATCACTATTTCATAGCCTAGGGTTAAAAACTTAGGTCAAATTCATGATCTACTTCACAACCTAGGTTAATTACTTAAGAACTAGAATAATTGGATTACAATACATCACAATCTAATCATAAATTGGCATGATAACAACATAGGATAGTAATTCACACATTAACCAAGACAATTGTACCAATACTATATAATTCTATTCAAGATCACAACCTAGGGTTAAGGGGATAAGGTCATCTTCCTCAAACTAGGTCAATTAATCAAGAATTAGTATAATGGAATCATAATACATGTTAATATACTCATAATAACCAAAAGGAATCATAAACAAAGCAAATCATAAGATCAATTTCGTGTTGGAAGAAAACCCACTTGAATTTCATATTTTTGAAATCAACTTGGAGGAACCCTTTGGGAAAAGAGATCCCAAAGGTGAAAGAATCCCATACCTTACTAATTGATGAAGTTTCATGGAGAAAACTTGATATTTTGCATCCCTATAACCCTCCTTTGCTTGGTCTTCTATGGAGTTTCTTTGGGAGAGAGAAAGAAGAGAGATGGAAGAGCTATTTGATTTTGGGAATTATAAGAGTTAGGTCTAGTTTAATTAAGCTAAGTATTTATATAGAGGTCCTTAATTAAATTAATTGAACCTCCCCTCACCCTTAATTAACTAACTAACCGCATAACTAATTAAATGAAATAAGTAAAACAAAACAGCCACACACAGACTTGACCTACGAGACCCCGACTGACGGACCGTAGGTCAGTTGACGGGCAGTGTAGCCTTCGTGCTGCACATCTGTGGTTTTGGTCAGAGATTTTCCAAAAACAACTTCCCACAAAATTGGCTAACTCTTCATCCACGGACGCATCGACGCCCCATCGATTCATCAACGGGTCGTCGCTTGCATTCCATCGATGGACACTACCTCATGGATGGTTTTTGTAAAATTGCAAGGGTCCTACTCAAGGGCCCTTGGTTGGACTTTGGGGAGTCGTACCCAGACGTTTCGACTATAAACCAACTCTAATACGTGTTAGAAACCTTACCACCAAATTTCATCATTTTCCGACTCCTAAAACTTAGTCAAATAGGTTAAGGCACACTAGCACCTCTTGACGTTGACGTTTTGATTCTAAAACATCCTAATTGACTTATTCACATTATAATTGGCTTTAAAACTGTGCTACAACTGTTAGAATCTCGTGTTAAGCTCTAGATTAGTCTTTAGACTTTCGGAGTATTACATTATCCCCTCCTCTTAGGAACATTCGTCCCCGAATGACACTAAAATTCTTTTAAAAGGAAGGTATATACTCAAAACTAGAAGCCGAACCAATAACAACATATCAAAACATGAGGCACAATAAAACATCATAACCACATAATCTTTTTCACAATGCAATTCAAAACATCATTTTCAACTCATAAGAGTTCAACATTCACTACATGCCCATTGATTATGCCAAGGGAGATGAGGGAGGCCAAGGTTGAGGAATTCATCAACCTCAAACAAGGATCCATGATAGTCAGGGAGTATTCCCTGAAGTTTGTTAAGCTATCAAGGTATGCTACTTCCCTGGTTTCTAACAGCAGGGATGAGATGAGCAGGTTCCTCACAGGAATCAATGGAGACCTGGAGGAGGAGTGTCGATCTGCTATGCTCCATGACAATATGGATCTTTCCAGGTTGATGGTGCATGTCCACCAGGTAGAGGACAGCCGCAGAAAAAGAGGTGTTCATGATGCTAGGAGGCCCAGGCGTCAAGATCAGGCAGGACCCAGTCATGGAGGCCAAAAGAACAACTTTGGCGTCCGTGAGCAGCCAAGGTTCAAAAAGGGGCAACAGAGTTCTGGAAATTCTAATCCTCAGAGGAGTGCTACACCTAAAGGAGGCAGACCTGAGCCTAAGAAGGGAAATGGAGGTGAGATGCAGCGTACTAAGAAGAATTGTGCAAAGTGTGGCCGAGCTCATAGTGGAGAGTGCAGACAGGGCACTAATGCCTGCTTCGGTTGTGGTAAGAGTGGACACATGGTCAGAGACTGTCCACAGAACAGAGGTCAGGCTTGAGGTAATACTCAGCCTAGGCCTAATCCACAGGGTGCAGCAGCAGCCGAGCCTCCTAAGAGGAATAGGTTCTATGCCCTGAAGGGCAGAGAAGAGCAGGAGAAGTCCGCTGATGTGGTCACAGGTATGCTGCAAGTGTTCTCAACTTCTGTTTATGCTTTACTTGATCCAGGGTCTACACTTTACTTTGTAACCTTTCTGCTTGCTCTTACTTTTGAGGTATTGCCTGAAGTTCTACATGATCCTATAGTGGTTAGTACACCTTTAGGAGAGAATGTAAGAACTGATAGAGTATACAAAGGTTGCCCAATAGTTGTGAGTGGTAAAACTATGTGTGCAAACCTGGTTGAGTTACCCATGCATGATTTTGATATTATTCTTGGCATGGATTGGCTTCACAGTTGTTATGCTTGCTTGGACTGTCGTACTAGAGTGATGAGATTTTGCTTTCCTAATGAAGAAGAATTAGTCTGGGAGAGGTACAATTCGAGTCGTCCTAACCCCTTGTTTTCTAACCTTAAGGCCAATAAAATGATGTCCAAGGGGTTATTGTGTCATCTTGTGAGTGTTAATGATTTAGACCATGACATTCCTTCCATAGACTCAGTAACTGTAGTGAATGAGTTCTTAGATGTGTTTCCTGATGATTTACCTGGAGTCCCTCCCCTTCGAGAGATTGACTTTGGTATCGAGTTAGAACCCGATACTAAACCAATCTCAATTCCTCCTTACAAAATGGCTCCAGCTGAACTCAAAGAGTTGAAGCTGCAGTTAAAAGATCTCACTGACAAGGGTTTCATTCAACCGAGCATATCCCCTTGGGGCGCTCCAGTGTTGTTTGTAAAGAAGAAGGATGGAACCCTTAGAATGTGTATCGATTATCGGCAGCTCAACAAAATCACTATAAAGAATAAGTATCCACTCCCCAGAATAGATGATCTGTTTGACCAACTCCAAGGGTCTAGTTTCTTTTCTAAGATTGATCTTCGTTCAGGGTATCATCAGGTTAGGGTTAGGGATGGAGATATCCCAAAGACAGCCTTTCGTACCCGCTATGGTCACTATGAGTTTTTAGTCATGTCATTTGGTCTCACGAATGCACCTGCTGCATTTATGGACCTCATGAACAGGGTCTTCCATGAATACCTTGACTCTTTCGTCATAGTATTCATTGATGACATTCTCATCTACTCTAAGACCAAGGAAGAGCATGAACAACATTTGAGACTAACCTTACTGGTACTTAAACAGCATCAGTTGTATGCCAAATTTAGCAAATGTGAATTTTGGCTAAGATCAGTGACCTTCCTGGGTCATGTTGTGTCCGATCAGGGCGTGGAGGTAGATCCCAGGAAGACTGAGGCTGTGAAGAACTGGCCAAAACCTCTTACTCCAACTGACATCCATAGCTTTTTGGGATTGGCTAGTTACTATCGCAGGTTTGTGGAGGGCTTTTCTTCCATTGCTGACCCGTTGACAGCTTTGACTAAGAAGAAAGCCAAGTTCGAATGGACGGAGACTTGTGAGAAGAGTTTCCAGG
This sequence comes from Solanum sitiens, assembly GCA_016801875.1. Taxonomy (NCBI): domain Eukaryota; kingdom Viridiplantae; phylum Streptophyta; class Magnoliopsida; order Solanales; family Solanaceae; genus Solanum; species Solanum sitiens. Next base: position 1,088,147 of record JABWTJ010000252.1, read on the forward strand.
AGCTCAAGGACAGACTCACTTCAGCCCCGGTGCTTACCTTGCCTAAGTGTGGTGAGAACTACACTGTTTATTGTGATGCATCTAGGGTTGGTTTGGGTTGTGTTCTTATGCAGGTCGGCAAGGTGATAGCCTATGCATCTAGACAACTCAAGGTTCATGAGAAGAATTATCCCACTCATGACCTGGAGTTGGCAGCTGTGGTATTTGCACTGAAGCTGTGGAGGCATTATCTGTATGGAGTGTATGTAGATGTGTTCACAGACCATAAAAGTCTCTAGTACGTGTTCACACAGAGGGAGTTGAATCTACGTCAGCGGAGATGGTTGGAGATGTTGAAGGATTATGACATGAATGTGCACTATCATCCAGGTAAGGCTAATGTTGTAGCTGATGCTTTGAGCAGGATGAGCATGGGAAGTACAGCTCACATTGAGGATGAGAAGAGGGAGCTGGTAAAAGATGTACACAGACTGGCCAGACTGGGTGTGCATTTGGTTGACTCCACTAGTGGGGATGTTTCAGTTCATCCTAGTACTAAATCATCCTTGGTAGTTGAAGTCAAGCAGGGTCAGCATATAGATCCGGTGTTGATGGAGTTGAAGGACTCAGTGCTGCTGAAGATGAATGAGTCTTTCGCTTTGGGAGGTGATGGCATACTTAGATATCAGGACAGGCTGTGTGTGCCAGATGTGGGTGATTTGCGGACCAGGATTGTTGCTGAGGCCCATGGTTCTAGATATTCTATACATCCAGGTTCCACCAAGATGTATCATGATCTCAAGCAGATTTATTGGTGGGATGGCATGAAGAAGGACATTGCAGAATATGTGTCCAAGTGTCCTAATTGTCAGCAGGTTAAGGCAGAGCATCTTAAGCCTGGTGGTCTGACGCAGATTATTGAGGTTCCGACTTGGAAATGGGAGGCCATTAATATGGACTTCGTGGTTGGGCTTCCGAGGACTAGGAGGCAGCATGACTCTATATGGGTTATTGTGGACAGATTGACTAAGTCTGCCCACTTTATCCCTGTGAAGTCTACTTACAGAGCTGAGGATTATGCGAGGCTCTACATTGATGAGATTGTGAGATGGCATGGGATTCCCTTGTCTATTATTTCAGACAAAGGAGCTCAGTTTGCTTCTCATTTCTGGAGATCTTTCCAGAAGAGCTTGGGCACGCAGGTGAAGCTTAGCACTGCCTTTCACCTCAGACAGATGGGCAGGCAGAGCGCACCATTCAGACATTGGAGGATATGTTGAGGGCGTGTGTGATTGACTTTAGAGGTAACTGGGATGACCATCTGCCTTTGATAGAGTTCTCGTATAATAATAGCTATCACTCCAGCATTGGGATGGCACCGTATGAGGCACTGTATGGTAGGAGATATAGATCTCCAGTTGGGTGGTTCGAGGTTGGAGAGTCATCCATTTTGGTGCCAGAGATGATTCATGAGGCCTTAGAGAAGGTCAGAATGATTAGGGACAGGTTGACTATTGCGTACAGTCGGCAGAAGTCATATGCTGATAACAGAAAGCGACCCTTAGAGTTTGATGTTGGTGACCAGGTTTACTTAAAAATATCGCCTATGAAAAGAGTGATGAGATTTGGTAGGAAAGGGAAGCTGAGTCCGAGATATGTTGGGCCATATGAGATCATACAGCGTGTGGTGAGGTGGCCTATGAGTTGGCATTGCCCGCAGAGTTAGCTTCTGTCCATCCAGTTTTTCATGTATCTATGTTGAAGAAGTGCCTAGGTGATCCAGCATCAATCTTACCTGTTGAAGGTTTGGGGGTTGATGAAGACTTGTCTTATGAGAAGGTACCGGTTGAGATCTTAGACAGACAGGTCAAGCGGCTGAGGAACAAGGAGATTGCCACAATGAAAGTATTGTGAAGAAATCATCTTGTTGAGGGTGCTACGTGGGAAGCTGAGGCCGACATGAGGGCCCGCTACCCTCACCTGTTCAGCTCTCGAGGTTAGACTTTATACTCTTAAACCTATGCTTCCTTACCTCCCCGTAATTTGTTGCTATTGATTGACTGTGTATAGTGCTTTTATTACGACCTGACTGGCATTACAACATGAAGTAGTAGTGTCATTCGGGGACGAATGTTCCTAAGGGGGGGATAATGTAACAACCCTAAAAATGAATAGGATCAAGACTTAGGTTTTTCAAGAATGCTTGTGATTAGACCAAGGTCCACACGTATTGATACGCGTAGAACCAGACCTCAGAACCCTTACTACGACCAAGCCAACTAACTTGGGGAGTTAATTGAGCTTGGAAAGGTTGGAACCAACCATGTGAGGCACACGAAAATGAAGATTTAATCGAAAGAGTTTTTACCGAACTCAAAAGAAGAAATTTTATGTTTTGAGGGTCCAAGGGTAAAATGGTCTTTTCGAGGGCAAGGGTAGTATTGTAATTACCCTGAAAATTAATTATTTAATTAATTAAGTTAAATAAGTAAGGGATTTTGGGTGGGGCAACCCGAAGTGACCCATTTTCGCAAATGGGGGTCACTCGGGTTCGAGCCCCACTAGAAGCAAGATTTAACTTGCTTTTATTTTAATGTGTTAACTTAGTTTTTAATAAATAATTAATATTAGCTGATTTAGGAAAAAGAAATCAGATTTTTTATTAATTTTGATTAATTATTAAGTTGACTAATTCATACCCACAAAGTCCTACTTCTACTAGACTTCTATCTCCCATTTCCCCCACTCTCTCTTGCACGATTTCACTCTCTCTTTCACGACTAATGTCTCTCTTTCTCACACTCTCTCTGGCTGCAAACGTTAACAAAAATCAGAAAGAAAACAAAAATTCTTCATGCTTGAAGAATTCACAAGCAAAACACAAAAGAGAAAGTAATTCGGTAACGTTAAGCAAAGCATACTACGCTAGTCGGGTGAGGTGTGAGTGTGGGTGTTTGGACTCATTTTTGGATAGGTTCTTGGGAAGAATTCTGGAGATTTAACAAGAAAACAAAGGTATGGGTCTTCTTACTCTTGGTCCCTTTCCCAAGAGACCCCTAGGACTCAGTATATTCGGCTCAAAAACTAAGGTTGCTTTCCCCGTTGCATATCCCTGTCATTAGCTCCTAACGAATTCGTAGGTTGGTATGGATGCTGGTAGACTTAGGATTATGTGATGTTGTGCTGGATATGAATGTGTTGTATGTAAGTTAATTTATGAAAAAAATGACAATCCATGTATGTGTTTCGGAATTTGTAAAAGTGTGTGAGAATATGACCATTGTTTCGGCCTTGTTGCCTTAGTTGTGAATATTGTGGTTGTTAAGTTTACGTACATAAAGTCATGAAGATCGTGATGTTCATAAAAAGGAAATGAGGCTGATTTGAATGAGAATCTCATAGTCAATTGATTCTATGAATGATGCACTTGAAATTACGTCAAAACGGAATTCATGAATGTAACTTTGTGCTAAGAAGTGCCTTAATGTTATGAGTTAGACAGTGACCAAAAATCAGCATTGTGCAAGTTAATTAAGACTAAATAAAAATGCATATGAATCTGGAAAATTTCTAAAAAATAAAAGAATGAGGCCATTAGGAATTGAACCCGTGACCTCATCCTTGGGCGAAATAGACACGGAAAAGGGTGAGGGCTGGGGGGTTCGATCCTGGGTCTGAGCAAGGGTATGAATAAGAGAAAAATTAATGAGGGGAGTGGGATTCGAACCCACCACCCCTCGGTCAGAATTCATGAAGAGTAGAATGGAAACTAAAAAGAAAAAGGTGTTGGGGCTAAGGGGAATCGAACCCCTTAGCTACTGCCCACGAAAATTAAATGATAAAACAAGTGAGGACATGGGGGTTCGATCCCATGACCTCACTGTACATGCTCCTAACTTAGAGAAAATATTAAAAATATAATTATGGGGCTGTGGGGGTTCGAACCCACCACCTCATAGCCCTTAGCAAAAACTTATTAAAAGAAAGGAGGCTGTGGGGGTTCGAACCCACAACCTCCTTACTTGGGCGAAATTAAGAGAAAAATAAAAGAGGCTGTGGGGGTTTGATCCCACAACCTCTTGGTTTAAGAAAGAATAGGAGAATATTATGCTAATGAAAAATAAAAAGTGGGGTTGTGGGGACTAGAACCCACAACCCATCGGCCAATGCAAGAGAGATTTAAAATAGAAAAGTAAGCCTTCAAATTAAATATTGTGATTTGACTTAGATTTTTAAATGTTATGAATATTAGAATAAAATCAATTAAAAATGTAAATGATATCCAATTGATTCAAGACTTGGGATTCCTTGCCCAAATTTCCGTATTGATACATAAATCATACGTGAACAAAACGTACAAGAATAAATGCCACCTACTTAGATCTAATTCAAGATCTTGACATAAATACAAGATACATAAGTCTTGTACAACATAATCTTAAAAATGTAAGAATTACTTAACAAACTACGAATAAAGCCTCATGGCTTGTGTGTATAGACTCATAATTCTAACATACGTTCAAAAGTAAGTGAACCTAACATGTATGAAATGAAATGATGAACCCTAGAAGGGTTAAGTATGAGTGTAAATACACTAAATGGCCAAGTGCATTGGCATATGATGAGATGAACAATGAAATGATGAAATGAACATTCACATAATAAAAGGTGAGTAACTATGAAAAAGCAAAGGGGCTAATGATAATGAATGTGGTGACAACATGATATGAGGCTAATGTAAATGATGAGAGTAATCACAAATGAGCCTAAGTAAATGTTACCAACATGTACTCACCTATGAGGGTGTAAGATAATGAAGAGACAAGTCTCTATGAACACTCTAATAAGAGTATTGAGCTTAATACACTCAATACGAATGATGAGATGAGAAATCATCTAATGAGCTATGAAGTCCTCATATTAGAAGCCAGCTTCCATGACGTATGAGATGAATGTAATGGAACTTTATACTGAGCACCGATAGACTAGCTATGAGCGGTGATGCCTTCTTTCGGGAAGGGCGGAGGTTCACGTAACTCTCATGAGATGAGACTGTCCGGCTTGCCGGATATGGGTCTCCTTATATCTCCTAGTCTTCGAACCTATACTGCCAATATAGGGATCTGGCGGGGTTAAATTCCCATATACGCTAGCATGTTATTGGATTATTTTGGCCGGTGATTCCACCTCTTTTCGGTGTGAGGAAGACACTGGATTTCATGATGCTCACATGATCTATGTCGGTTAAAGTTAAAGTTCCCAATGAATGAATGAGGCCAGCCTCAAATGATGCACATAATGAAATTAATGAATACCAAAGGTGTTAGGATAGGATAATCAAAAGGTGAGTTAGATTCAAGTAATGACATTAGGTCATTCTTGGTCATTGCACAACGAACCTAATGAAAGTCTTAAACTACATCCTAGGTATAACTGGTGGTTACACTGGACTATGAACGAAATGAAATGAAGTACGTATGAATGAACGAAGCAGACTCTATGTTTACTAATGAAGACTCCCTAGTTGAGGTCCCTTATGTTGAGCCCGCATTTTGTAAAGTCTTAATGTCAAGTCCATGATTCCAAGGTCTCATGGCATATGAATGAATGATATGAAAGAAGTTATGTGCTACATGTAAAATGTACTGTATGCTATATGATATATGCTATGTGTAAATGTTATGTGCTGTGTGCAAATGTGAAAAGTATGATGATGTATGTTATTCTCATGGTATCACTTTCCTAATACAAATTTGGAAAGCTCACTTACTTTCCTAATCCAAATTTGGAAACTTTCCTAATCTCAATTTGGCAAGTCCACTGACTTGACTTCCAAAAATCATGTTGTTAGGAAAGAGCTATTCTTTCTCATGCATGTCCTTGGTGTGTGCTTGCATATACCCATACTTAGTACAAGTGTGTACTAACCCTATACAAACTCTACTATTTTAGGTGCAGGCACAGGTGGATGGTAGAGCTACAGGATTATCGCTGCAGTTATCCGGACGTCCAACATTCATCCGGTTTTGGTAGGTCCTCATGCTTTTGAGGATGCTACTGTTTATGTTCTAGCTTAGTTTAGTAGTTGAGCTAGTGGAGCATGTTCCACTAGCGTTTCTTTCTTATTTTATTCAGACTATGTATGGATGCCATTTTGGCAATTATACGATTATGTTATTGAACTATTTCTTTCATTTTATTATCTCTTAATGTTTAGATGGTTGATGTTGAACGAATTACGAATGTATTAGAAATGTTTAGTAAAAAATGTTTAGAAACAAAAAGATTCAAATTTTCCGCTAAAATTAACCTATGTAAAGTAAGAATGACGTAAGTAGGCTTGTCTGCGACCTCTGAGTGGTCAACGATGCCGGTCTCATCTGGGGTCTAGATTCCAGTCGTGACAGAAACAGCCCAAAATCTTATTTGGACCTAGCTGCAAAGTTGCAGGCACCATCGACGCCTGGCTAATCGATGGACAATATCCCAATCCAACGAACCGTCATATTGGTCCGTGGTTTGGGTCATACACTGGTCCTTGGAAGGCCATCCCTCCACGCCTAAGTCCTGACCAACTCCCTCCACCTAAGGGGTGTCGACCAGACTATTGGGCGTCGATTGCCTCCGTAGGTGGGACTGCCTTTGGCAGTTTTGGCCACCAAGATGGGTCCTTCTTCAAGAACCCTTGGTTGGTCCTTGGGGACTTTTGCCCGAAGGTTTCCAACCCGAATATGATCGTATACAATTTTAGGACCTCCCACATCAATTTAGTCCAAAAGGAACACATAAAAGTCGACGAAACATGCCAAGACACACAAGGTCATTTCAAAGCAAACCTTTCAAAAGTCATGGACATTCTTGGACGTTTGACCTCCAAACTTCATGAAAGTCAACACTCTGACTATACACACTATTATAACTCATATAAGGACCCCATAATCTCATGACTCACACACATAATCACATAAGGACACATAAGGCATATAGGTTACTAGTCGTCGAACGTCTTGGTCATCCCTGTACGTTTGATTTCCAATTCACCTAAATCCTTAGACACTGCCTCATTACCACATTATAAACCATTTTAGTACCTTAGAACCTCATGAAAAACATGTTAGGCTATAGTTTCACCTAAGTCATTTTATAGGTATTACACACGCCACACTTATGAATGAGAGACTATGTGATACTTAGGAAATTCTTGTCTTCTTGGTAATCCTATGTCGTGCCTCAAGAGTGTTAAATCTATGTGTCCTGTTTATTCTAACCTTTTCATTGTGGTTATAGGTTATGAATACTAGAATGGGAGCAGCAAGAAGAGTTGAAGAAGAGATTGCTAATGCGGGAGCTCCTCCCAAGACAATCAAGCTCCTCTACAAGGCAATCAAACTCCTCCTCAAGAACAAGTTCATTTGCATGATCAAGCTCCCGTAAATCCTCCGGCTATAAAGGATGGAGATAAAAGATCATATTTTCTATGGTTGGCTCAAGCTATGACTACTCAAGCTCAAGCCATATCTACGCAAGATCAAGCCATGACGGCTCAAGCAAACCGGGAAGTTGGACCCCCTATGCACCAAAATGCTAGTACCATGGCTTCTCTCTTGAGGGACTTCACTAGGATGAACCCTCCTATGTTCTTTGGGTCTAAGGTTAATGAAGACCCCCAAGACTTTATTGATGAGGTCTATAATATCTTGTATTCTATGGGGGTAAGTTCAAATAAGAAGGCCAAGCTACCAGCTTATCAACTCAAGGATATGGCTCAAACTTGGTATACTCAATGGAAGGACAATAGGGCTTTGAGAGCGGGTCCCATAAGTTGGGAGGTGTTTAGAAGGGGCTTTCTTGATAGGTTCTTCCCAAAGGAGAAAAGGGAGGATAAAATTGTAGAGTTCATCAACCTTCGTCAAGGAGGTATGAGTGTACTTGAGTACTCTTTGAAGTTCACTTAGCTGTCTACGTATGCCTCTTCTTTAGTGTCAAACCCGAGGGATGTAATGAACTATTTTGTGATGGAAGTGTCCGATGATCTATTTGAATAGTGTCATTCTACGATGCTTCATGACAAAATGGACATTTCTCATTTGATGGTGCATGCTCAACAACTGGAAGAAAGTAGGCTTAAGAAGAAGATTAAGGATGCTAGGCAGACAAGGGCGTATGAGGGAGGTACTTCTAAGGGTACGTTGGAAATTCAAGACAAACGTAACTTCAAGAAGAGGTTCTCCAATAAAGTTCCTTATAATTTCCCTAAGTCTAGAAATGAGAGGGTGTCTAACCCTAGGTACCAAAAGGGAAGAGGTGGTAATTCACTAAGTGAGAAACCTACTTGTGGTAAGTCGGGTAAGAAGCATATGGGTTAATGTCTAGTTGTGATGGATATTTGTTATTGTTGTGGAAAGAGTGGCCATAAGGTGAGGTATTGTCCTATGGTAAGGGGTCAAGAAAAGGGGAGAAGACACACTCAAGCAAGTGGTCTTAGTTACGATGCTTCAAAGAATAACCATTTCTATGCTCTCCGCTCTAGGGGTGATCAAGAGGAATCTCCCAATGTTGTCACCGGTATGTTACAAGTCTTTTATATTGATGTCTATGTTTTACTATATCTCGGTGCCACTTTATCTTTTGTAACTCCTTTAGTGTCCATGAAATTTGATCAGTTACCCGATGTCTTAATTGAACCTTTTTCGGTTACTACCCGGTGGGTGACTCCGCTGTTGTTAAAAGAGTCTATAGGAATTGTCCTATAATGTTGTTCAATAGAGTTACCTTAGTTGATTTGGTAGAACTTGATATGGTTGATTTTGATGTCATTTTGGGAATGGATTGGTTGCATGCTTGTTTTGCATCCATTGATTGTAGGACGAGGGTAGTTAAGTTCCAAATTCCTAATAAACTCGTCCTAGAGTGGGATAGGGGAAACTCAACCCTTAGAGGTCGAATCATTTCTTGTCTAAAAGCTTTTAAGATGATTTCTAAAGGGTGTCTCCAACATATTGTGGGGGTCAAGGACCTAGAATCCCAAACTTCTTCTTTAAGAGTGGGTCTCCGTAGTGAAGGATTTTCCGGAAGTCTTTCCCGAACCCGGAATCCCTCTTGAACGGGGAATAGACTTTGGTATTGACTTATTGCCGGACACAAATCCCATTTCAATTCCTCCTTATTGGATGGCTTTTGCCGAATTGAAAGAGTTGAAGGCTCAACTCAAAGATTTACTAGACAAAGGTTTCATACAACCTGGCATTTCTCCATGGGGTGCTCCGGTGGTATTTGTGAAAAATAAGGATGGGTCCCTTAGGATGTGCATTAATTACTGCCAACTAAGTAAGATCACCATAATCAAAAAGTATCCTCTCCCTTTGATTGATGATCTATTTGATCAACTCAAAGGTGCGAGTTACTTTTCGAAAATTAATTTGAGGTGGGGATATCACCAACTTAGGGTGAGAGGTGAAGACATTCCTAAAACGGTTGTATGAACTAGGTAGGTCATTATGAGTTCCTAGTCATGTCTTTTGGGTTGACAAATGCCCCAGCGGTGTTTATGGACCATATGAATAGAGTGTTCTAGAATTACCTTGATCCTTTTGTAATTCTCTTCATTGATGATATCTTGGTGTATTCTAAGAGTGAGGATGAGCATATGGGCCATTTGAGGGTTGTATTGCAAGTCCACAAGGAACATCAACTCTTTGCTAAATATAGTAAGTGTGAATTTTGGTTGAGATCAGTTGCGTTTCTTGGTCATATTATCTCAAGTAAGGGTATAGAGGTCGATCCGAAGAAAACAGAGGTTATTAAGAATTGGCCTAGACCTTTGACTCCAACCGATATTAGAAGTTTATTGGGCCTAGCCTGTCACATCCAGAGAGCACCCACTAGAAGTTAGGGCACTCTTTGAGTGCGACACAGCGTACTTGACCTCTGGGAGGTCTTGTACAAGCCCTTTTGTATCGTTCATAGCATATACATATATGAAAAGTAGTGCAGAATTAAAACTTTTCATAACATTCGAATAGTCATTAAAAATCTTCTTCATATAAAAACCATAGGAAATACTAAGTCTCATATCATCAAATCCTTGACACAAGAATACCTGGGGCACGGCCTATACATCAAAATAGAGTACTACTAAGTCTATTACAAGATTTCGAAATAAGAAATAAAAAGACATTTATTCCCTCGAGTCAAATGAGGACATACTTCAAACTTGCTTGAAAGATCCTATAGTCCAAGCTTCGCTCCCAAAAGCACCTTCACCTATGAATCACCTTAGAGATATATAAAAGTATGGAATTAGTACAAACAGTTGTATTAAGTATGGCATAATGCATAAAATCATGAAAACGGACATTTGTTGGAAACATGCTCTTTGCTTGTTTTTGCTCCCTTCCGTTACTATTCCTAATTTCACTTAGGATTCCATCCCGGAACTCGGTCCGTCCCCTCAATTGGTATCAGATCCAAATTGGACGGTAAAGGTATGAGTAGGAGCAGCTAAGTCCCTACGCTGCCCTTGGGAGGACGGCGTCAAAACTTAGGTTGCGGTCGGGGTGGTAAGTTCGGAGTATGGTAGTTGTTGTTCTTCTTCCACTTGTCTTCTTAGTTTTATTCCTTGAAGTAGGGTAACCGAATAATTCCCAATTTAGACGTTAGCAAGCCCGTACTTTCCGTTGGATTAGCTTAGACTGTGTGTGTCGTAGATCCAGACCCGGAGGGTGCTCCCATCGCCATGCCTTTAGGAATAAGATCAAAGAAAATTAGTGAAAAAGGTAACAACAATTACTACACAAAGAATTTATTGTTCCGATAGTAATCTTTAAAGTAGACATTTAAGCCCAAGGATAGTGTTTTTCTCCCCGCTAAATTTTCCCCTAAATTAAAATGAATTCACCTATACATCAAAATATTTTAAATAGTATTAACATCTTTACAACCTCTAATAAAATTGCAAAAATTGAAAATGATCTACATAATTGGAATATTCCTAAAAACACTTTAAAAAGGTTTATAAAACAGGACACTTTGATTTTATTAGAAATTATAATATTAAGATCTCTGGTCTACCATCGCTATTAATAAAAATATTGAAACTATTAGATTATTAGAAACCAATGATATTAATAGATATAAGAGGAATTATAAATTTCTTCACATAGGACTTGTCCAGGTAGCAGTCAAACCATTATATAGATTGGGTTTAGATGTACCCATATGTCTTCTTTTAAGAGATAATAGATTATTAAAATTTGATGATTCATTATTAGCAGTACTACAAAGTAACCTTGCCAATGGTCCGGTATACTTTAATTGTTATCCAAATTATTCAATAGATATTAATGATCAAAATATAATTGATACAATAACTTTAAATGTTAAAACCAAAATAAAGCTAATACTAGAGAAATAGCCATAATATATAGGGTATATTATAGACTAATGAAAACTACCTTAGCCCCTAAGGCTAAAATAATAAGTAATAATGGAGTTACCATGCTCATGGAAGCAAATCATAACCATAATAACGCCTTTGTCCCAAAGATGATAAAATGGGATGATATATTAACAAACGATGATTGGCATTTTGACTCCATAACGGAGCCAGAAATTAAAGAAGAGAATCCACATATTGACCAAGTAATTCAATTTCCAGATGGATCCATAGATTTAAAATTTGTAAGATCCCAATCTTATAATCAAATCTCTACATGTAAAAGAATGTCATTTTCTAGACCTTCTTTCTCCATAACTAAGGAGGAAGATGACATATCCTTATAAGAGATAGATAAAAAACTAAAGGGGGTAGATTGCTTAGAAACTATTCCCAAAATACAACATAGGAATTCGAAGCCCATAAAATTCCCAAGTCCCACTTCTCAAATTCAAGAAATAAAAAATTATATTGGCATGATTCATTTTGACGAACCTTTTGAACCGGACTTTAATTATTTAAATAATCTTTGGACTAGTCCAGAGAATTTTATTAAAAAACAATGGTATATACAAAGATATGCTTTATCAGATAGATTAACCTTTAGAAATAAATGGTTTAGTGATATGAAAACATTAAAATGTAACATAGAATTTTTTAAGTGGTTTGAATACACAGGAAAATTAGATGACCAAAAAGAGTCATTAAATATGTTGGTTAATAAATGGTATACTAATAACAAGGTAGTTGAATCTAAAATTCCTCCTTTAGAAGAAATTAGTCTACCCGTTGATGGTAGAATTATTACTGCCTCACCTTTTAAAATGGATATAGTTGATACTAAAGGAGACCCCAAAAATAAAGATATAAATAGAATTCTGCAACAAAATAATTATACAAATCAACTACTTTATGTAGTCTCTAACCAAATTCTTGAAGCCAATTCTAGATTAGTTTTTAAGGATAAACCAAATCCTTCCTACAATAAAAACTGAAAACTAGAAACTCATCCAATATTTAAACTACCAGAATTTTCTAACGAGAAATTCCCTGGATTTCAAGAAATGTTTGAATTCACTAATGATCTTATAGAAATAATTAATAAAAAACTAAAAACGACAAATATTAATACCTTGTACGAAAATGATAAAGATATTAATAAATTAAGTTCAAATTATTCTAATAAAAAGAAATATTATAAGAAATCTTCTTTTCTGGATATGCAATACGAAGAAAATGAGTTTTTATCTCATACTTCGCATTCGGGAAGAGAAATAGCTGAATGGAATATTGATGGACTAGTGGAACATCAAATTTATGATAAATTACATGAAATGGGAATGACCATTACATCTTATAAACTGAAAAATTTATCAGATAAACAATCCACTACTATTTACATCTGGATTTACCGACACATTAAAAAATTGGTGGGATAATTATCTCATAGAAGATAATAGGCAAAGTATATTAAATACTACAACTATTAACCCAATTATTAAAGAAGTATCTTAAGGATAAACTATAGAGAATATAGTCCTAGAAGATGTCACTACCACCTTACTTTATAACATAGCTAAACATTTTATTGGAGAACCTCAACTTTTCAAGTATAGAAGTTTAGAAATATTATCTAATCTATCTTGCCCAAAGTTGGACGATTTTTGATGGTATAAAGATATTTTCTTCAACAAATTTATGATTTTAAAAGACTGTAATCACGATTATTGGAAAGAAAAATTTATTAGTGGTCTACCCAAGTTATTTGCTGAAAAGGTTAGAATAAAATTAAAAGATAGATTTGAAGGAAAAATTCCTTACAATCAATTAACCTATGGTGATCTCATAAGTTTTATAAATATTACTGGACTAGAATTATGTACAGATATAAAACTTAAGAATCAACTATAAAGAGATAGTAAAATATCTCAAAAGGAACTAGGAAACTTTTGTCAAGACTTTGGTTATATTAAACTATCCGCCCCATCAAGAGAGACTTTTGAAAAAGGGAACAATAAAAATAAACATAAATCAGAGAAACCCCGCCGTTACAAAAGAAGGTTCAAAAAATCTAACCATAACCCTGGTAAAAATAGATTTAAACCAAACAACACTGAAAGATGTCAGGGTTGTGGAAAAACCGGACATCAAGCCAAAGACTGCCGAACCACTAATAAAAACAAAGAAAATATTAATATGTTAATTCTGGAAGAAGAAGTTAAGGAAAAATTATATTCTATTTTAGAAGAAAAGATCCGATAAAAATCTTAGCAACGACGATCAGATAGAGATAACCTATAGTTCTGAAGATAGTAAGTCATCCGACACTTGCGAATGTGGTAGTAGACGTTGAACCTGCAAAAACCTGGCTCTGATACCAATTGAGGGGACGGACCGAGTTCCGGGATGAAATCCTAAGTAAAATTGGGCAGAGTAACGGAAGGGAGCAAGAACAAGCAAAGCTTAAAACAAAACTTTAAGAAAGTTTGAAGAAAAGAGAATAACAAAAGTAATAGTAAAATTTAAATTTTAAAACATGAAAACAGATAAATAAAACAGTAGAGAGAATACTTACAATAAAACTTTTTATTGATTTAGTGAAAGAGAGAACATGGATGGGAGAAGGGAAAATGGAGAGAATTGTAGAGGCATTCAAAATCTCACACGACTTTGAAAAACCTCTACAATTATCTCCATTTTCCCTTCCACCATCCATGTTCTCTCTTTCCCTAAATCAATAAAAAGTTTTATTGTAAATTTTCTCTCTACTGTTTTATTTATTTGTTTAAAATTTAAATTTTACTATTACTTTTGTTATTCTTTTTTCTTTAAACTTTCATAAAGTTTTGTTTTAAGCTTTGCTTGTTCTTGCTCCATTCCGTTACTCTGCCCAATTTCACTTGGGATTCCATCCCGGAACTCGGCCCGTCAGCGTCGAAACTTATGTTGCGGTCGGGGTGGTAAGTTCGGAGTTTGGTAGTTGTTGTTCTTCTTCCACTTGTCTTACCATAAGTAGGTTACTCACTTAGTGAATTACCACCTCTTTTCGGGGTGGTAAGTTAAGAGTTTGGTAGTTGTTGTTCTTCTTCCACTTGTCTTCTTACTTTTATTACTTTAAGTAGGGTAACTGGATAATTCCCGATTTAGACGTTGGCAAGCCCGTACTTTCCGTTGGATTACCTTAGACTGTGTGTGTGGTAGAGCAAGACCCGGAGGGTGTTCCCGTCACCAAGCCTATAGGAATAAGATCAAAGAAAATTAGTGAAAAAGGTAACAACAATTACTACACAACGAATTTATTGTTCTGGTAGTAATCTTTAACGTAGACATTTAAGCCCAAGGATAGTGTTCTTCTCCCCGCTAAATTTTCCCTTGAATTAAAATGAATTTACCTACATATCAAAATATTTTAAATAGTATTAACATCTCTACAACCTCTAATAAAATTGCAAAAATTGAAAATGATCTACATAATTGGAATATTCCTAAAAACACTTTAAAAAGGTTTATAAAACAGGACACTTTGATTTTATTAGAAATTATTATATTAAGACTTCTGAGTCTACCATCGCTATTAATAAAAATATTGAAACTATTAGATTATTAGCAAACAATGATATTAATAGATATAAGAGGAACTATAAGTTTCTTCACATAGGACTTGTCCAGGTAGCAGTCAAACCATTATATAGATTGGGTTTAGATGTACCCATAATCTTCTTTTAAGAGACAATAGATTATTAAATTTTGATGATTCATTATTAGCAGTACTACAAAGTAACCTTGCCAATGGCCCGGTATACTTTAATTGTTATCCGAATTATTCAATATTTATTAATGATCAAAATATAATTGATACATTAACTTTAAATGTTAAAACCAAAAATATGAATAGTAAAGCTAGTACTAGAGAAATAACCATAATATATAGGGTATATATATCTTAGCCCCTAAGGCTAAAATAATAAGTAATAAAGGAGTTACCATGCTCATGGAAGCAAATCATAACCATAATAACGCCTTTGTCCCAAAGATGATAAAATGGGATGATGTATTAACAAACGATGATTGGCATTTTGACTCCATAACGGAGCCAGCATTTAAAGAAGAGAATCCACATATTGACCAAGTAATTCAATTTCCAGATGGATCCATAGATTTAAAATTTGTAAGATCCCAATCTTATAATCAAACTACATGTAAAAGAATGTCATTTTCTAGACCTTCTTTCCCCACAACTAAGGAGGAAGATGACATATCCTTATAAGAGATAGATAAAAAACTAAAGGGGGTAGATTTCTTAGAAACTATTCCCAAAAATACAACATAGGAATTCTAAGCCCATAAAATTCCCAAGTCCCACTACTCAAATTCAATAAATAAAAAAATATATTGGCGTGATTCAGTTAGACGAACCTTTTGAACCGGACTTTAATTATTTAAATAAACTTTGGACTAGTCCAGAGAATTCTATTAAAAAATAATGGTATATACAAAGATATGCTTTATCAGATAGATTAACCTTTAGAAATAATGGTTTAGAGATATGAAAAGATTAAAATGTAACATAGAAATTTTTAAGTTGTTTGAATACACTGGAAAATTAGATGACAAAAAAAAGTTATTAAATATGTTGGTTAATAAATGGTATACCACAAATAACAAGGTAGTTGAATCTAAAATTCCTCCTTTAGAAGAAATTAGGCTACCCGTTGACAGTAGAATTATTACTGCCTCACCTTTTAAAATGGATATAGTTGATACTAAAGGAGACCCCAAAAATAAAGATATAAATAGAATTCTGCAACAAAATAATTATACAAATCAACTACATTATGTAGTCTCTAACCAAATTCTTGAAGCCGATTCTAAATCAGTTTTTAAGGATAAACCAAATCCTTCCTACAATAAAAACTGAAAACTAGAAACTCATCCATTATTTAAACTACCAGAATTTTCTAACGAGAAATTCCCTGGATTCAAGAAAAGTTTAAAATCACTAATGATCTTATAGAAATAATTAATAAAAAACTAAAAACAACAAATATTAATACCTTGTACGAAAATGATAAAGATATTAATAAATTAAGTTCAAATTATTCTAATAAAAAGAATTATTATAAGAAACCTTCTTTTTCGGATATGCAATATGAAGAAAATGAATTTCTATTTCATACTTCGCATTCGGGAAAAGAAATAGCTGAATGGAATATTGATGGACTAGCGGAATATCAAATTTATGATAAATTACATGAAATGAGAATGACCATTACATCTTATAAAATGTAAAATTTATCAAATAAACAATCCGCTACTCTAATTACAGCTGGATTTACCGGAACATTAAAAAATTGGTGGGATAATTATCTCAGAGAAGATAATAGGCAAAGTATATTAAATACTACAACTATTAACCCAATTATTAAAGATAAATCTTCAGGACAAACTATAGAGAATATAGTCCTAGAAGATGCCACTACCACCTTACTTTATAACATAGCTAAACATTTTATTCGAGAACCTCAACTTTTGCAAGATACAAGTTTAGAAATATTATCTAATCTATCTTGCCCAAAGTTGGACGATTTTAGATGGTAGAAAGATATTTTCCTCAACAAGGTTATGATTAGAAAAGACTGTAATCATGATTATTGGAAAGAAAAATTTATTAGTGGTCTATCCAAGTTATTTGCTGAAAAGGTTAGAATAAAATTAAAAGATATATTTGAAAGAAAAATTCCTTACAATCAATTAACCTATGGTGATCTCATTATTTCTATAAATATTACTGTCTAGAATTATGTAGAGATATAAAATTTAAGAATCAAACAAAAAGAGATAGTAAAATATCTCAAAAGGAACTAGGAAACTTTTGTCAAGACTTTGGTTATATTAAACTATCCGCCCCATCAAGAGAGACTTTTGAAAAAGGGAACAATAAATTAGAGAAACCCCGTAGTTACAAAAGAAGGTTCAAAAAATCTAACCATGACCCTGGTAAAAATAGATTTAAACCAAACAACACTGAAAGATATTGGGGTTGTGGAAAAACCGGACATCAAGCCAAAGACTGCGCAACCACTAATAAAAATAAAGAAAATATTAATATGTTAATTCTGGAAGAAGAAGTTAAGGATAAATTATATTCTATTTTAGAAGAAAAGAATTCTCCTCCGATAAAAATCTTAGCAACGACGATCAGGTAGAGATGACCTACAGTTCTTAAGATAGTAAGTCATCCGACACTTGCGAATGTGATAGTAGAAGTTGCACCTGCAAAACCCTGGCTCTGATACCAATTGAGGGGACAAACCGAGTTTCGTGACGGAATCCTAAGTGAAATTGGGCAGAGTAACGAAAGGGAGCAAGAACATTCAAAGCTTAAAACAAAACTTTAAGAAAGTTTAAAGAAAAGAGAATAACAAAAGTAACAGTAAAATTTAAATTTTAAAACATGAAAACAAATAAATAAAACAGTAGAGAGAATACTTACAATAAAACTTTTTATTGATTTAGGGACAGAGAGAACATGGATGGGAGAAGGGAAAATGGAGAGAATTGTAGAGGCATTCAAAATCTCACACGACTTTGAAAAACCTCTAAAGTTATCTCCATTTTCCCTTCTCCCATCCATGTTCTCTATTTCCCTAAATCAATAAAAAGTTTTATTGTAAGTATTCTCTCTACTGTTTTATCTATTTGTTTTCATGTTTTAAAATTTAAATTTTACTATTACTTTTGTTATTCTCTTTTCTTTAAACTTTCTTAAAGTTTTGTTTTAAGCTTTGCTTGTTCTTGCTCCCTTCCGTTACTCTGCCCAATTTCACTTAGGATTCCGTCCCGAAACTCGGTCCGTCGGCGTCGAAACTTAGGTTGCGGTTGGGGTGGTAAGTTTGGAGTTTGGTAGTTGTTGTTCTTCTTCCACTTGTCTTGTTAGTTTTATTCATTGAAGTGGGGTAACCGGGAATTATCTGGTTACCCCACTTCAAGGAATAAAACTAAGAAAACAAGTGGGAGAAGAAGAACAACTACCTAACTCCAAACTTACAACCCCGAAAAGAGGTGGTAATTCATTAGGTGAGAAACCTACTTATGGTAAGTCTAGTAAGAAGCATGTGGGTTAATGTCTAGTTGGGACGGATAATTGTTTTTGTTGTGGAAACAGTGGCCATAAGATGAGGGATTGTCCTATGGTAAGGGCTCAAGAAAAGGGGAGTATCCACATTCAAGCAAGTGGTCTTAGTTACAATTCATCTAAGAATAACCGTTTTTATGCTCTCCGCTCTAGGGGTGATCAAGAGGAATCTCCCAATGTTGTCACCGATATATTACAAGTCTTTTATATTGATGTCTATGCTTTACTATATCCCGGTGCCACTTTACCTTTTGTAACTTCTTTTGTGTCCATTAAATTTGATGAGTTACCTGATGTATTAATTGAACCTTTTTCGGTTACTACCCGGTGGGTGACTCCGTTGTTGTTAAAAGAGTCTATAGGAATTATCCTATAATGTTGTTCAATAGAGTTACCTTGGTTGATTTGGTAGAACTTGATATAGTTGATTTTGATGTCATTTTGGGAATGGATTGGTTGCATGCTTGTTTTGCTTCTGTTGATTGTAGGCCGAGGGTAGTTAAGTTCCAATTTCCTAATAAACTCGTCCTAGAGTGGGAGGGGGAAAACTCAATCCCTAGAGGTCGAATCATTTCCTTTCTAAAGCCTTGTAACATGATTTATAAGTGGTGTCTCTACCATATTGTGAGGGTCAAGGACCTAGAATCCGAAACTTCTTCTTTAGAGTGGGTCTCCGTAGTGAAGGATTTTCTGGAAGTCTTTCCCGAACACAGAATCCCTCATGAACGGGAAATAGACTTTGGTATTGACTTATTGCCGGACACAAAGCCCATTTCAATTCCTCCTTATCGGATGTCTCCTGCCTAATTGAAAGAGTTCAAGGCTCAACTCAAAGATTTACTAGACAATGGTTTCATACAACCTAGTACTTCTCCATGGGGTGCTCCGGTGTTATTTGTGAAAAATAAGGATGGGTCCCTTAGGATGTGCATTTACTACCGCCAACTAAGTAAGATCACCATAAACAAAAAGTATCCTCTCCCTATGATTGATGATTAATTTGATCAACTCCAAGGTGCGAGTTAGTGTTGGAAATTTGAGGTTGGGATATCACCAACTTAGGGTGAGAGGTGAAGACATTCCTAAAACGGCTGTACGAACTAGGTATGATTATTATGAGTTCCTAGTCATGTCTTGTGGGTTGACAAATGCTCCAGCGGTTTTTATGGACCATATGAATAGAGTATTCTGGAATTACCTGGATTCTTTTATAATTCTTCATTGATGATATCTTGTTGTATTCTAAGAGTGAGAATGAGCATATGGGCCATTTGAGGGTTGTATTGCAAGTCCTCAAGGAACATCAACTCTTTGCTAAAAATAGTAAGTGTGAATTTTGGTTGAGATCGGTTGCGTTTCTTGGTCATATTATCTTAAGTAAGGGTATAGAGGTCGATCCGAAGAAAACGGAAGCGGTTAAGAATTGGCCTAGATGTTTGACTCCAACCGATATTAGAAGTTTATTGGGCCTAGCCTGTCACATCCAGAGAGCACCCACTAGAAGTTAGGGCACTCTTTGAGTGCGACACGGCGTACTTGACCTCTCGGAGGTCTTGTAAAAGCCCTTTTGTATCATTCATAGCATATACATATATGAAAAGTAGTGCGGAATTAAAACTTTTCACAATATTCGAATAGTCTTTAAAAATCTCCGTAATATAAAAACCAGAGGAAATACTAAGTCTTATATCATCAAATCCTTGACACAAGAATACTTGTGACATGGCCTATACATCAAAATATAGTACTACTTAGTCTATTACAATACTTCGAAATAAGAAATAAAAAGACATTTATTCCCTCGAGTCAAATGAGGACATACTTCAAACTTGCTTGAAAGATCCTATAATCCAAGATTCTCTCCCAAAATCACCTTCACCTATGAATCACCTTCGAGATAGATAAAAGTATGGAATTAGTACAAACAGTTGTACTAAGTATGGCATAATGCATAAAATCATGAAAATGGACATTTATTGGAAACATGCTCTATTTGATTAAACCATCATCGTATAAGCATAAGAACAACATTTAACACCTTAGAGAAACATAAGATAACACTTAAAACATTTTATTACAATTTAAGGACATTAGAGTGAACTATGTCACTGTTACAGTGAATTAATTCACTGTTACACCGAAGTTCTTTAACTGTAACTTCGCAGTGAACCCTTTTAAACATGCAACATTCTCACTAAAAGTTATCCTAAGACACACTTAAGTGAGACAAAGAGAGACTTCCCATACACCCTCTCTAAGCACACCTAAATGATCCTTAAGACTACCTATAATGAGGTAAATACACTTACAATACACCAAACACATAACATGAGATCCACCTACCAAAGGTGATTCTAAGGTTCACTTGAGTGAGTTGTGAAGCGACCTCCCATACAATCCCTTCAGACAAACTTAAGAGATCCTTTAGAGTACCTAGGATAAGATCATTCTCATTTAATATAATAACATACATATAATATGACATTCTCCTTTCCAAAGGTTATCAAAGACTTACTCAAGTAATTGAAGAAGAGAATGCCCATACTTGACGTCTCCCAAATTACCTAAATAATCCTTAAGTCTACCTAAATCTGGATCATGTCTAATGTATCAACCAACTTCCCTATCTATAGTCTGTCTTAAGACTTCCCTAGGTAAGATATGAAGTGACCATTCCTATGCCCCCTTCACACCTTAACTAGACAACCCTTAAACTACTCTAGGTAAGTACTCATTTAATTAATATGCTTTCTAACTTAAGTCGTCATCTTCTTTAGTTCATTTAAGAGACATTCATCACATAAGGACATTCGCGTAATGGTCTTGAAGAAGACCTAGGGACTCACTCACTAACATCTTCAAAGACTATTGTGCAATGTCAAGATAGCGTGCCATCGCACCACCTAAACTTCATAAAACTTCTCCAATACTATAAGGTATCCCATATAATGAGAATAGGCAATAACCGACATAGACCATGGTATCAAGGCATGGAATCCGGAGTTGTAACCTACTCTGATGGAGGGTGTTTTATTTGCCAATGGTAGAACTTGGACACATCCCATGTAGGCACATGGTTAAGGAATATGAAGGATTTCTTTGTACTCTATCCTCATGCCTAACTAGAGATACTCCCCTTACCATACTCACTCGGTGCTAGACTTTGTTCTCATAGACTATTTCAATAAAGGAGTACATGAAGAGGTTCTATATCTAGTTCATAGCCCAATCACATTAACCAAAGAGGTCCCCTAGGGTTGCCTTACAATGGTCAAGAGGATATCTTAATGATTTTCCTAAGGATTATTTCATGTTGTTCCAGCCAACCAACCTTAAGTCCAGTATTCACACAAGAAGGATAACATTACGACTTTCGACTTCCAGGATATCATGACCTTACAACTAGGTTGAAGGTTCCACATAAAGGACCTTCTGAGCAATGTTCAAGGTCACATGTCATTCATACATACAATACTAAGAGGCTTTAGCATCCTAAGTCAAGAAGTCATATTCTCATTATACATGTATGAAGTAAGGGACTGAGGTCTACCTAAACAAAACATATCAATACTTTACCTTATCACATATTGCATAACTTTCAAGTAGCACATAAGAACAACCAAGTAACTTTAGGTCACTCTATACACTATTATAGGATTATAAACATAACAAGACTCATATAGCAGATTAGGAAGAATCATGCATCAACTCTAAGACTACACACATATGACATAGTCATAGTCTAACATGATCACCTAATGTCAATAGAAGAACACATACTTTCACCTTAATAACAAGTAGATAGATATGATCATACTTCACATAAATCAACTACATAAATCATCATAGTATATCAAGTAGTGCCGACAAGACCATGATCACCATAATACATAAAGTAATGCGAACGAAGCCACATCATTCACAAGTAAAGCACATAGCACCGCCACCATAAGTGGACCATACCAATCGCAACATAAGTCAAGACCTACATTACATAAAATAAAGAGAATTAGGGCAGCGTACCACCAATCCATTCTCACCACTTCAATCCATATCTAAATCACCCAATACAATACCAAAAGGCCCTTACCCATGGCCATGATCATCAATTCAATACAAAAATAATAATGCTCAATGAATATAAATTAATCCAATATAGATTTATCAATATAATACATCCTATACTTCATTCCAATACAATTCTTACATCATTCAATAACCCAATGAAAACTACACTAGAATTCATAAGCATTTAGATATAATCAAGTCACCCACAAAGTAGTAAAAAACTAGGGTTCATGAATTACATGGGTTCATAGATTAATTAGGTTAAAATCATGTAATTAACATCAATTTAATCAATATATAATGATTCAAGACGTTTTATGCAAGAACACATGGATAGATATCTAAATTGGACAAGTTCATCTTTAGAAGACTTTAGAAATCACTTTGGAGTTTGGCTCCTTGATGAAAAGAGTTTCAAGGATGAAGAACCAACATACCTTAATTGATGTTAATCCACGAAAATTGATGAATAATCACCAATCAAATCTTCAATCCATGCGTTTCCTTGAGTTTTGGCTTCAATGGAGTTCTAGAGAATTTCTTAGAGAATTTGGATTTTGATTTTAGAATAATGAATTCATCTAGGTAATTAGGAATTATAAACCCTCTTAATATACCTATAATACCCTTAGGAAACCACCCAAACAATTATTTGGACGTGTTTTGAATTTACCAATTCACCCCTTCACTTAATAGTGAAGCAGGTGAGTTGCAGGCACCATCGACGCCTGACCAACGACGGGCCGTCTCCCAACCAACAGACTGTCCTTCTGGTCCGTGTATTGGGTCAGAGACTGGTCCTTGGAAGTCCATCCTCCCACGCCTAAGTCCTGACCAACGCCCTTCACCTACTGGGCGTCGACCAGGCTACAGGCCGTCAATTGCCATCTGTAGGTGGGACTGCTTTTGGCAGTTTTGGCCACCAAGATGGTCCTTCCTGAAGGACCCTTGGTTGGTACTTGGGGATGTTTTTCCAGACGTTTCCAACCCTAATATGATCCTATATGAGTGTAGGACCTCTCACATCAATTTCATCCAATACTAACACGTAAAACTTGATGAAACATACTAAGACACACAAGGTCGTTTCAAGGCAAACCTTTCGAATGTCATGGACGTTCTTGGACATTTGACCTCCAAACTTCATGAAATTCAACACACTGTGTATACAAACTATTATAACTCATATAAGGACCCCATAATCTCATGAATCACACATAAGTACATAAAAACACATGAGGCCTATATGTGACTAGTCGTCGAACGTCTTTGTCGTCCCTTGACGTTTGACTTCCAATTCACCTAATACTTTTAGATTGCCTCATTACCACATTATAAACCATTTTAGAACCTTATACCCTCATTACAAACATGTTAGGATCTAGTTTAACCAATGTTGTTTTAGAGGTATTACATAGTTGGGTAGTATAGAAGGTTTGTTGATGGGTTTGCATCCATTGCTTCTCCTTTGACAACCCTAATTGAAAATAAGTTTAAGTTTGAGTGGACGGAGGCTTGTGAAATAATCTTCCAAGAGTTGAATGATAAACTTACCTACGCTCCGGTATTTATATTGTGATGCTTCTCTAGTAGGTTTTGGTTGTGTCCTCATGCAACATGGTATGGTGATAGCTTATGCCTCTAGACAAATCAAGGTTCATGAGAAAAATTATCTTACTCATGATCTTTAATTAGCGGCCGTAGTGTTTGGTTTGAATATGAAGACACTACTTATATGGTGTTCATGTGGATGTATTTATCGACCACAAGAGTGTTCAATATATGTTTACTCAAAAGGAGTTGAATCTCCGACAAAGAAGATGGTTGGAACTTTTGAAGGATTATGACATGAGTGTTCTCTACCACCTCGGCAAGGCTAACGTGGTTGTGGATGATTTAAGTCGTATAACTATTGGTCATGTGTCTCATGTGGAGGAAGGTAAGAAAGATCTACTGAGAGATGTCATAGATTGGTCTGGTTGGGTGTTTGGCTAGAAAATTCTCCAAAAGGTGGTTTCATGGTTCATCCTAACCATGAGTCATTTTTAGTGGTTAAGGTGAAGTTTAAATAACATCTAAATCCTCTATTGATGGAGTTGAAGGAAATGGTTCTTAGAAAGTTTAATGAGTCATTCTCCCACGGGGGGGATGGTGTACTTCGGTACCAATGTAGATTGTGTGTGCCAAATGTAGATAGTTTGATGGGACAAATTTTAGAATAATCATGGTTCCCGATATTTTATTCATCCGAGTGCCACCAAAATGTATTGAGATCTTCAAGAGGTCTATTTGTGTGATCGTTTGAAAAGAGACATAACGGAGTTTGTGGCTAGGTGTCCTAATTGTCAACAAGTTAAGACCAAGAATCAAAGACCGTGAGGTCTTACCCAAGTAATGAATGTCCCAACTTAGAAGTGGGAAGATATTAATATGGACTTCATTGTTGGGTTGCTTCGAACCCAGAGGCAAAATGACTCAATATGGGTTATTGTGGATAGATTGACGAAATCCGCCCACTTTATTCACGTCAAGTCTATTTATTCGGAAATATGCTAGATTATACATTAATGAGATTGTGAGCTTACATGGGTTTCCTTTGTGCATCATTTCGGATAGAGGTCCTCAATTCACTTCTCGTTTTTGGAGATCTTTTCAAAAGGGGTTAGGTACACAAGTGAAACTTAGCATCGCTTTTCATCCTCAAATGGATGGCCAAGAGGAACGTACCATCCAAACCCTAGAAGATATTTTAAGAGCTTGTGTTATAGACTTCAAAGTTAATTGGGACGATCACCTACCGTTTATTGAGTTCTCTTACAATAATAGCTACCATTCCATTATTTCTATGGAACCTTTTGAAACACTCTATTGTATGAGATGTAGGTCTCCCATTGGATGGTTTGAGGTTGGTGAGTCTTCACTCCTTGGTCCCGAGATAATCTATGAGGCATTGGAAAGTTCGAATGATAAGGGATAGGTTGAAAACAATCTACAATCGGTAAAAATCATAATTCCGACAATCGAAGAAGACACCTTGAGTTTGAAATAGGTGATTTGGTCTATTTGAAGATTTCACCCATGAAATGGGTGATGAGATTTTGTAAAAAGGGAAAGGTTGACTATGAGTTGAAACTACCAAGTGAACTAGCTTCAGTTCATCCAGACTTTCATGTTTCCATGCTCAATATATGTATAGGCGACCCGGTATCTATTCTCCCTATTGAAGGGTTAGGGGTGAATTAGAGCATTTCTTATGAAGATGTTCCGGTATATATCCTATATCATCAAGTAAAAAAGTTGAGGAACTAAGAGGTGGCCTCCATGAAAGTCCTATCGATAAACCATCTAGTTGAGGGTGCAACATGGGAGGCCGAGGCCGACATGAAGTCCCGTTACCCTCATCTCTTTCCTCTTTGAGGTGTGTGTTTCCCCTAAAACAAAAATTATGAACAATGTGGAATTTGATGTGTTTTCTAAGTATTTGTATAACTTGGCAAGGATTCATGCTAAAATGAGTTTTCATGAAATTATGCTTTTATGTTCTACTTGCATTTGTATCAAAGGTGCATTCAACTTCTTGGGATTTGTAGTGAGCATGCTTTGAAATTGTCTTGAGAAGAAAAATTTCACGGTAACTCTTTGTGTTCATGTTGAGCTCATGTTGATAACGAGAAGGTAGTTCCTCATTATGTGTTAAGAAATGTACAGCTCTTGTATGTTGTGAATTGTGAATTGAGTTGCTAGGTGTATGGCTATGTTTATGTGTTGAAGGGAGTTATAAAGTACTCCTGTTAGCTGTGAATCATTTTTTTCATACGTTTTTGTTGTTGGTTGGACTTCTATTATTGAGTCTTTCTCTCCCTATAAAAAAAATAATTTAGGTGTCACTAGGGGATGAATGTTCCTAAGAGGGGGATAATGTAACACTAGGGAAGTTCTATGACTTAGTCTAGATCTTCACTTGATGAACTAAGCCTTAAACAATGTTTCTAAGTTTAAACAAAGGTTATAAACACAATTAGAAGGTGTTAGAGTCAAAATGTCAAGAAACGACCATGGCATCCGGAGATGTGTAAAAGATGAACTACTGTGCCTTGGTATGTTTCAAGGGGTTTAAAGAGTCGAAATAAAGTCAGATTTGGTGGAAAGGTGTGGTATACATGTTAGAGTGTGTTTAGGGTCGAAACGTTCGGGTACGACTCCCCAAGGACCACCCTAAGGGACCTTGAGGAGGACCCTTGCATTTGACCAAAAGTTTTTCATTTGACATTGGCTAATGACGACAAACGACGAGCCATCGATGGGTCAATGGCCCATCGATGGTTGTCGTATGTTGTAACACTACGAGAGTCAAAGACCAAATCTAGAGCCTCAAATGAGCATCCAAGACTTGAAACACTGTTCTAGGACCTAAAATAATGTATATGAGTCATTTAGGAAATTTTAGAGTCAGGACGTCAAGAAACGTCCATGACGTCCGGAGATTTGTGAAAAAGGTGCTACTGTGCCTTATCTTATTTTAAGGGGTTTTAGGATTCAAAATTTTTTTAAAATTGGTGAAAAGGTGTGAAACTAGTATTAGAACGTGTTTAGGGTCAAAACATCCGGGTATGACTCCGCAAGGACCACCCTAAGGGTCCTTGGAGGGGACACTTGAGTTTGACCAAACTCTGGCAAATTTAGCATTGTAGGCAGTGGCTACCTACGAATCCAATAGACGGGGCATCATCCTAGTGATGGGGCGTCGATGTCTCCATATTCCCACACTTAGACATTTTCCAAAAATGTCCAAAAATCATAATCTCTTACCCAATCGACGGACCTGCAGGACGTGGGTGCAGGGCCAGTCGACTAGCCTACGGACCGTAGGTCGGGGTCACGTAGGTCAGGCCTGCATTTTTCTGTTTGGTCTTAAGTTAGTTCATTTAATTATTTAGTTGATTAGGGGTTTAATTAAGGGTTAAAGGGTGGTTAATTTAGTTAGTTAAATGACTATATAAGCTACCGTAAGCCTAAACCCAACTTAACACCCCACAATTTCCCAAACTCAAATTACTCTTCCTTCTCTCTACTCTCTCTCTCCCAAAGAGGAACTCCATAGAATACAAAGGTCAAGGGATGTAGGGCTTCAAGAACATCATTTTCTCCATCAATATTCAAGTAATATTAAGGTATGAGAACTCTTCATCTTTGGGATTCTTTTGCCCAAAGGGTTCTTTCTAAATTGATTTCCAAAAGATGAATTGAACATGGGTTTCTTTCCAGTCCGAAATTGACCCTTCAAATTGTATTGTTCTTGATTTATAATGATTGTTATGTTTATATTATGTTGTATTATTTTTCAAATATGGTAGTTCGTGATGTTAAACCTAGTATATGGGAGAAGTGATAAATTGACCCCAATAACCCTAGGTTATGAACTAGTGTTGAATTGATTAGTGTTAATGAAATTGACTTACTTATTGTGTTAAATACTATTGTATGATGTTATTACACCTATTATTGGATGAAATTGGTTAGTTAATGGTAAGACCATGGATGATGGCTTCTGAAAGAGAATTGGTAAGACTTTGTGATCTTAAACCTTTACTTCAATTGTAATGGCTTGTACTTGATAATGAAGTTTAATTGAAGCATATTGTGTGATTAGGTTAAGTAGGTATTGGTATGATGATGCAATGAGATGTATTGATTATGTGGATTGTGAGATTATGATGAAGATGTAATGATACAAGATTGGCTATGAATTACCTATGTGCCTTACTATGAAATGATGATGATAATGTGTTAATCACATATGAGGGTAGTATTGAAAGGATGTTCTAATGCAATTCCTACTGAGATAACGACTATGACTACACAAGGGGTTACTCTCCTTTGACCTAAACTAAGTTATGATTGTTAAAGGAATACTTAAAGATATTTCAAAAGGGACTCTAGCTTAGTAGTGAGTGAACTAGTATTGAGGAGTGTCCCTTCCCAAGTAGGGAAGGTAGGTTTACTATTGTACTCATGAGATAGAGATTACAATGTCAATGCCATAAGGAGGGTCTCAAACATGTCTCTTAGTTCTTGAACTATGTTGCCCCCATAGGACTCCTAGCTAGTGGATCAAATTAGATGCTATGTCCATGTTTTGGTACTACCTTGGAAAGTAGTCCACCTTCTCTCAGTGTAGGGTTTTCATGAAATCGGATTCCACATTTAGCTCATGTGGTCTATGTCGGTTAAGGAAAGTGTTCCCGAAAGTGAAATGAAGTAATAAAGTGAACTTTAACTATGAGGACTTAAGGGGTTTGACTTAGTCTAGGTAGGGGTATGGAACTCTACATATACATTGCACCAGTTGTCTATAAGGAAGTCCTAGGAGGATGTTCTTATGTTCTTATGTTCATATAGAGTGAATTTAATGCATATGTTGACTTTACATATTGATGATTCTATATGATGTTTGTTACATATGAACATGTTGTTGGTCTATATTGCTAAATATGATGATGAATACTCATGATGCTATGTCATGTGAAGTTAGACATTATTTGTTACCCTTTGGTTGGTTTACTTGGTTGAGTGGGGTTATGGGGCTTCACTTGATCATTGCACTAGTAAGCTTGGTAAGGGGTTATGAGTAAGGGTCTTCTATATGTTGTAATATTATGAACTATTATATATGCATTGTCGCCATAACATGATGTTTGAGTTGTTTTGGTTATGAACTCTAATATGATACTACACATGTTTACTTGACTTAACTTGATGATGTTGGTCTTATGTTGAATATGCTATTGTCTTAAGGAACATATGATTATTGTCTTATATGTTTTCTTGGTTGTGCATAAGGTTTTTCAAAGTAACTTAGCATGGTTTTGAACAAATTTCCACTTTAGCATGATGTCTGAGTTAGTGTGTGCATATGTTTCCATACTTAGTACAAGTGGTGTACTAACCCATATTCTTTCCCTTTTCCCAAACAATGTAGGTTCGAGCCTTTGAAATATTGAGTCTACTTTGAAGAAGGCTTGATATCTTTCTCCAAGTGTGGGTATGTCCTCAAGATCCGAGGATGATGCTTTTTCCTATTCTACCTATGTGACTTGCTATAGTCAAAAGACATTACCTTCACTCTTATTGTCCAAGACGTTGTTGTAAGCCCTAAGTGGGAATTATATGATACATTTCTATTAGACTATATTTTGTATATGGTATATGTGACATAAAAGTAGAAGACTATGTAAGCTTCCTATGCGAGGTGTCTAAGTAAACTCCCTATATATATATATATATATATATATATATATATATATATATATATATATATGATGTGTAAGCGAGAGGTCTATGTAAACCTCATGATATTGATGTATATGAAATGTTTTAATTTTCAGCACTTTTAACCTATGAAATATAATGACGAATCCTAAGAGGCTAGTCTTAGTCCTCTCTGATGACGACAACGCCGGTTACGTCTAGGGGGTGCTCCCCGGATATGACAAACTTGATATCATAGCATGAGGTTGAATTTCATTAGGATCGATGTCTCATTTAACCACGTCTATGTAGATTCTTATTCATAATTGTGAAGCGCGCCACACATATGAATGAGAGACTATGTGATGCTTAGGAAATTCTCATATTTTTATATTCTTATGTCGTGCCTCTAGAGTCTTAATTTATGTGTTCTTTCACCTAAAACTCTTATTGTGGTTATAGGTATGACTACTAGAAGGGCACCCGCAATAAGGGTCAAAGAAGGGAATGCTAATGCGGTATCTCATGACAACCAAGCTCCTCCGCAAGAAAATCAAGTGCCTCCACTTGAGCAAGTTCCTATGGGTGATCAAGTTCCGGTTGTTCCTCCACCTATGACGGATGGAGAGATAAGGTACAATTTTCTCAATTTGTCCCAAGCCATGAACTCTCAAGCTAATGCCTTCACTTCTTAAGTCCAAGCTATGACGGTCCAAATAAATCGGGAAATGGACCCCGACTGCCTCAACATGCTAGCACTATGGCTTCTTGCTTGAGAGACTTTACTAGGATGAAACCTCATATGTTCTTAGGGTCAAAAGCGGATGAATACCATCAAGACTTTCTTGATGAGGTCTATAAGATCCTATTTTCTATGGGTGTGGCTTCGAATGAGAAGGTCGAGTTGGCAGACTATCACCTCAAAGATGATACCCAAACTCGGTACACACAATGGAGGGATAATAGGGTGCCAAGAGGTGGCCTAGTGACTTGGGAGATCTTCAAGAGGGCCTTCCTTGATAGGTTCTTTCCTAGAGAGTTGAGGGAATCTAAGGTGGAAGAATTCATCAACCTTCATCAAGGAGGTATGAGTGTACTTGATTACTCCTTCAACTTTACTAAATTTTCCAAGTATGCTTTGTCCCCAAGGGATGAGATGAGTCGTTTTCTTACGGGAGTGTCCAATGACTTGGTGGAAGGATGTCGTTCGGCTATGCTTCATGATAATATGAATATCTCTCTTTAAATGGTTCATGCTCAACAAGTGGAAGAAATTAGACTATGGAGGAAGAATAGAGAGTCCAAGAGGGACAAGTCTTATGAAGGTGGTTCTTCAAAGGGAAGGTTGGAAACCCAAGACAAGCCTAGCATCAAGAAGAGGTTCTCCAATCAAGTTCCATCAAAATTTCCCAAGGGTCGTGATGATAGGGTGTCTAACCCTAAGTCTCAAAAGGAAAGAGGTACTAGTTCACCAAGCAAGAAGCGAATTTGTGGAAAGTGTGGCAAGAAACATATGGGTGAATGCCTAGTTGGGACGGACAATTGCTTTGGGTATGGCAAGAGTGGACACAAGGTTAGAGATTGCCCTAATGTGAAGGGGCAAGACAAAGGGAGTGGGAAAGCTCAAGCAAGTGGTTTTAATGTTGATGCTCCAAGAAAAAATCTCTTTTATACTCTTCGCTCTAGGGGTGAACAAGAGAGTTCTCTCGATGTGGTGACCGATATGGTACAAGTCTTCTCTATTGATGTTTATGCTTTACCTTGATCCGGGTGCTACGTTATCTTTTTTTACTCCTTTGGTATCTAGGAAGTTTTATATTTTGCCCAATATCCTTAATGAACCTTTTATGGTAACTACCCCTGTAGGTGATTCGGTGGTTGCAAAGAGGGTATTTAGAAATTGTCCTATAATAATGCCCAATAGAGTTACTCATGTTGAATTAGTAGCAATCGATATGGTTGAATTTGATGTTATTTTGGGAATGGATTGGTTGCATGATTATTTTGCTTCCATAGATTGTAGGACAAGAATTATCAAGTTCAATTTTCCTAATGAACCCGTTTTAGAGTGGAAAAGGGGTAATTCTATTCCTAGAGGTCGTACCATTTCTTGTCTAAAGGATTGTAAGATGATCTCTAAGGGTGATTATAACATATTGTAAGAGTCAATGAT
The DNA here is from genome assembly GCA_016801875.1 of Solanum sitiens. Lineage (NCBI taxonomy): Eukaryota > Viridiplantae > Streptophyta > Magnoliopsida > Solanales > Solanaceae > Solanum > Solanum sitiens. The sequence goes on from JABWTJ010000252.1 coordinate 1,120,184, forward strand.
TTAGACTACGAAAATCCTCCCATTGAGTTAGTCCCCGTAGTGAGGGAATTTTTGGAGGTCTTTCCTAGTGACCTTCTCGGAATCCCTGCCGAACGGGAAATTGACTTTGGTATTGACTTACTACCAGATACAAACCCCATTTCAATTCCTACTTATCGGATGGGTCCGGACGAATCGAAAGAGTTGAAGGCACAACTCAAAGAATTACTAGACAACGACTTCATTAGACCTAATATTTCTCCATGGGGTGCTGCGGTATTGTTTGTGAAGAAGAAGGATGGGTCCCTTAGAATGTGCATTGATTATTGCCAACTCAATAAAGTCACCATTAATCACAAGTATCCTCTCCCTCTTACTGAGGACTTGTTTGATCAACTCTAAGGGGAAATCTACTTTTATAAGATTGACTTGAGATCGGTGTATAACCAACTTAGGGTGAGAGGTGAGGTTGTACCTAAAACGGTATTTCGAACTAGATATGGTCAATATAAGTCCTAGTAATGTCTTTTGTTCTAACTAATGACCCGACGACTTTTTTGGACCTCATGAATAGGGTGTTTCGAAATTACCTAGATTCATTTGTCATTGTCTTGATTGACAACATCTTGGTATATTCGAAAAATGAGTGTGAACACATGGACCATTTGAGAGTGGTATTACAAGTTCTTAAGGAACACCAACTATTTGCCAAGTATATAAAGTGTGAGTTTTGGTTGAGGTCGGTGGTGTTTCTTGGTCATATCATCTTTAGTGAGGGAGAACAGATCGATCCAAGAAACAAAGAAGTGATTAAGAATTGGCCTAGACCATTGACTCCAACCGACACTAGGAGTTTCTTGGGTCTAGCCAGTACTATAGGAGGTTGGTGGATGGTTTTGCGTCCATTGCTTCTCCTTTGACTACCTTGACCCAAAAGAGTGTGAAATTTAAGTGGTCGGAGGCATGTGAAAGAAGCTTCCAAATTTTGAAAAATAGCATTACCTCCGCTCCGGTGTTGACCTTACCGTAGGGTACCAAGGGCTTCGTGGTATACCGTGATGCATCCTGAGTGGGCTTGGGGTGTGTCCTTTTGCAACTTGGAACAGTAGTAGCCTATGCCTCTAGACAACTTAAGGTGCATGCAAAGAATTATCAAACTCATGATCTTGAGTTAGCGGCCGTGGTGTTTACCTTGAAAATATGGAGGCATTATCTTTATGCTGTTCATGTGGATGTGTATACCGACCATAAGAGTCTTCAATATGTGTTTACCCAAAAGGAGTTAAATCTCCGCCAAAGAAAATGGTTGGAATTGTTGAAAGATTACGATATGAGTTTTCTTACCATCCTGGCAGGTCCAATGTTGTTACGGATGCTCTAAGTCGTATGACCATGGGTAGTGTGTCTCATGTGTAAGGATCCAATAAAGACCTAGTGAAAGATGTTCATAGGTTGGCTCATTTGGGTGTTAGGTTGAACATTCTCCAAATGGTGGATTTATGGTCCATCATAACTCCGAATCATCTTTGGTGGTTGAGGTTAAGTCTAAGCAACACCTTGATCCATCATTGATGGAGTTAAAGGAATCGGTTCTTGGTACACTTAATGAGTCATTCTCCTTAGGGGGGATGGAGTTTTAAGGTATGAAGAGAGGTTGTGTGTGCCCAATGTTGATGACTTGAGAAACTGGATTCTATAGGAAACTCATGGTTCCCGTTATTCTATTAATCCGGGCTCTACTAAGATGTATCATGACCTTACAGAAGTGTTTTGGCATGATGGCTTAAAAACGGACATAGTGGAATTTGTTGCAAAGTGTCCAAATTGCTAACAAGTGAAAGCCGAGCATTAAAAGTTGGGAGGCTTACTCCAGGAAATGCAAGTTCCCACTTGGAAGTGGAAAGACATTAATATGGACTTCGTAGTGGTTTTGCCTCGGACTAGAACAAGATGACTCTATATGGGTGGTAGTGGATAAATTGACAAAATCCCCTCATTTTATCCCCATCAAGTCCACTTACTCAGCGGAGGATTATGCAAGGAACTTCATAGATGAGATTGTTTGTCTTCATGGTATTCCATTATCCATCATATCGGATAGGGGTGCACAATTCACATCTAGATTTTGAAGGTCGTTCCAAAAATGGTTGGGTACAAAGGTAAAGTTAAGCACCACTTTTCATCCTCAAACGGATGGTCAGGCGGAGCATACTATTCAAACCCTTGAGGATATGCTTAGATCTTGTGTTATCGACTTCAAGGGAATATGGGATGAACATTTGTCTTTGGTTGAGTTGTCTTATAACTATAGTTACCATTCGACAATATCCATGGCTTTTTTTGAGGCTTTATATTGTAGGAGATGTAGATGTCTGATTGGGTGGCTTGAAGTTTGTGATTCTTCACTCTTTGGTCTCGAATTAGTATATGAAGCTTTGGAGAAAGTTCGTGTCATAATGGATAGGTTGAAGGTGGCTTATAGTCGGCAAATGTCTTATGCCAACAATAGGAGAAAGAGAACTTGAATTTGAAGAAGGTGATGAGGTGTATTTAAAAATTTCACCCATGAAAGGGGTGATGAGAATTGGCAAGAAAGGGAAGTTGAGTCCTCACTATGTGGGTCCCTATGAAATTTTACAAAGGGTTGGGAATGTTGCATATGAGTTAAGATTACCTAGTGAGCTAGCTTCGGTTCACCCGATGTTCCATGTCTCCATACTTAAGAAATGCACCAGTATCCCGAGTCCATTATTCCTATTGAGGGACAAGGTGTGGATGAGAACCTCTATTATGAAGAGGTTCCGTTGGAAATCCTTGATGGTCAAGTGAAGAAGTTGATGAACAAAGAAGTGGACTTTGTAAAAGTTCTATGGAGAAACCACCTAGTTGAGAGAGTAACATGGGAGGCCGAGGCCGACATGAAGTCCCATTATCCTCATCTCTTTGATAATTATGAGTAAATTTGAATTAGACTTATGTTTCAAATATAAGCATATTGATGGTAAAGTTTTTTGCTAAAATGAGTTTTCATGGAAAACTGCTCTTTTGCTTAATTTGCACATTTGTGTATATGGTATGTTGTTGCCTTCATGTTGTGATATTGAGCATGTTGATATATTTTGAAAGGAGTTTTGTCATGATTGACTCTTGAGTGTTATGTTGAGCTCATGTTTTTATTGAGAAGGTAGTTCATCATGTTGTGATTTTGAGCTCTTATGTATAGAAATTGATGTTTTGTGTAACAACCCTAAAAATGGATATGCTAAGTAATGCTTAATGTTTCTAGAATGCCTACGATTAGACTGGGTTCACACGGATTGATGTGTGTTGAACCAGACCTCTGAACCCTTGCTACAGCCAAGACAACTAACTTGGGGAGTTAGTTGAGCTTGGAAAGGTTGGGTCCAACCATGTAGGGCTCTCGAATACGAAGTTTTACTCGAATGAGTCTTCACCGGACTTAAAAAGGAAAAATCATAGTTTTGGAGGGTCTAGGGGTAAAATGGTCTTTTTCCAGGCTAAGGGTAGTATCGTAATTAACCTAAATATATAATTAATTATTTAATTAATAAGATGGAGGGGAATTTGGGGAGAGAGGGCCGAAAATTGGCTCTTGAAGTGAAGTCTTGCTCCACCCGGGTTCGAACCTAAGTGGAAGCAATGAATTAAATTTGTTTTTAATTTAAGTTGGTAAATTAATGTAATTAATTTATATTTATTGTTTATTAGCTGATTTAAAATAAAAGGAAATCAGATTTTTAATATTTAATAAAAACCTTATTTGACTAAGCTTAAGAAAACTATCACTCTCTCACGTCTATCTCTCAAAACACACGATCATTCTCTCTTCTTTTTCACGATTCTCTATGCCAAATAACTTCAATAACAGTAGGTAAACCAAAGTTCTTCACACTTGAAGAACTCACAACGAAAATTATAAACAAACAACTAATCAATCACGTAGGCAAAGAGAAGGTTTTCCGTTGAGTTTGGTATTGAACTTTTGGTGTTGGACTTGTGTTTGGAGGAGTTCTTTGGGCAGCAAGTCGAGGTTTGAACGTCAAAAAGGTGGTTCTCTTCTCTCTTGGTCCGTTTCCTAAGAGACCCCTAAGGTTTAGACGAATCTATTCCGAAAACTAGGGTTGTTCGCCGTTGCATGTCCCTGTCACTAGCTCCCATTGAATCATAGGTTGGTTATGTTTGCTGGTAGAAAACTAGGGATGAAACGTGTTTTCTTGATGATTATGTGTTTATATGTATGTTCGGAATTATGTGACTTATGTTGATGTTTTTCCGAAACTGTGTGTATGTGTGTGTGCAATGTGAACCGTATCTATGTGCTTCGGGTTAATGCTTTAAAATGTGATGTTGTGGTTGTATTTCATGTACAAATGTTTATGTAAATCGTGATGTTCATATGAGTTGAAATGTGTCTGATTTGAGTGATAATCTCTTGGCTAAACGAATCCATGAAAAATGCACTTAAGAACGTATTAAGTGATCTACGAATTACCTTATGAATTTACGTGTAAATGTTGATGAAAGTATGCTGAAAATTTTCAAAAAAAAATTCCAGCTTCAACTGATGAATTTCGGTCAAGTTAAGAGGGTTCAAAATGTTGTCAAAAACGAATTAAAACAAGTGAGGTCATGGAAGATTGAACCCGTGAACTCACCATGTTAAAAACCATGAAAATAAACAAGTAAAAAGAAATGTGGTGAAGGGGATTCGAACCATGGTCTTGGTTGGAAAATAAAGTATGAAAATAAGAAATGAGAGGAGTGCGATTCGAACCCACAACCTCTTGGCCAAGCTTAAGAAAAAATGAAAAGAAAAGAAATGTGAGGCGTGGGAATCGAACCCACGACCTCTAGACAGTAAAGAAGAATTACAAGATAATGAGAAGAAAAGAAATGTGAGGCGTGGGAATCGAAACCACGACCTCTAGGCAGTAAAGGAGAAATAAAATAAAAATAAAGTGAGGCTGTGGGGGTTCGATCCCACAACCTCATGGTCAACTCAAAAAAAGTCAAGGAATAAGAAATAAAAAAATATAAGGGGTTGTGGGGGTTCGATCCCACACCCCCTCGGCCAAGGAAGAGAGAGTTTAAAGAAAAGAAATTAAAAGAAAATGAGGTTGTGGGGGTTCAATCCCACATCCTCTCAATCCCATTGAGCGAAAAATGAAGAGAAAAACTAAGGGAAAAATAAAATGAAGGTGTTGGGGCTCGATCTTGGGTCCCCAAGCCGTGTGGACCAATATAAACTAAATGGAAAATGTAAGTGTTGTCCAAGGGATTCGAAACCGGTTTCCCTTGCCCAAATTCCGTATTGATACATAAGTCATACGTGAATAAATGTTCAAAAATAATGTTGCCTACATAGATTGAAATCGAAATCTTGGAATACTTACAAGATGCATAAGTCTTGTACCACATAATCTTAGGAAGATACGAATCACTTAAACGAACTATGAAGGAAGCCTTATGGCTTGTATGTATAGACCCATAAGTCTAGCATACGTTTAAAAATCAGTGAACCTAAGATGTATGTAATGAAATAATGTAACCCTAGAAGGGTTAGGTAAGAGTGTAAAACACACTAAATGGCCAAGTGCATTGGCATACGAGGAAATGAATATTATGTAATGAAATGATGGAACCCTAGAAGGGTCAAGTAAGAGTATGAAACACACAAATGGCCAAGTGCATTAGCATATGATGAAATGAACATTCACGTAAAATGGGGTGAGTTATTATGAAGAGCAAATGTGCTAATGTTAATGAAGGTGGTGACAACATGATAGGAGTCTAATGTGAAAGATGAGAGCAATCTCAAATGAGCCTAAGTAAATGTTACCAAAACGTACTCACCTATGAGAGTGTAAAGTTAATGAAGAGACCAGTCTCTATGAACACTCTAATGAAAGTATTGAGAATAATGTATACTTAATACTACTGATGAGATAAGAAATCATCTATTTAGCTATGATGTCCTCATACTAGAAGCCAGCTTCCATGACGTATGAGTTTAAAGAAATGTAACTTTATACTGAGCACCGATAGACTAGCTATGAGCGGTGATGCCTTCTTTTGGGAAGGGCGGAGGTTCACGTAAATCTCATGAGATGAGACTGTCCGGCATACTGGGTATGGGTCTCCTTATATCTCCTAGTCTTCGAACCTATACTACCAATATAGGGATCTGGTGGGGTTCAATTCCCATGTACGCTAGCATGTTTTTGGTCACTTTGTCCGGTGATTCCACCTCTTTTTGGTGTGGGGGAGACACTGGATTTCATGATGCTAACATGATCTATGTCGGTTAAAGTTAAAGTTCCCAATGAATGAATGAGGCCAGCCTCAAATGATGCACATAATGAAATGAATGATACCAAAGGTGTTAGGATAGGATAACCAAGAGGTAAGCTAGACTCAAGTAATGACACTAGGTTATTCTTGATCATTGCACAGAAAACCCGATGAGAGTCTTAAACTACATCCTAGGTATAGCTGGTGTTTACACTAGCTTATGAATGAATGAAATGAAGTACGTATGAATGAATGAAGCAGACTCTGTGTTTGCTAAAGAAGACTCCCTAGTTGAGGTTCCATATGTTGAGCCCTCATTTTGGGAAGTCTTAATGTCAAGTCCATGATTCCAACGTCTCATGGCATATGAATGAATGATATGAAAGATGTTATGTGCTATACGCAATATGATATGTGCTATGTGTAAGATGTTATGTGTTGTGTGCAATATGATAAGTATGATGATGCATGTTACTCTCATGGCATGACTTTTCTAATCCAAATTTGGAAAGCTCACTGACTTTCCTAATCCAAATTTGGAAAGCTCACTAATTTTCCTAATCCCAATTTTGCAAGTCCACTGACTTGACTTTCCATAATCATGTTGTTAGGAAAGAGCTATTCTTACTCATGCATGTCCTTGGTGTGTGCTTGCATATACCCATACTTAGTACAAGTGTGTACTAATCCCATGCAACTCTATATTTTTAGGTGCAAGCACAGGTGGACGCTAGAGCTTATAGGTTGACGTTGCAGCTATCCGTACGTGGAGCTTTCATCCGGACTTGGTAGGCCCTCATGCTTTCGAGGATGTCTACTGTTACTATCTAGCTTAGATGTAGGCTTTAGCTAGTGGAGTATGTTCCACTAGTGTTTCTTTCCGTTTTTATTTCAGACATTGTATTGGTGCCATTTTGGCAATTATACATTTAATGCAGTATTGAACTATTCCTTTCAGTTGATAATGTTAATGTTAGATGGTTTATAGTGAACATTATGAATGTAAGTATAATGACCTTTATGCATGATAAGAAATAAAAAGGTTTCAAATTTTCCGCTAAAATTAACCTAGATGAAGTAAGAATGACGTAAGTAGGCTTGTCTGCGACCTCTGAGAGGTCAACAACGCCGGTCTCGTCTGGGTCTACACTCCGGTCGTGACATTTGAGTTGCCATGTGTAAATGCCATGATTAAGTTTTGAATGAGTTATGAAACACTCCTTTGAGTTGTAACTCATTTTTATTATGTATGTTGTTGGTTGGGCTGCTAGCATTGAGTCTATCCTTTCCCTTCAAAAGATTTTAGTGTCATTCGGGGACAGATGTTCCTAGGGGAGGGGATAATGTAACACTCTGAAAGTCCAAGACCTAATATAGAGCCTCACAAGAGAATAGAAGACTTTAAACATTGTTCTAAGACCTATAATAATGTATATAAGTCATTTAGGAAGTTTTAGAGTCAAACTGTCAAGAAATGTCCATGACGTCCGGAGATTTATGAAAAAGGTACTAGTGTGCCTTAGCATATTTTAAGGGGTTTTAGGAGTCAGATATTTATCAAAATTGGTGGAAAGGTGTCAAACTAGTGTTAGAACGTGTTTAGATTAGAAATGTATGGGTACAACTTCCCAAGGACTACCCTAAGGGTCCTCTCAAGGACCCTTGCATTTGACCCAAATTTTGTAGTGTAAGCAGTGGCTACCTACGAAGCCAATCGATGGGGCGTTATCCTAATGATGGGGCGTCGATGGATCTAGTACCACACTTATCCATTTTCCTAAAATGAACAATATTCATACTCTTTGAACCAATCGACGTACCTTCAGGACGGTGGGTGCAGGGCCCGTCGACTTACCTACGGACCGTAGGCCGGGGTCTCGTAGATCAGGCCTACATTTTTGTATTTGGCCTTAAGTGAGTTCATTTAATTATTTAGTTGGTTAGGGGTTTATTTAAGGGTTAAAATGTGGTTAATTTATTTATTTAAGTGACTATATAAGCTACCCTAAGCCTAAACCCAAATTAACACCCCACAATTTCCCAAACTCAAATTACTCTTCCTTCTCTCTTCTCTCTCTCTCCCAAAGAAGAACTTCATAGAAGACCAAGGTCAAGGGCAGTAGGACTTCAAGAACATCACTTTTATCCATAAATTTTCAAGGAATATCAAGGTATGGGAACTCTTCACCATTGGTATTCCTTTCCCCAAAGTGTTCTTTCAAAATTTATTTCCAAAAGATGAATTGAATATGGATTTCTTTCTAGTCCGAAATTGACCCTTCAAATTGTATTGTTCTTGATATCTAATGATTTTTATGGTTATATAATTGTTCAATTATGGTAGTTCTTGATGTTAAACCTAGTATGTGGAAGAGGTGATGAATTGACCCCAATTCCCTAACCCTATGTAATAATCTAGTGTTGAATTGATTAGTGTTAATGAAATTGACTTAGTTATTGTGTTGAATACTATTTTATAATGTTATTACACCTATTATTGGATGAAATTGGTTGGTTGATGGTATGACCATGGATTATGGATTTTGAAGGAGAATTGGTAAGACTTTAAGGTCTTAAACCTTTACTTCAATTGTGGTGGCTTGTACTTGATGATGAAGTTCAATTGAAGCATATCTTGTGATTAGATTAAGTAGGTGCTGGTATGATGATGTAATTGAAATGTCTTGATTATGTGGATTGTGATATTATGATTAAGATGTAATGATACAAGGTTGGTTGTGAATTACCAATGGGTCTTACTATGACATCATGATGATAATGTGTTAATCTCACATATGAGGGTTGTATTGAAAGGTTGCTCTCATGCAATTCCTATTGAGCTAATGAATATGAATATACAAGGATTTGTCTCTTATGACCTAAACTAAGTTATGATTGTTAAAGAAAGACTTAAAGATATTTCAAAAGGGACTGTAGCTTAGCACCGAGTGACCTAGTAGTGAGGAGTGTCCCTTCCCAAGTAGGGAAGGTAGGTTCACTATTTTACTCATGAGATAGATATTACAATGCCAATGGCATAAATAGGGTCTCAAACATGTCTCCTAATTCTTGAACAATGTTTCTCCCATAGGAATACTAGCTAGTGGATCCACTTAGATGCTATGTTCATTTTCTGGTATTACCTTTGCAAGTAGTACTTCTTTCGGAGTAGGGTTTTCATGACACTGGATTCCACATTTATCTCATGTGTTCTATGTTGGTTAAGGCAAGTATTCCCGAAAGTAAAATGAAGTAATAAAGTGAACTATAACTAGGAGGACTTTAGGGGTTTGACTTAGTCTAGGAGGGGTATGGGACTCTACCTATACATTCCACTAGTTGGCCTTGAGGGAAGTTGTAACAACCCTAAAAATAGATATGCTAATTAATGCTTAATGTGTCTAGAATGCCTACGATTAGACCGGGCTCACACGGATTGATGCGCGTAGAACCAAACCTCGGAACCCTTGCTACATCCATGCCAACTAACTTGTGGATTTAGTTGAGCTAGGAAAGGTTGGGTCCAACCATGTAGGGATCTCGAATACGAAGATTTACTCGAATGAGTCTTTACCGGAATTAAAAAGGGAAAATCATAGTTTTGGAGGGTCTAGGGGTAAAATGGTCTTTTTACAGATTAAGGGTAGTATCGTAATTACCCTAAATATATGAATAATTATTTAATTAATAAGGTGGAGGGGCATTTTGGGGAGAGAGGGCCGAAAATTGGCTCTTGAAGTGAAGTCTTGCTCCACCCGGGTTCGAACCTAGGTGGAATCAATGAATTAAATTTTTTTTAATTTAAGTTGGTAAATTAATGTAATTAATTTATATTTATTATTTATTAGCTGATTTAAAATAAAAGGAAATCAGATTTTAATAAATTAAATAAAACCTTATTTGACTAAGTCCTAAACTAGACTCCTAAGCCTAAGAAAACTCTTCTCTCCCACGCTCATATCTCTCTCTCACGTCTCTATCACTCTCACTCACGATTCTCTCAGCCAAATAACTTCAAAAACAGTAGGTAAACCAAATTTCTTCACCCTTGAAGAACTGACAACTAAAATATAAGAAAACAAACGAAATCAATCACGTAGGCAAAGAGAAGTTTGTCCGTCGAATTTGTGTTGACTTTGAGGAGATTTAGACGTGATCTTTGGAGAAGATTTTGGGCAGCAAGTCGAGGTTTGAACGTCATAAAAGTTATGGGTTTTCTTACTCTTGGTCCCTTTCCCAAGAGGCCCCTAGGATTCAGTCGATTCTAATCGGAAAACTAGGATTGTTTCCCCGTTGCATGTCCCTGTCACTAGATCCCAATGATTCTTAGGTTTGGTATGTTTGCTGGTAGATATTAGGCGTGTGTTATGTTTTCATGATGAATATGTTCATGTTTGTGTGTTTGAAATCGTATGAATGACAACCTATGTGTTTTCGAAACTATGTGCATGTTTGTGCAAGGATGTAAGCGTGACTAATGTTCTCTGTTTGATGCTCCAAGAATTTTAATGTTATGGTTGTTATTTTACGTGCATAAACCTATGTAAATTGTGATGTTCATATAAGATGAAATATGGCTGACTTGACTGATAATCTCTTGGCTAAACGAACCTATGAAAAATGCACCCAAAACGTGTTAAATGATCTACGAATTACCCTATGAGTTCAAGTGTAAATATTGATGAAAGTGAGCTGAAATGTGACCAAATTTCCAGCAACTTACAAGTTTGGTTTTGGCTAAACGTAGATGAACAAATCTGGAAAATTAATTGAGTGTAAATTAGGTGAGGTCACTAGGATTCGAACCCGCGACCTCACCCGTGAGATACACTAAAAACCGTGAATTAAATGGGGCTTAAGTGGATTCGATTACGGGTGTCTTTGGCTGAAAAAATAAAACAAAATACAAAATTTAAGAATGAGAGGAGTGGGGTTCAAACCCACAACCTCTTGGTCAGAACTTAAGGAAAAATGAAGAGAAAATAAATGTGAGGCATGGAAATCGAACCCACGACCTCTAGGAAGTAAAGGAGAATTAAAAATGAAAATAAAAGAAATGTGAGGCATGGGAATTGAACCCACGACCTCTAGGCAGTAAAGGAGAACTAAAAGAAAAATAAAGAGAGGCTGTGGGGGTTCGATCCCCCAACCTCATTGTCAACGTGAAATAGTCATGGAAAAATAAATAAAAAAATAAAAGGGGTTGTGTGGGTTCGAACCCACAACCCCTCGGCCAAGGGAGAGAGAGTTTAAAGAAAATAAATTAAAAGAAAATGAGGTTGTGCGGGTTCGATCCCACATACTCTCAATCCCATTGAGCGAAAACATAAAGAGAAAAACTAAGGGAAAAATAAAATAAAGGTGTTGGGGCTCGATCTTGGGTCCCCAAGCCGTGTGGAAAATAAAATAAATGAAAAATGTAAGTGTTGTCCAAGGGAGTCAAAATTGGGTTCCCTTGCCCAAATTCCATATTGATACATAAGTCGTACGTGAATTAAATGTTCAAGAATAATGCCGCCTACTTAGATCGAAATCAAAATCTTGGCATACATACAAGATCCATAAGTCTTGTACCACATAATCTTAGGAAGATATGAATCACTTAAACGAACTATGAATGAAGCATCATGGCTTGTATTTATAGACCCATCAGTCTAGCATACGTTTAAAAATAAATAAACCTAAGATGTATGTAATGAAATGATATAACCCTAGAAGGGTTAGGTAAGAGTGTAAAACACACTAAATGGCCAATTGCATTGGCATATGATGAAATGAATATTATGTAATGAATTGATGAAACCCTAGAAGGGTTAAGTAAGAGTGTGAAACACACAAATGGCCAAGTGCATTGGCATATGATGAAATAAATATGCACGTAAAATGGGGTGGGTAATTATGAAGAGCAAATGTTCTAATTTTAATGAATGTGGTGACAACATGATAAGAGGTTAATGTGAAAGATGAGAGCAAATCTCAAATGAGCCTAAGTAAATGTTACCAAAACGTACTCACCTATGAGAGTGTAAAGTTAATGAAGAGATCAGTCTCTATGAACACTCTAATAAAAGTATTGAGAATAATGTATACTTAACACTAATGATTAGATGAGAAATCATCTATTGAGCTATGATGTCCTCATACTAGAAGCCAGCTTCCATGACGTTGAGTTGAATGAACTGGAACTTTATATTGAGCACCGATAGACTAGCTATGAGCGGTGATGCCTTCTTTCAGGAAGGGCGGAGGTTCACGTAACTCTCATGAGATGAGACTGTCCGGCATGCCGGGTATAGGTCTCCTTATATCTCCTAGTCTTCGAACCTATACTACCAATATAGGGATCTGGCGGGGTTTAAACCCATGCACGCTAGCATGTTTTGGGTCACTCTGCCCGGTAATTCCACCTCTTTTCGGTGTGGGGGAGACACTGGATTTCATGATGCTCACATGATCTATGTTGGTTAAAGTTAAAGTTCCCAATGAATGAATGAGGCCAGCCTCAAATGAAGCACATAATGTAATGAACGATACCAAAGGTGTTAGGATAGGATAATCAAGAGGTGAGCTAGACTCAAGTAATGACACTAGGTTATTCTTGATCATTGCACAGAAAACCCGATGAGAGTCTTAAACTACATCCTAGGTATAGCTGGTGTTTACACTAGCTTACGAATGAATGAAATGAAGTACGTATGAATGAATAAAGCAGACTCTGTGTTTGTTAAAGAAGGCTCCCTAGTTGAGGTCCCATATGTTGAGCCCTCATTTTGGGAAGTCCTAATTTCAAGTCCATGATTCCAAGGTCTCATGGCATATGAATGAATGATATGAAAGATGTTATGTGTTATATGCAATATGGTATGTGCCATGTGTAAGATGTTATGCGTTGTGTGCAATATGATTAGTATGATGATGCATGTTACTTTCATGGCATGACTTTCCGAATCCAAATTTGGAAACCTCACTAACTTTTCTAATCCAAATTTGGAAAGCTCACTAACTTTCCTAATCCAAATTTGGAAAGTTCACTAACTTTCCTAATCCCAATTTGGCAAGTCCACTGACTTGACTTTCCATAATCATGTTGTTAGGAAGAGCTATTCTTACTCATGCATGTCCTTGGTGTATACTTGCATATACCCATACTTAGTACAAGTTTGTACTAATCCCATACAACTCTATATTTTTAGGTGCAGGCACAGGTGGACGCTAGAGCTTATAGGTTGACATTGCAGCTATCCGGACGTGGAGCTTTCATCTAGACTTGGTAGGCCCTCATGCTTTCGAGGATGTCTACTGTTATTATCTAGCTTAGATGTAGGCTTTAGCTAGTGGAGCATGTTCAACTAGTGTTTCTTTCCATTTTCATTTCAGACTTTGTATTGGTGCCGTTTTGGCAAAAATACGTTTAATGCAATTATGAACTGTTTCTTTCATTTGATTATCTCTATATTAGATGGTTGATTTGTGAACGCATATGATGTTAAGTTTAAAATGTTTATCATGAAATAAGATAACAAAAAGTTTAAATTTTCCGCTAAAATTAACCTAAATGAAGTAAGGATGACGTAAGTAGGCTTGTCTGCTACCTCTGAGAGGTCAACGACGCCGGTCTCATCTGGGGTCTAGATTCCAGTCGTGACAGAAGTCCTAGGAGGATATTCTTATGTTCTTATGTTCTTATAGAGTGAATTATATGTATATGTTGACTTTACATATTGATTATTCTATATGATGTTGGTTTCACTTATGAACATGTTGTTGGTCTATATTGCTAAATATGATGATGAATACTCATGATACTATGTTATGTGAAGTTAGACATTATTTATGATCCTTTGGATGGTTTATTTGGTTGAGTGGGGTTAAGGGGCTTCACTTGTTCATTGCACTAGTAAACTTGGTAAGGGGTTAGGATTAAGGGTCTTGTATATGTTGCAATGTTATTAATTCTTGTATATGCATTGTTGCCATAACATGATGTTGGAATTGTTTTGGTTAGGAACTCTAATATGCGACTACACATGTTGACTTGACTTAACTTTATGATGTTGGTCTTGTGTTGAATATGCTATTGTCTTAAGGAATATATGATTATTGTCCTATATGTGTTCTTGGTTGTGCATAAGGCTTTTCAAAATAACATATCATGTTTTTGAACAAATGTCCCCTTTAGCAGGATTTCTATGTTTATGTGTGCATATGTTTCCATACTTAGTACAAGTGGTGTACTAACCCATATTCTTTCCCTTTTCCCAAACAATATAGGTTCAGGTAGTTGAAGTATTGAGGCTACTTTAAAGAAGGCTTGAATATCTTTCTCCAAGTGTGGGTACGTCCTCAAGATCCGAGGATGATGCCTTTTCCTATTCTACCTATATGACTTGCTATAGTCTAAAGACATTTGCTTTACTCTTATTGTTCAAGACATTATTGTAAGCCCAAAGTTGGAATTATACATTTGTGTATGTCTATGCCCGAATTGTTCTATTCCATTTTAGTTGGTTTTATATGAGATATTACTATTAGACTACATTTTGTATATGGTATATGTGGCATAAAATTAGAAGCCTACGTAAGCTTCCTATGCCAGGAGTCTAAGTAAACTCCCTATGTATATATGATGTGTAAGCGAGAGGTCTATGTAGACCTCATGATATAGATGTATATGAAAAGTTTTAATTTTCCGCACTTTTTAGCCTATGAAATGTAATGACGAATGATAAGAGGCTAGTCTTAGTCCTCTCCGAGGACGACGACGTCGGTTACGTCTAGGGGGTGCTCCCCTTATGTGACATAGGTGGGGACTTATCCAAATACCATGAAGGCTCAAAAAAGGATTCTCTTACCAAAACCACGGAGTTTCGGTATGGTCCGTGGTCTGGTCAATGCCCCATAGACGAGTTGTCGTCGATTGAAGATCGACTCCACTTCCAAGTTTTGGGTTAAGTTAGATTGATTAGTTAATTTGTTAATTAATTAATTAGGGGTTAAGGGGTGATAGATTAAGTTAATTGGGGACTATAAAAGAGTTAAACCTCATTAAACCCAACTCAACACCTCTTTATTCCCAAACCCAATTCACTCCAACTTCTCTCTACTTTCTCTCTCTATTCCAAAGACCACCATTGTAGAGAAAGTTCAAGCTTTATTAAGGCTTAAAGACTCACATTTTTCTCAATCATTCTTAAAGGAATCTTAAGGTATGGAAGCTATTCACTCTTGGGATCTCTTTCCCCAAGAGGCTCTTCAAAATTGGTTTCCAAAGATGTCTAAAACATAGGTTTTCATCGAATTTCGTGAATTGTCTTTCAAATTGATTTAATGTGGTATTCCTTTGGTTTTTATTGATATATTATGATTTTTTAATGCTGTAATTGTTTTAGTTCTTAGTCTTTGACCTAGTTTCCATTAAAGATCCATGATTGAACCCTTTTCCCTAACCCTAGTTATGATATGGACTTATAGATGATTAGGGTTGTTCGAATTGATTATGTTATTATTTAATTCACTATTATATAATGATTGTGATTGCATTATTGGATAATTTTGATGAATTGAGGGTAAGATCTTGAAGGTGATGCTTGGAGGCTATTGGTAAGACCTTTATGATTATGAGTTCTCTACTTCAATAATGATGTTTTATTCTTGATGATGATATTCAATTGAAGTATGATTATGTGAATATATTACGAAGATGATGATATGATTAACATGATGGTATGTTATGACTATGTTGAATTGTGAGATCTTGGTACGATTATGATCATGCAAGGTTGAATGTGATTCTCTTGTGTGCCTTATTATGATATGACTATGACATGATGATCTCACTAAATGATGGGTTGTGATGAAAGGAAGTTCTCATTCTAAACCTAATGTCTCCTATGGCCTATATCAAGAATGATGATTAAGAATGACTTAAAGACATTTCAAAAAGGGACTTTAGCTTCACACCGAGAGAACTAGATATGAGAGGTGTCCATTCACAATATGGGAAGGTAGGTTCATAATTATACTCATGAGAATGAGACTACAATGCAATGTGCATACACAAGTTTCTAGTATATCTCCTAGTTCCTTAACTACATTTCCCCCATATGAAAACTAGCTAGTGGATCCACCTAGAATGCTGTGTTTGTGTTTTGGTTATACCATGGCAAGTAGAACACCTTCTTTCGGTGTAGGGTTTCATGAAACTAGATTCCATGTTTAGATCAAATGGTCTATTGTCGGTTAAGGTGATACTTCCTGAATGTAAAATGAATGAATGAAAGTAATGAAGATGGACACTAACTAGGGTGACTTAAGGGGTTCTACTTAGAGTAGGTAAGGGTATGAGACTTTACCTATGCATTGCATAAGTTGACCTTGAGGGGAGTCCTAGGAGGTTGTTCTTATGCACTTATGTTATGAATGAAACGTATACATGTTGGTCCTGTATGATGTGGTCCTTATATGATGTTGGTTTCATTTAATGAATATAATATTGGTCTAAATTTCTATGTATGATAATGGCCACATATGATGTTATGTTATAGGAATAATAAGCATTACTTATGATCTCTTTTCTAGTTTACTTAATTATTTGGGGTTATGGGGTTTCACATGAGCATTGCACTTGTAGGCTTGGGATGGGATTGTTGATAAGGGCATTGTATGTTTTGATGATATGAACTTTTGAACATGAAATATTGGTTTGACTTTATGATAATGTTATACTTGCTTATATGAATTTGTATTGGTGTTGGTGTGATAGTCGACTTGTATATGCTCTTGATTGTGCATAAAGGCTTTTCAAAATTACTTAGCATGTTTCTAAAGAAATGTTCCCTTTTGTGCATGTCTTTAAATGGTTTTACTTGCATATGCTTCCATACTTAGTACAAGTGGTTGTACTAACTCAGATTCTTTATATTTCTACCAATATGTAGGTTCGGGCCGTTGAGGTGCTTAGAGGCCATTTACAAGAAGTCTTGGAAATCTTTCCCAAGTTATTGGTGAGTCCTCAATGTTAGAGGATGATGTCACCTTTCTATCTTAGTAGTATTGCTTATGTCAAAAGATGATTGTTTCTTTCCTTTTCTTTGGGACTATTGTTGTAAGCCTATATGTGGCATATTGTACTAGTGTAAGGGTTATTCCCAACTTTGTAATCCTCTTTTAGATTGTTTATATGTGAGACAAATTATTAAAATATTTAAATGTATTGTATATATTGTTAATGATAAGTCTATGTAAACTACATAAGCGAGGAGTCTAATAAACTCTATATATGATAAGTGAGAAGTCTAAGTGTACTTCACTATGTAAAAGTTTCAAATTTTCTGCATTTTCATTACCTATGATATGTCATGATGTGTTCTAAGGGATATTCTAAGGCCTCTTCGACGACGAAGACGCCGGTTACGTCTAGGGGGTGCTCCCTGGTCGTGACAAAAACATTAAATCGAAAAGATTCTAGGGAAAATAAGGAAAAAATGGCATATGAGTTCTAAAAAAAAAAGGAAAAAAATAATTTCCTTATATTTATCTATATAAGGACAAGGTGGAAACATGAATACTGTGGTTTTTAGCAAGTTCATAAATAGAGTGGTTTGTTCTAAGGAAGAGCAAAAGTAATTCAAGGAGACATACAACGAAAAAGAAACAAGATCTAGGGATTAACACCCCGAAGAAACTAGTAACACCTAACGGAAGCTTGACGTAATCTAGTAAGTGAAACTAGTTTAATATGGATTTTCAAGTGTAATTTGAGAACATTTGAGGTAAAACTTCTAGAAACAACTACAATGTCCAAAAACTAGTAACTTCAACTAGTTTGTTCTAGGGCCTTGTCGTTGAAGATTAGAGTGTTGTATGACGGTGAAAACTTGT
This sequence comes from Solanum sitiens, assembly GCA_016801875.1. NCBI lineage: Eukaryota > Viridiplantae > Streptophyta > Magnoliopsida > Solanales > Solanaceae > Solanum > Solanum sitiens. The sequence goes on from JABWTJ010000252.1 coordinate 1,138,355, forward strand.
AGAAGTATCTCCCATACGTAAAACATCATGATTAGGTGTTAAACATCTTGGTACGACCCCCCAAGGACAAACCAAGGGTCCTTGAGGGGGACCCTAAAGCCTAACCCAAAGGCTGCCCTTAAAGCAAAAAGCTGCCAGAAACTTGTGAACAACGGATGCGATCCACAGTCAGTAGATTGTTCTATGGCTTGTGGTCTTGCTCTGTAGTTCAAAGCCACCATGAAGCAATTTCATACCAAAACCCGACCACACAGTAAAGGGAGTGATCCCATCCATGGTCTGTGGATAGGGGTCTCGTGGATTGCACCTGTAAGCTGTCCAAAGTCGGCCATTAGGTGGTTAAGTTTAGGAAATTGATTTATTAATTTGTTTTTATTAAGGGTCGGTTATTATGGATATATTACACCTATATAAAGTATTTTATATCATTAAGACACTAATGAAATCATTATAACCCAAGACCCCAAATCAAAACCCAACTACCTTTCCCTCGAAGAATCTTCTCTCTAAAACATCCATTGATGAATCAAGAAAAGTTTAACCTAGGGTATGAAGATGAATTCTACAAACAAGGAATGTAAGTTTTCATTCTTGGAAAGCAATTCCCCAGGAATCCCTTCAAAATATGATATCAAACTTCCCTAATTTCTAGGTTTTCATCCAATAGCATGGGTTACCTTCTAAAAACGTTTTAATGGATCAATTATGATTGTTCTTGATTAGATATGATTAATTATGGGTGAAATTATAATGTATTGATAGTTTTTGAACAAACTACCTTTATGACCCATGGTTTACCCTTCTTTCTCAATTTAAACCCTTTTATGGGTTGATTGATAGATAAGGATTCATAATCTAGAATCTCCACATTGATTAGTTTATTTTATCATGAAGTTAATAGATTTCAAGATCTAATGCTAAGAGTCATGGTTAGTTCTTGATAAATTGTTGTATACTATATCACCTAGACTTGTATTGATTATTAGTAAATGTTAATGACGTGAATTTACTTGATTATGATTTAATGAGGGATCCTGGTTGTGTAATGTTGAGATTGAGTTGTATGTATCCTATATGACTATAATTGATCAGGAATAAGGTTTGTGGTGAGGTTACCTAAGAATAAGGTATACTTGATGATCATGTGAGACATTGCTCAACAATAAATCTTGTAACAAGAATATGACTTCTTGTATGCTTAGTTGTATATGGCTCTATTGTGAGAAGATATCACACACATGACCTAAAATATGATCAAATGAGTTTAAGCATGATATGAATGGATTACTTGAGTCATGATTGTATCTATGTTTCATATATTGAATACTTGATGTGTAGACTCAATATGACCCTTTAATGAAAGATATGAAGTGTAGACATGATTGTGGTATTATGTACATGTGTATGAACCCCTTGTGGGGGGTAAATGTCTATGATTATAAGGTTGTGGTTGTGGTATCATTGTAAGGACAATTGTACACACACTCACCCATGCAAGAATATTACTATGATGTATATATGGTGTCAATTGAAAGCTTAGTTCTCATATGCACCTTTAAATACTATTATGCATACAATGACTATGATCCACTTTGAAGGTGGAGGTATTTAGTTATTGTGCATATTGTGGTATGGATGTAAGATTCTTAGTTTGCCCTACATATGACTAAGTATGATATGTTATGACCATGTATGATGTGTTATTAATATGTACGATATGTTATGAATATATAAGATATGTTATGACTATGCATGGTATGTTAAGACTATGGTAGTATTGTTGTGTTTAATGAAAGGCTATTCTCATGAATACCCTATGATTACGATGTGAAAGGTCTTACCACATGTTAATGATTCCAAGGTTTAAAGGATATCCTCACCTAATGAATATATGAGTTAATATGATGTTTGTTGGTTTGAGTCCCTAAGTGCATTCTTAATTGATCATGGACTTATGTAAAGACTTAATGTTACTTTTAAATGGAATTACATTAGCACCGAGTGGATATGGATATGAGATTGGTTCCTTCACATTAGTAGTTGGGTTCCCATTATTTTTTCTCATTAGATTAAAACCTTCACGTTAGGAGCATAAAATTTCTAGAAGCAATCTCCCTATCCCAAAAATATGTGCCCGCATAGGTCTTAGCTAGTGGATCCACCTTATAGCTATGTATGTCTAGTTTCACCTTAGGCAAGTGAAACACCTCTTTTCGGTGTGGGGGTAGAACACCACATTCCATGTAGCTCACATGGTCTATACCGATTAAGGCTATATCCCTATATGTTAAGAATATGAATTACGATTCGAATATGAATTTACGATAAGAACATGAATTATGTGCTATGATTACTTAAGAAGTTTTGCTTAGTATTGTTTAGGGTATGTGGCTTCACTTATGCATCGGCCAAGTAAGCCTTGAGAGTGATTATGGTATGTTTCTCTTATTAAATGATGATTATGATGTAATATAGGCTTTATATGATTTATGAATATGAACATGGACTATACTTATGACTTCTTCATGAGCTTTACTTAGTATGGGTGGGGGTATGGGACTTCACTTACACATGGCACAAGTAGACTTGTAAAGGGGTTATGGTGTGGTTTCCTTACGATATGAAAATATGTGAGTCCATATATATATGTATATATGATTTGAATATGTTGCATGAACTATGACCATTGACTTCAAATGTAACCATAGTATATTTCCATTCTAATATAGAGACATCGTCCTCAGAGAGGACTAAGACTAGCCTCTTAGCATTCGTTATTGCATATCATAAGCTAAAAATGCGTAAAATTAAAACTTTCCATATACATCTATATAGTAAGGTTTACATAGACCTCTCACATACTACTTAGGGAGTTTACATAGACTTCTCACATAGGAAGATTACATAGGCTTCTACTTTTAGATAACGTAATCCATACATAAGAATTATTCTAATACTTCGTCTCATATTGAACCATCTAAACGAATACAAATCTTGGACATAGCCAATACAAAGTCAACATGCCAATATAGGCTTACATAAGCATCCAAATGAAAGAGAAAAGAAGTTAAATGTCATTAGACTATAACAACAGCAATAGCTAGATAGTGGCATTGCCCTCGGAATGGTGAGGACCTACCAAACTTGGAGAAAAGAGAATCCACGTCTTCTTCAATTGGCCTTCTAGAAACTCAACAGCCAGAACCTACATAATTGTAGAAATATAAAGGAAATGGGTTAGTACGCAACTTGTACTAAGTATGGAAACATATGTATATATAATGTTTGAAATCGTGCGAAAAGGGACATTTGTTCAAAACCATGCTAAGTTACTTTGAAAATCCTTATGCACAACCAAGGACACATATAAGACAATAATCATATATCCCTTAATACAATACCATATTCAAAACAAGACCAACATCATAAAGTAAATTCAAGTCAACATATATAATAGCATATTATGGCACATGACCAAAGCAACTCCAACATCATGTTATAACAACAACACAATGTACAAGAGTTCATAACATTACAACATAGTCAAGACCCTTATTCATAACCCCTTACCTAGCTTACTAGTGCAATGACCAAGTAAAGTCCCATAACCTCACTCAACCAAGTAAACAAACCAAAGGATCACAAATAATGTCTAACTTCATATAACATAGCATCATGAGTATTCATCATCATATTTATTAATATACACCAGCAACATATTCATAAGTGAAACCAACATCATATATGATCATCAACATATAGAATCACATATGCATACATTTACTTTATAAGAGTATAAGAAAATAAGAACATCCTCCTAGGAATTCCCTCAAGGTCAACTAGTGCAATGTATAGGTAGAGTCCCATACCCCTACCTAGACTAAGTCAAACCCCTTAAGTCACCCTAGTTTGAGTTCCCTTTATTACTTCATTTTACTTTAGGGAACACTTGCCTTAACCTACATAGACCACATGAGCTAATGTGGAATCCAGTGTAATGAAACCCTACACCAAAATAAGGTGGACTACTTGCCAAGGTAGTGCCAAAACATGAATATAGCATATAGGTGGATCCACTAGCTAGTATTAGGGAAACATAGTTCAAGAACTAGGAGACATGCTTGAGACCCACTTTATGCCGTTGACATTGTAATCTCTATCTCATGAGTCCAATAGTGAACCGAACTTCCCTACTTAGGAAGGGACACTCTTTACTACTAGTTCACTTGGTGATAAGCTAAAGTCCCTTTTTGAAATGTCTTTAAGCCTTTATTAATTATCATAGCTTAGTATAGATCATAGAGGACTACCCCTTGTATATCATCATCACTAGCTCATTACGAATTGCATGAGAATATCCTTTCAATACAACTCTCATATGTGAGATTAACACATTATCATCATCATGTCATAGTAAGGTACATAGGTAGTTCATAACCAACCTTATATCAATACATCTTAATCATAATCTCACAATCCATATAGTCAAAACATTTCAATTATATTCATCATACCATCACCTATATAATCTATTCACAATTAGAACATCATCATTATGTATAAGTCATCATAGGTCTTACCAATTCACCTTCACAAGCCTTCTTGCATGGTCTTACCATAAACCAACCATATTCATCCATTAATAGGCTTCATAACCTCACATAATATTAATTAACACTATAACTAAGTCAATTGCATCAACACTAATCAATTCAACAACAATTCATAACCTAGGGTTAGGGAAATAGGGTCAATTTATGATCTCTTTCATAGAACTAGGTCTTAGATCAAGAAATACCCTAATTCACTAATAATATATCATAATAAAACCATATTAATCAAAATAAATCAAGAAAAATACAATTTGGAAGATCAATTTTGGATTAGGAATGAAACCCATGTTTTCTCATCTTTTTGGAAATCAATTTGAAAGAACCCTTTGGGAGAAAGGAGTCCCAAAGGTGAAGAGTTCCCATACCTTGTTAATCCTTGAAGATTGATGGAGAGAAAGTGAAGTTCCTGCAGCCCTAATCCCTTTGACCTTGGTCTTCTATGGAGTCTTCTTTGGGGAGAGACAAAGTAGAGAGAAGGAAGAGGATATGAGTTTGGGAATTGTGGGGTGTTAAGTTTGGTTTAGACTTAGGTTAGCTTATATAGTCACTTAACAAACTTAATTAACCACCGCTTAACCCCTAATCAAACCCCTAACTAATTAATTAAATAAGTTGACCTCGTTTAAAATGTGACAGTGAAAACAGGCCTGACCTATGAGACCTCGACCTACGGTCCGTAGGTCAGTCAACGGACGTTGCCCCCCACCGTCTTGCACGTCCGTAGTTAAATTCAGAGAGTCTATTTTTGGCCATTTTTGGAAAATGGCTAAGTGTTGGTTGACTGAGCCATCGACTCCCCGTCATCAAGGCGACGCCCATCGTTTCGCTCATCGATTGATATTGTCTGTAGACAGATTTTTGGTCATTTTGGAAGGGTCCTCCTCAAGGAACCTTAGGGTGGTCCTTGGGGAGTCATACCCGGACGTTTCGACCATAAACAATTCTAATACATGTTTGAAATGAGAAAAATTATCCATCTCATGATCTTGAGTTAGACGCCGTAATATTTGCTTTGAAAATATGGAGGCATTACTTGTATGGTGTTCATGTCAATGTATATACCGACTATAAGATTATTCAATACGTGTTTACTCAAAAGGATTTGAATCTCCGTCAAAGAAGATGGTTGGAATTGTTGAAAGATAGGCTTACCTCCGCTTCGGTATTGACTCTACCCGAGGGACCAAGGGTTTCGTGGTATATTGTGATGCATCCTGAGTGGGTTTGGGGTGTTTGAATTTCCCCCTTTACACTCTAAGATAGGTTCATTAGGAAAGTAATACTCCGAAAATCTAAAGCATAATCTAGATCCTAACATGAGAGTCTATGAGTTGTAACACTGTTTTAAATCCAATTATAATTTATATAAGTCATTTAAGAATTTTTATAATCAAAACGTCAAGGAACGTCTGTGACGTTCGAAAACTAGTTCAAGAGGTGCTAGTGTGACTTAGCCTATTTGAATAAGTTTTAGGAGTCGGAAAATGATGAAATTTGGTGGTAAGATGTCTAACACGTATTAGAACTGGTTTATAGTCAAAACATCCGGTTATGACTCCCCAAAGACCAAACAAGGGCCCTTGAGGAAGACCTTTGCAATTTGGCAAAAAACTGCCATGAGAGTGTCCATCGATGGACTGCAGGCGATGAGCCGTTGATGACTTGACACGTCAATGCCTCCATCGATGAAAACTTAGCCAATTTTGTGAGAATTCGTTTTTGGCAAATCTCTAACTAAAACCACAGATGTGCAACACGGAGGCCACACTGCCCGTTGACTGACCTACGGCCCGTCAGTCGGGGTCTCGCAGGTCAAGCCTGTGTGTGGCTGTTTATTTTTACTTATTTCATTTATTTAGTTATCGGATGGCTCCGACCGAATTGAAATAGTTGAAGGCTCAACTCAAGGATTATACAAAGGCTTTATTAGACCTAGTATTTCTCCATGGGGTGCTCCAGTATTGTTTGTGAAGAAGAAAGATGGGTCCCTTAGAATGTGGATTGATTATCGTCAACTCAATAAAGTTAGTATTAATAACAAGTATCCTCTCCCTCGGATTGACGACTTGTTTGATCAACTCCAAGAGGCAAGCTACTTTTCAAAAATTTACTTTAGATCGGGGTATCACCAACTTAGGGTGAGAGGTGAGTATATACAAAAAACGGCATTTCGGACAAGATATGGTCATTATGAGTTCTTAGTAACGTCCTTTGGTCTCACTAATGCCCCAGAGGCATTTTTTGGATCTCATGAATAGGGTGTTTCGAAGTTACCTAGATTCATTTGTCATTGTCTTCATTGACGACATCTTGGTATATTTGAAAAATGAGGGTGATCACATGGATCACTTGAAGGTGGTGTTACAAGTGCTTAAGGAGAACCAACTATTTGCCAAGTATAGAAAATGTGAGTTTTGAATGAGGTCGGTGGCGTTTCTTGGTCATATCATCTCCAGTGAGGGAGTTGGGGTTGATCCAAGGAAAATCGAGACGGTGAAAAATTCGCGTAGGCCATTCACTCCAACCGACAGTAGGAGTTTCTTGGGTCTAGCGGGTTAATATAGGAGGTTTGTGGATGGTTTAACGTCCATTGCTTCTCCCTTGACTACTTTGACCCAAAAGAGTATGAAATTTTAGTGGTCAGAGGCATGTGAAAGAAGTTTCCAAATCTTGAAAGATAGGCTTACTTCAGCTTTGGTGTTGACTTTACCGGAGGGTACCAAGGGCTTCGTTGTATATTGTGATGCATCCCCAGTGGGCTTGGGGTGTGTGCTTATGCAACATGGGAAAATAGTAGCATATGCTTCTAGGCAACTTAAGGTGCATGAGCAGAATTATCCAAGTCATGATCTTGAGTTAGCGGCCGTGGTATTTGCCTTAAAAATATGAAGGAATTACTTGTATGGGGTTCATGTTGATGTGTATACCGACAACAAGAGTCTTCAATATGTGTTTACTCAAAAGGAGTTGAATCTCCAACAAAGAAGGTAGTTGGAATTGTTGAAACATTACGACATTAGTGTTCTCTACCACCCCGGCAAGGCCAATGTGGTTGTGGATGCTCTTATTCGTATGACCATGGGTAGTGTGTCTAGTGTAGAAGAAGCCAGGAAAGACCTAGAGAAAGATGCTCATAGGTTGGCTAGTTTGGGTGTTATATTGGAAGATGCTTCGAATGGTGGTTTTATGGTCCATCATAACTCCTAATCGTCTATGGTGGTTGAGGTGAAGTCCAAACAACACCTTGATCAACCATTGATGAAGTTGAAGGAGTCGGTTATAGGTAAGCTTAATGAGTCATTCTCCTTATGGAGGGGGGGGGGGATGGTGTCTTGAGGTATCAAGGAAGGTTGTGTGTTCCCAATTTAGATGGCTTGAGGAACCAGATTCTTGAGAAAGCTCATGGGTCCCGTTACTCCATTCATCCGGGTTGTACAAAGATGTACCATGACCTTAGAGAAGTGTTTTGGTGGGAAGTCTTAAATAAGGACATAGCAGAATTTGTTGCAAAGTGTCCTAATTGCCAACAAGTGAAAGCCGAACACCAAAAGTCGGGTAGTTTACTTCAAGAAATCCAAGTTCCTACTTGGAAGTGGGAGGACATTAATATAGATTTTGTGGTAGGTTTGCCTCGGACACAAAAGCAATACGACTCCATATGGGTGGTTGTGGATAGGTTGACTAAATCTTCTCATTTTATTCCCGTCAAGTCCACTTATTCGGCGGAGGATTATGAAAGGATATTCATACACGAGATTTTGTGTCACCATGGTATCCATTATCCATCATATCAGATAGGGGTGCACAATTCACATCTAGGTATTGGAGGTCATTCCAAAAAGGGTTGGGTACCAAGTTGAAGTTAAGCACTGCTTTTCATCCTCAAGCGGATGGTCAAGCGGAGCCTTCTATTAAAACCCTTGAGGATATGCTTAGAGCTTGTATAATTGATTTCAAGGGAAGTTTGGATAGAAACTTTCCTTTGGTTGAGTTTTCTTACAGCAATAGCTACCATTCATCTATATCTATGGCTCTTATGAAGCCTTGTATGGTAGGAGATGTAGATCTCCAATTGGATGGTTTGAAGTGGGCGAGTCGTCACTTTCGGGTCCCAAATTCATTTATAAGACTTTGGAGAAGGTTCATATTATAAGAAACCACTTGAAAACAGCCTATAGCCGGCAAAAGTCTTATGCCGACCATAGGAGAAGAGAGTTAGAGTTTGAAGAAGTTGATGAGGTGTATTTAAAAATTTCGCCTATGAAAGGGGTGGTGAGATTTGGCAAGAAAGGTAGGTTGAGTCCTCGTTATGTGGGCCCCTATGAAATTTTGCAAAAGATTGGTAAGGTTTCATATGAGTTGAGGCTACCTAGTGAATTTGCTTCGGTTCATCTAGTGTTCCATGTTTCCATGCTTAAGAAGTGTATTAGTGATCCCGAGTCTATTCTTCCTATCGAAGGTCTAGGTGTTCAAGAGAATCTCTCGTATGAGGAGGTTCCGGTTGAAATTACTGATAGACAAGTAAAGAAGTTAAGGAACAAAGAGGTGGCTTTCCTAAAGGTGTTATGGAAGAACCACCTAGTTGAGGGTGCAACATGGGAGACGAGGTCGACATGAAGTCATGTTACCTTTATTTATTTAATAACTAAGGTTAGTTATTCCTAATTATAGTGAAAATAATGAGTTTATTTGAAATCGTCTTGATTTTTGGTGAAGTTGTGCAAAAAGGTGCATGTTACATTGAATTATATGCCTAAAAATGAAAATGTTGCTTTTACTTGTTTTGAGCTTATGTTGTTCATTTTGGTATATTGTGCCTTCATGAATTGTATTAATCATGTTGGTATGTGTGGAGGAAAGAATCTCTCCAGAAATGCTGTCTTGAATAGCTCCCATATGACTGGTACTCCAACTAAGACACGGCTATCTTGCCACATCTTACATCAAGTCTGTGCAACATCCTTGAGCTGATAGGAAGCCAGCTCAGCCTTCTCAACATCAGTGGCCCCCATAGCTACCAGAATCTTATGCACCTCATCTAAAAACTCCTGAGGATCCTCCGATGTCTTAGCCCCTGTGAAAATAGGAGGTTTCATCCTCGTGAAATCCCTCAGCCTGTCAGCCATGCTACGAACCGGTGGGTTCTCCCTCTGAACATCCTGTATGTTGACCTGGGCAGTCATAGCCTGGGCCTGCATAGTTATGGCCTGTGCCATTTGGGCCAAAGATGCCCGCACCTCAGCATCAGTCAACCTAGCTGGGTTAACTGGCATGGCCACTCCTTCAGCTGGACCCTGGGGTAGATCCTGATTATCCCTAGCAGCTGCTCCTTCTCTCCTCTGACCAAATCCTCTCCTGGTGTTCATTCTCTGGAAAAACAAAAAGGATTGATGTTTGACACGCTCATAACACCAAGAATTCAGACATTTAGAAAAGCACGATAAGATCAGAAGAAGGGAAACATTACTACGCATCATGCAGTCTCTAATCCAGGATAGTGGTGCACTTCACTACCATGACTTAGAAACTACTCAATGTGGTTGATGTGAACTTATTATTTTCGTAATTTAACCTAGTGCGCTGATACCAACTTTGTCACGACTGGAATCTAGACCCCAGACGAGACCGGCGTCGTTGACCTCTCAGAGGTCGCAGATAAGCCTACTTACGTCATTCTTACTTTACATAGGTTAATTTTAGCGAAAAATTTGAAACTTTTTGTTTCTAAACATTTCTAATACATTTGTAATTCGTTCAACATCGACAATATAAACATTAAGAGATAATCAAATGAAAGAAATAGTTCAATAACATAATCGTATAATTGCCAAAATGGCATCCATACATAGTCTGAATAAAATAAGAAAGAAACGCTAGTGGAACATGATCCACTAGCTCAACTCCTAAACTAAGCTAGAACATAAACAGTAGCATCCTCGAAAGCATGAGGACCTACCAAAACCGGATGAATGCTGGACGTCCGGATAACTGCAGCGATGATCCTGTAGCTCTACCGTCCACCTGTGCCTGCACCTAAAATAGTAGAGTTTGTATAGGATTAGTACACACTTGTACTAAGTATGGGTATATGCAAGCACACACCAAGGACATGCATGAGAAAGAATAGCTCTTTCCTAACAACATGATTTTTGGAAGTCAAGTCAGTGGACTTGCCAAATTGAGATTAGGAAAGTTTCCAAATTTGGATTAGGAAAGTAAGTGAGCTTTCCAAATTTGGATTAGGAAAGTGATACCATGAGAATAACATACATCATAATACTTTTCACATTTGCACACAGCACATAGCATTTACACATAGCACATATCATATAGCATACAGTACATTTTACATGTAGCACATAACTTCTTTCATATCATTCATTCATATGCCATGAGACCTTGGAATCATGGACTTGACATTAAGACTTTCCAAAATGAGGGCTCAACATATGGGACCTCAACTAGGGAGTCTTCATTAGTAAACACAGAGTCTGCTTCGTTCATTCATACGTTCTTCATTTCATTTCGTTCATAGTCCAGTGTAACCACCAGTTATACCTAGGATTTAGTTTAAGACTTTCATTAGGTTCGTTGTGCAATGACCAAGAATGACCTAATGTCATTACTTGAATCTAACTCACCTTTTGATTATCCTATCCTAACACCTTTGGTATTCATTCATTTCATTATGTGCATCATTTGAGGCTGGCCTCATTCATTCATTGGGAACTTTAACTTTAACCGACATAGATCATGTGAGCATTATGAAATCCAGTGTCTCCCCCACACCGAAAAGAGGTGGAATCACCGGCCAAAATGATCCAATAACATGCTAGCGTATATGGGAATTTAACCCCGCCAGATCCCTATATTGGCAGTATAGGTTCGAAGACTAGGAGATATAAGGAGACCCATACCCGGCAAGCCGGACAGTCTCATCTCATGAGAGTTATGTCAACCTCCGCCCTTCCCGAAAGAAGGCATCACCGCTCATAGCTAGTCTATCGGTGCTCAGTATAAAGTTCCATTACATTCATATCATACGTCATAGAAGCTGGCTTCTAGTATGAGGACATCATAGCTCATTAGATGATTTCTCATCTCATCATTTGTATTGAGTGTATTAAGCTCAATACTCTCATTAGAGTGTTCATAGAGACTTGTCTCTTCATTATCTTACACCCTCATAGGTGAGTACGTGTTGGTAACATTTACTTAGGCTCATTTGAGATTACTCTCATCATTTACATTAGCCTCATATCATGTTGTCACCGCATTCATTATCATTAGCCCCTTTGCTTTTTCATAGTTACTCACCTTTTATTATGTGAATGTTCATTTCATCATTTCATTGTTCATCTCATCATATGCCAATGCACTTGGCAATTTAGTGTATTTACACTCATACTTAACCCTTCTAGGGTTCATCATTTCATTTCATACATCTTAGGTTCACTTACTTTTGAACGTATGTTAGACTTATGAGTCTATACACACAAGCCATGAGGCTTCATTCGTAGTTCGTTAAGTAATTCTTACATTCTTAAGATTATGTTGTACAAGACTTATGTATCTTGTATTTATGTCAAGATCTTGAATTAGATCTAAGTAGGTGGCATTTATTCTTGTACGTTTTGTTCACGTATGATTTATGTGTCAATACGGAAATTTGGGCAAGGAATCCCAAGTCTTGAATCAATTGGATATCATTTACATTTTAATTGATTTTATTCTAATATTCATAACATTTTAAACTCTAAGTCAAATCACCATATTTAATTTGAAGGCTTACTTTTCTATTTTAAATCTCTCTTGCATTGGCCGATGGGTTGTGGGTTCGAGTCCCCACAACCCCACTTTTTATTTTTCATTAGCATAATATTCTCCTATTCTTTTTTAAACCAAGAGGTTGTGGGATCAAACCCCCACAGCCTCTTTTATTTTTCTCTTAATTTCGCCCAAGTAAGGAGGTTGTGGATTCGAACCCCCACAGCCTCCTTTCTTTTAATAAGTTTTCGCTAAGGGCTGTGAGGTGGTGGGTTCGACCCCCACAGCCCCATAATTATATTTTTAATATTTCTCTAAGTTAGGAGAATGTACAGTGAGGTCATGGGATCGAACCCCCATGGCCTCACTTGTTTTATCATTTAATTTTCGCGGGCAGTAGCTAAGGGGTTCGATTCCCCTTAGCCCCAACACCTTTTTCTTTTTAGTTTCCATTCTACTCTTCATGAATTCTGACCGAGGGGTGGTGGGTTCGAATTCCACTCCCCTCATTAATTTTTCTCTTATTCATACCCTTGCTCAGACCCAGGATCGAACCCCCCAGCCCTCACCCTTTTCCGTGTCTATTTCGCCCAAGGATGAGGTCACGGGTTCAATTCCTAGTGGCCTCATTCTTTTATTTTTTAGAAAATTTCCTGATTCATATGCATTTTTATTTAGTCTTAATTAACTTGTACAATGCTGGGATTTTTGGTCACTGTCTAACTCATAACATTAAGGCACTTCATAGCACAAAGTTACATTCATGAATTCCGTTTTGACGTAATTTCAAGTGCATCATTCATAGAATCAATTGACTATGAGATTCTCATTCAAATCAGCCTCATTTCCTTTTTATGAACATCACGATCTTCATGACTTTATGTACGTAAACTTAACAACCACAATATTCACAACTAAGGCAACAAGGCCAAAACAATGGTCATATTCTCACACACTTTTACAAATTCCGAAACACATACATGGATTGTCATTTTTTTCATAAATTAACTTACATACAACACATTCATATCCATCACAACATCACATAATCCTAAGTCTACCAGCATCCATACCAACCTAAGAATTCGTTAGGAGCTAATGACAGGGACATGCAACGGGGAAAGCAACCATAGTTTTTGAGCCGAATATACTGAGTGCTATGGGTCTCCTGGGAAAGGAACCAAGAGTAAGAAGACCCATACCTTTGTTTTCTTGTTAAATCTCCAGAATCCTGCCCAAAAACCTCTCTAAAAATCAGTCCAAACACCCACACTCACACCTCACCCGACTAGCGTAGTATGCTTTGCTTAACGTTACCGAATTACTTTCTCTTTTGTGTTTTGCTTGTGAATTCTTCAAGTATGAAGAATTTTTGTTTTCTTTCTGACTTTTGTTCACGTTTGTAGCCAGAGAGAGTGTGAGAAAGAGAGAGATTAGTCGTGAAAGAGGGAGTGAAATCGTGCAAGAGAGAGTGGGGGAAATGGGAGATAGAAGTCTAGTAGAAGTAGGACTTGTGGGTATGAATTAGTCAACTTAATAATTAATCAAAATTAATAAAAAATATGATTTCTTTTTCCTAAATCAACTAATATTAATTATTTATTAAAATTTAAGTTAACACATTAAAATAAAAGCAAGTTAAATCTTGCTTCTAGTGGGGCTCGAACCCGAGTGACCCCCATTTGCGAAAATGGGTCACTTCGGGTTGCCCCACCCGAAATCCCTTACTTATTTAACTTAATTAATTAAATAATTAATTTCTCAGGGTAATTACAATACTACACTTGGCTTGGAAAAGACCATTTTACCCTTGGACCCTCAAAACTTAAAATTTCTTCTTTTGAGTCCGGTAAAAACTCTTTCGATTAAATCTTCGTTTTCGCGTGCCTCACGTCGTTGGTTCCAACCTTTCCAAGCTCAATTAACTCCCCATGTTAGTTGGCTTGGTCGTAGTAAGGGTTCTGAGATCTGGTTCTACGCGTATCAATACGTGTGGACCTTGGTCTAATCACAAGCATTCTTGAAAAACCTAAGTCTTGATCCTATTCATTTTTAGGGTTGTTACAGTTTCCTAAGGGTATTCTGGGTATTTTAAGTTTTTTTATAAGTCCTAATTACCTAGATGAATGCACTATTCTAAATCAAAACCCATATTCTCTAAAGAGCTCTCTAGAACTCCATTATAGCTAGAAGAGAGATTGAAGCTTGAAGATTGATTTCTCCACCAATTTCTCTCAATTTTCGTGGATTAACATAAGGTATGGTTCTTCATCCTTTAAACTCTTTTCATCAAGGATCCAAACTTCAAATTGATTTCTAAAGTCTTCTAAAGATGAACTTGTCCAATTTTGATATCTATCCATGGGTTCTTGCATAAAACATCTTGAATCATTATATATTGATTAAATTGATGTTAATTAGATTATTTTAACACAATTAACCTATGAATCCATATAATTCATGAACCCTAGTTTTTTACTACTTTGTGGGTGACTTGATTATGTCTTAATAATTATGAATTCTAGTGTAGTTTTTGTTGGGCTATTGAATGATGTAAGAATTGTATTGGATTGATGTATAGGCTGTCCTAGATTGATAAATTTATATTGACTTGATTTATATTCATTGAGTATTATGATCTTTGTATTGAATTGATGATCATGGTCATGGTTAAGGGCCTTTTTGGTATTGTATTGGATGATTTAGCTATGGATTGAAGTGGTGAGAATGGATTGGGGGTACGCTGCCCTAATTATCTTTATTTTATGTAATCTAGGTCTTGAATTATGTTGTGACTATTATGGTCCACTTATGGTGGCGGTGCTCTGTGCTTTACTTGTGAATGAAGTGGCCTTGTCGGCGTTACTTTATGTATTATGATGATCAAGGCCTTGTACGCACTACTTGATATACTATGATGATTTGTGTAGTTGATTTCTGTGAAGAATGATCATATCTATCTACTTGTGATTAAGGTGAATGTATGTGTTCTTTTATTGATGTTGGTAGGTGATCATGTTATACTATGACTATGTCATTATGTGTGTAGTCTTAGAGTTGATGCATGAGTCTTCCTAATTGGCTATATGAGTCTTCTGATTGTTATGTTGATGATCCTATGGTATTGTATAGAGTGACCTAAAGTTGACTTAGTTTTTCTTATGTGCTACTTGAAAGGTATGCTATATGTGATAAGGTAAAGTAGTGATGTGTCTCTTACTTTATATATGTATATTAAGAATGTGACTTCTTGACTTAGGATGCTAAATCCTCTTAGTATTGTATGTATGAATGACATGTGACCTTGAATGTTGCTAAGAAGGTCCTTTATGTGGAGCCTTCAACCTAGTTGTATGGTTATGATATTGTTAAAGTCGAAAGCCGTAATGGTATCCTTCTTGTGTGAATGGTGGACTTAAGGTTGGTTGGATGGAACGGCATGAAATCATCCTTAGGAAAATTATTGAACTATCCTATTTGCCATTGAACGGCAACCCCAGGGGACCTCTTTGGTACGGTGAATGTGATTGGGTTATGAACTAGATATGGAGCCCCTTCATGTGATTGTTTATGTGAATTACTCTATGAGAACAAAGGCTAGCACTGAGTGAGTATGGTAAGGGAAGTAGATCTAGTTAAGGATGAGGCTAGAGTTCAAAGAAACCCTTCATATTCCTTAACCATTTGCCTACATGGGATGTGTCCAAGTTCTACCATTGGCAACTAGAACACCCTCCATTGGAGTAGGTTATAACTCTGGATTACATGCCTTGCTACCATGGTCTATGTCGGTTAGTGCCTATTCTCATAATATGTGATACCCACTAGTATTGGAGAAGTTCTATGAAGTTTAGGTGGGGGTATGGTTCGCAATCTACATATTGCACACTAGGCTTTGAAGATGTTAGTGAGTGAGTCCCTAGGTCTTCCCCAAGACCATTACTTGAGTGTCCTTATGTGATGAATGTCTCTTCAATGAACTAAAGAAGATGACATTTTATAAAAGTATGGGGTTAGTACAACAATATACTAAGTATGGCATATGCAAAAACATACGAAAAGGGACATTTTAGTAAAAATAACTTTTCATGCAATTAAAGCAATATTCATGAATCTAGAAACAAACCAACATAAGAATCGACAATCAACACTTTATGGCAACTTAACCAAAACTTAGAGTAATCAAAAGGAACATTTCAATGAACTTACTAAACTTACAATGAAAATTGAATAAAGCATCACAGTGAATATATTCGATTCTTACAATGGAGACCTTACAGTGAATGGCACGGTCCAAATCATATGAACTCTTTTCCTTTGAAGTTTCCCTAACCCAAGGTTATCCTAAGACTCCCTAAGGTGAGCTAAGAAGGGATTTTCATTACACCTCCCTTCAAAGCACACCAGAGCGACCCTTAAAACTACCAAATCTTAGGCTTACTTCGTTGGAAATCAAATCCACGCCCTTGGCTAACATATGCAAAACACTCATGGAAATATAGGTCATACCAAGTACAATGTGAGAGTAGCATCCCATACTACCACTCCCACTTAGTACTCCTAATGGATTCTATTTACTCAAGTACTCCACAATAATCCTCCATAACACTATACCATAGTACTTATTCACACGGACTTCATGAAGGTACTCTTCTCCCATAGTAGGTATAGGTCACACCAAGTGCAATGTGAGAATAGCATCCCATACTACTACTCCCACTCAATGCCCCTACTCGGTAACTAATGTGGATTGAGCACTTCACGACATACATACACAAATTCAACAATATAAAAGATAATTAGTTTTCAAATCAATTGTTTGTGGGAGTTAGCTTAACCGACAAAGACCATGAGAGCTAGACATGGAATCCCGATATTAACCCCTATCGGATGAGGGATCCTTACTTGCCTAGTCGGTCATGCTTCTTAGCGTTTACATGGCTTTTCCAATAGCTACACCTATGCGGACACATAGTTAAGGGATAAGGAGATTGCTACTAAGTAACTCACTCTCTACTAACGAGGAGTACTCATCTCAAGAGGTATTTTGGATTAAAATATCTCAACTCACGAATTGCAATCCACTTCCCCTTCATATCCTCTGGGTGCTAGGCATAACTTCCCACGGATTTCTCAACGTAATATTCTATCTTAGAAAGCTCACTAGGAAATGGAGAGGTTGCTACTAGACACTACATCTCAACTCACGAAGTGTGTCCCCCTCAAGATTCCCCTTTTTGCTCAACTTGGCATAATACAAATCTTAAAAGAGTGTGTGTGTGTACATGTGCACACCTTGCAGAAAATCATCGCTTCATTATCATCAAGTTCTACACATACTTTAACCTTAATTCATCAAGTTACACACTCTACATGCTTCTCATAATCATACACTTCATTTAGACATAAACTAGGTCAAACATGCAATTCAAGCTACATCAAACACAATACAAGACCCATTTTCCATATATCTTCATTTCACATATTAGACCGTCAAGATCACATACTCAAAACATACTAAGTAACATCAAGTTCATCAATTAGCACCGCCACCCATAAGGTGGACCATACCACTCAAATAGCAATTCATAATAAGAAATATACAATGAGAGCAACTCATAAACAAATCAAACCATCATCACCCATAAGCAATTTATCAATATTTCACAATATTAAAGCCCTTAGGGCAGTAGCTACACCAACATGACAAATACAAGAAGACCCAAGTTCATACCCTACTCAAATCATGCTCACATAACCCATTTTCAAGCCAAAAGTTGAAGTATGCATATACAAGAGTTTCATGGAGTTTTTAACATCAAAAACATCAATTCAAACCAACATAAATACATTTAAACCATTAGAACTTAAATACAAGAAGACCCATACTAGAAATCAAAGTTAGAAGAAGATTGAGTCTAGAAACCCTTTTGAAAACCATTTTGGAAATTGGCCTCTTCAATGAAACGATATTCAAGAATGGATACCATACCTTTAAGAGAAGGAAACCCACTAATTTTGATGAAGAAACAAGTCCAAAGCAGCCCTCCTTTCCCTCCTTGAGCCTTGGCTTCAATGGTGACTTTGAGAGAGTTTCTTTAGAGAGAGAGAGAGTTGAATTTAGAAGTTAGGGGGTCTTGTCTAGGTCTAGGGTTTAAAACTCATTTAATATAACTTAAAAATCCTTTAAAAAACTGTCCAAACTCTTATTTAGACGTGGGGTGAATTTACAAATTCACCCCTGACTTGGCAAAAAAATCTGCGCACAGGGACAGACCTGCGACGACCTGCTTGTGACGGGGCATCACGGGTGCAATGGCCCGTCCTGACCATCCGTTGCAAACTTCAGAGGCTTGCCAAGGGTCCCCTCTACACCCTTGAGCAAGTCCCCCATGACGTAACCTTGTGACGGGGCGTCACATCCATGACGGGCCGTCGACTGCTCCGTCGCCAAGGCTGCCTGGGACAGCCTGCTTACCAGGTTTTGGGTCCTTCCTCCAGGACCCTTTAATGGTCCTTGGGGATAATTTCCCGGACGTTTCCAACAAAAATATGATCATCTATAAGTTTAACACGTCCCACATGAATTTAATCCAAAACAAACACATAAAACTCGATGAAATGCGTCTAGGCGTACAAGGTCGACTCAAGGCATATCTTTCGAATGCCTTGGACGTTCTTGGTCGTTTGACCTCCAAACTTCACTAAACTTTGCACACTGCCTAAGGACACTAAAATAACTCCGTTTAACTTAAAATCAACTCAAGAAACAATCATGAGGCTCTAGTTCACCTTAGTTCATTTTGGGGCGTGATATTATCCCCCACTTGGAATAACATTCGTCCTCGAATGACACTTAAATTTTTAAGAACAACAAGGACTCTCTTGGCATCGTATAATTCACTTAGATCATGATCAAAACATCAACAATAAAAGCATCAATTAGCAAGGAACATCATTTCACACTTTCAACACTTATCAACATAGACACCTTTTGCCAAACTTCACAAAGTCAAAACTCAACCTTAAACTTCTTTTATGGAGGAACTACCTTGTCCAACATTAAACATGCTTATAACCAATACCTTTACAGACATTGAAACTAAAATTCAAGACAAAACAATTTTCTTCAAAATGCCAAAATTTTTACAGTGAAGTTCACTGCCAAGTTATCAAATTTTTTTAAAAAATCCACTCTTTAAGAAATTCATCAAGATGACTTGATCATATGGACTATAAAACCATATAAACTCCTCTCATAAAACAAAATCAACAATAACAATGAGTTGAGACTTACCAAAACCATCAATCTGGATTAATTATCCTTTCTAGCCCCCATCCCATAGGAAGGGTTCTTCTTGGGAGCATTAGGATCTAGGGAAGCTTGATTGAAATCTCTCCCCCTTGATTTAAGGTTTGGGCAGTCCCTCATCTTGTGGCATTTATTACCACACACAAAACAACCATCCGTTCCGGCAAGACACTTACCCCCATGTTGCTTGCCACAAGTAGGGCACCTAGCCCTTTCATAGGAATGACCACCACCTTGATAAGATTGATTTGGAGCTCTATCCTTGTTTCCCATAGAAGAATCTTGGGGATAAAACCTCTTCTTAGGCCTTTGGTGACTAGAATCATCCGACCTAGGTCTCTTACCCTCTTGCCTTATTTCCCTAATTTTGGACTCCTCAATTTGTTGCGCATAAACCTTGAGCCTAGAGATATCCATGTCATTAAGAAGCATCACCGTACGACACTCTTTTTCCACCAAGCTAGACACGCCCATCACAAATTTGTTCATCCTAGCCCTAGGGTTGGCCACCATGGTTGGGGCATACTTAGAGAGTTGGGTGAATTTGAGAGAGTACTCTTGCACACTCATTCCCCCTTGACGGAGGTTCATGAATTCTACCATCTTCTTCTCCCTCCACTCTAAAGGAAAGAATCTATCTAGGAAAGCCTCTTTGAATTCCTCCCAATCAACCGGTCCTCTTTCTAAGGGTCTCTCACCCCTCCATTGCTCATACCACACTTGAGCAACATCCTTAAGTTGGTAAGCGGCCAATTCCGCTTTCTCCTTAGGTGTCACACCCATAGCATCTACCACCTTGAAAACCTCATCTATGAAGCCTTGTGGATCTTCATCCACCTTAGTGCCATGAAAAGTAGGAGGGTTCATCCTCATGAAATCCCGAATCCTAGAAGCGGGAGTACTAGCATTTGGTTGGGGCCTATCTCCTAGGTTAGCTTGGCCCACAAAGTGATTGTTGACAACTTGAGCTTGAGACATCATGAGTTGGGTCAAGTTCATTAGGGAAACCCTCAACTACGCATTAGTCATATCACCCTCAACAAAAGGAGCTTGAGGCATAGGAGGAACTTGAGGTTCTTGAAGAGGAACCTCTTCATTTTCCTCCCCTAAGCCAACAATAGGAACTTGGTCAACACGGGGAAGGACTCTCTTATTTGGTACACCTCCCTCTTTCCTTCTAGCGGTCGATCTCCTCGTATTCATATCCTAAAAACACAAAAAGAAGAGGTTGAGAATAGACACCTTATATACTCAACTCTAAGGCACGATACTAGAATAGAGAAGAAAGTGAAACTTCTAGCATCCTATAGCCTTTTGTCCATGGATGTGTCGCGACTCACACCAATGACCAAGATACTACTAGATGTGGCTTGTGAGACTTTTAGACCTTAAACTATTTCCCAAAACTTTATGCTCTGATACCAAGTCTGTCACGACCCGAAAGAACCCCCTAATAGTTAGGGAAAACCTTCGAATCATGACCGGGCGTACTTGACCCCTTTGGGATCTTGTACAAGCCCTGTACTAGCATTCATAACATAAAGCATGAAAAGTAGTGAAGAATTAAAACTTTTCACGATAATAATAATAGAAGAAGTTTTTTCATAAATACTAGGAAATCTTATCGTCACAAGCCAACTTAAAGACACAACTTGGAATCTTAGGGACACGGCCCTTTACAATAAAAGTAAATACACTTTAAGTCTTAATTAAGAAACTAAGAAACATAAAACTATGTCCTCGAATATATAAGGACATACTCAATTCTTGAGAGACAGAATTCCCAATCTTCAACTCCGATCCTCCAAAAGGTCTTCCAACCTATACTCATAAGGTATATAAAAGTATGGGGTTAGTACAATAATGTACTAAGTATGGAATATGCAAAAACACACAAAAAGGGACATTTTAGTAAAATAAACTTTTCATGCAATTAAAGCAATATTCATGAATCTAGAAACAAACCAACATAAGAATCGACAATCAACACTTTATGGCAACTTTACCAAAACTTACAGTAATCAAAAGGAGCATTTCAATGAACTTACTAAACTTACAATGAAAATTGAACAAAGCATCACAGTGAATGTATTGGATTCTTACAACGGAGACCTTACAGTGAATGGCACGGTCCAAATCATATGAACTCTTTTCCTTTGAAGTTTCCCTAACCCAAGGTTATCCTAAGACTCCCTAAGGTGAGCTAAGAAGGGATTTTCATTACACCTCCCTTCAAAGCACACCAAAGCGACCCTTAAAACTACCAAATCTTAGGCTTACTTCATTGGAAATCAAATCCACGCCCTTGGCTAACATATGCAAAACACTCATGGAAATATAGGTCATACCAAGTGCAATGTGAGAGTAGCATCCCATACTACCACTCCCACTTAGTACTCCTAATGGATTCTATTTACTCAAGTACTCCACAATAATCCTCCATAACACTACACCATCGTACTTATTCACACGGACTTCATGAAGGTACTCTTCTCCCATAGTAGGTATAGGTCACACCAAGTGCAATATGAGAATAGCATCCCATACTACTACTCCCACTCAATGCTCCTACTCGGTAACTAATGTGGATTGAGCACTTCACGACATACATACACAAATTCAACAATATACAAGATAATTAGTTTTCAAATCAATTCTTTGTGGGAGTTAGCTTAACCAACAAAGACCATGACAGCTAGACATGGAATCCCGATATTAACCCCTATCGGATGAGGGATCCTTACTTGCCTAGTGTAAGGTCATGCTTCTTAGCGTTTACATGGCTTTTCCAATAGCTACACCTATGCGGGCACATAGTTAAGGGATAAGGAGATTGCTACTAAGTAACTCACTCTCTACTAACGAGGAGTACTCATCTCAAGAGGTACTTTGGATTATAACATCTCAACTCACGAAGTGCAATCCACCTCCCCTTCATATCCTCTCGGTGCTAGGCATAACTCCCCACGGATTTCTCAACATAATAGTATATCTTAGAAAGCTCACTAGGAAATGGAGAGGTTGCTACTAGACACTATATCTCAATTCACGAAGTGTGTCCACCTCAAGATTCCCCTTTTTGGTCAACTTGGCATAATACAAATCTTAAAAGAGTGTGTGTGTGTACATGTGCACACCTTGCATAAAAGCATCGCTTCATTAACATCAAGTTGTACACATACTTTAACATTAATTCATCAAGTTACACAATCTACATGCTTCTCATAATCATACACTTCATTTAGACATAAACTAGGTCAAACATGCAATTCAAGCTATATCAAACACAATACAAGACCCATTTCCCATATATCTTCATTTCACATATTATACCTTCAAGATCACATACTCAAAACATACTAAGTAACATCAAGTTCATCAATTTGCACCGCCACCCATAAGGTGGACCATACCACTCAAATAGCAATTCATAATAAGAAATATACAATAAGAGCAACTCATAAACAAATAAAACCATCATCACCCATAAGTAATTTATAAATATTTCACCATATTAAAGCCCTTAGGTTTGTAGCTACACCAACATGACAAATACAAGAAGACCCAAGTTCATACCCTACTCAAATCATGCTCACATAACCCATTTTCAAGACAAAAGTTGAAGTATGCATATACAAGAGTTTCATGGAGTTTTTAACATCAAAAACATCAATTCAAACCAAGATAAATACATTTAAACCATTAGAACTTAAATACAAGAAGATCCATACTAGAAATCAAAGTTAGAAGAAGATTGAGTTTAGAAACCCTTTGGAAAACCATTTTGGAAATTGGCTTCTTGAATGAAAAGATATTCAAGAATGAATACCATACCTTTAAGGGAAGGAAACCCACTAATTTTGATGAAGAAACAAGTCCAAATCATCCCTCCTTTCCCTCCTTGAGCCTTGGCTTCAATGGTGACTTTGAGAGAGTTTCTTTAGAGAGAGAGAGATGAATTTAGAAGTGAGGGCGTCTTGTCTAGGTCTAGGGTTTAAAACTCATTTAATATAATCTAAAATTCCCTTAACAAACTGTCCAAACTCTTATTTAGACGTGGGGTGAATTTGCAAATTCACCCCACACTTGGCAGAAAAATCTGCGCACAGGGACAAGACTTTCGACGACCTGCTTGTGACGGGGTATCACGGGTGCAACGGCCCGTCCTGACCATCCGTTGCAAACTTCAGAGGCTTGACAATGGTCCCCTCTACACCCTTGAACAATTTCTCCATGACTAAACCTTGTGACGGGGCGTCACAGCCATGACTGGCCGTCGACTGCTCCGTCGCCAAGGCTGCCTGGGACAACCTGCTTACCAGGTTTTGGGTCCTTCCTCTAGGACCCTTCGATGGTCCTTGGGGATAATTTCCCAGACGTTTCCAATACAAATATGATCATCTATAAGTTTAACACCTCCCACATGAATTTCATCCAAAACGAACACATAAAACTCGACGAAACTCATCTAGACGTACAAGGTCGACTCAAGGCAAATCTTTCGAATGCCTTGGACATTCTTGGTCGTTTGACCTCCAAACTTCACGAAACTTTGCACACTGTCTAAGGACACTAAACTAACTCCGTTTAACTTAAAATTAACTCAAGAAACAATCATGAGCCTCTAGTTCACCTTAGTTCATTTTGGGGCATTATAGTGTTAAATGTTGTTCTTATGCTTATATTATGATGTTTTAATCAAAAAGAGCATATTCCCAATAGATGTCCATTTTCATGATTTTATGAACTTTTCCATACTTAGTAAAAGTGTTTGTACTAATTCCATACTTTTATCTATCTCTTAAGTGATTCATAAGTGAAAGGCATTTCGAGAGAGAAGCTTGGATTATATGATCTTTCAAGAAAGTTTGAAGTATGTCCTCATTTGACTCGAGGGAATAGATGTCTTTTTATTTCTTATTTTGAAGTATTGTAATAGACTTGGTAGTACTATATTTTGACGTATGGGCCATTTCCCATGTATTTTTGTGTCAAGGATTTGATGATATGAGATTTAGTATTTCCTATGATTTTTATATGAAAGATATTTTGAAAGACTATTTGAATGTTGTGAAAGGTTTTAATTCCGCACTACTTTTTATATATGTATATGCGATGAATGATAAAAAAGGGCTTGTACAAGACGTCCGATAGGTCAAGTACGCCGTTTCTCACTTCGAGAGTGCCCTAGCTTCTAGGGTGTGCTCTTGGGATGTGTTAAATGTGGTATCAGAGCATAGATTATGAAAGTGGTCTTAGGAATCCAAAAGTCTCATAAGTCACGTCTAGTAGAGTCTTGACCATCGCTGTGAGTTTGGACACATCTATGGGCGAGACGCTATAGGACAATCGAGTTTCCCTTCTTTATAAAATCTTGTGTCTGTCCGTAGAGTAAAATTTATGAGTGCCTTTCTTAATGTTTTCCTTGTGATTATAGGAGGATGAATACTAGAAGGATGACCGCTAGAAGGTTGGAAGAGGGAAGGGAGAATGAGGAGATTCCTCCTCAAGTGGAGCAAGTTCTTCAAGGTGCTCAAGGGGATAAAGTCCCTATTGTGGGTAGAGGTAATGAGGTTCCGGTGGTTCCCGCAGACATGACTTATAGGGAGACTAGAGAGTCTTTGCTTACTTTAGCCCAAGCCTTGACTACCCATGTGAATAGGCGTATTAAACCTAGATTGAATGTTGTGGACAGGACTATGATATCTAGATTGAGAGATTTTGTGAGGATATCCTCCTATCTTTCTTGTCTCCAAGGTCGGAGAGGATCCCCAAGAGTTTCTAGATGGTGTTTATAAGGTGTTGAGTGCCATGGGGCTGACTCTAGGGAGAAAGTGGAGTTAGCTTCGTACCAATTGAGGGAGGTTGCTCAAGTGTGGTACACTCAATGGAAAGATAATAGGCCGGTTGAGTCGGGTCCTATCGAGTGGGAAGAGTTTAAGGAAGATTTCTTAGGAAAGTACTTTGCCCCTGAGAGGAGGGAGGTGAAGGTTGAGGAGTTTATCAATGTCAAGCAAGGCAATATGAGTGTTGTTGAGGAATACTCATTGAAGTTCACTATGTTGTCTAGATATGCTCCGTCCTTAGTTTCTAACCCAAGGGATGAGATGAGTAGGTTTTTGACCGGTGTCGCCGACCTAGTGAGAGAAGAATGTCGTACGGCCATGTTGCATGATGATATGACCCTATCTTGACTCATGGTTTATGCTCAATCCATAGAGGAGTCCAAACATAAGAGGATCACTAACAACATGAAGAGGGGTAAGGTAGAGGAGCAAAACCAACCTAGGTTCAAGAAGAGAGCCCCAATGCAAGATGGACCTAGTGCTCCTAAGGATTAACTTGAGAAGGAAAGTGGTTCCCAAAATGGTAAGCCTACTTGTGCCACTTATGGAAAGAGGCACTATGGGGAATGCCTAATTGGTACTGGGAATTTCTTTGGTGGTGGTAAGGATAGGCACAAAGTGAGGGATTGTCCTACTATTGCTTCTAGAGGAAGAGAGGGTAAGCAAGTTACTCCAAGTTTTCCGGGTAATGATGCTCCAAAGAAGAATCGTTCCTATGCACTCCGGACTAGAGGAACAAAGCTGTATGAGGGTGATGAGGATGATGGTAAGTTCTTGTATTTCTTTATTTAGTGTTATGAGTTCCTTCTAAGTGGGTGAGTATGGTTAGTAGATGGGCTAGATAGTCAAGGAAGCATGTTGCATGGGCATTGTGTTTAGGAGTCTTGTTGGAATTGAATTTCATTGATTCCTTGCATTGTGCATTTCATGAAGTTATGATTATGTTGTAAAATGTTTTATATGGTTTTATATTGCATTTAACATGTTTCTATCATCAATTGCCTAAATGTTGCATTTTTGTATTTTTGAAGCATGTTCACTGCCAGGGAATTTAGCTCACTGTAACATTTTTGAAAAATTGGCTAATTTGTTCTTTGGTTGAAAATTGTTGTAATGTGTATAGGACTGATGTATATGAGCATGATAATGAATGTAAAAGGAGTTTTTTCTATTTGGAATGAAGGATGTGAGTCTTATGGCATGATGAGTCGTAGATTTATTTTTAGCTTCTTGTTGTGTTGTGAATCTCTTGATTATGTGAAACTGATGTTTCTTCTATATGTTTGTATTGTATAAGGTGTTATGTGGTATGTTTAAGATCTGTTAGATGAATCTCTACTTTTGGAAGTGTTTGGACAGTGTCAAGTGTCATTTGAGGACGAATGTTTTCCATGTGGGAGAGATTGTAATACCTCTAAAATGACTTAGGTAAAACTAGATCCTAACATGTTTTTCATGAGGGTATAAGGTCCTAAAATGGTTTGTAATGTGGTAATGAGGCAGTGTCTAAGGAGTTAGGTGAATTGGAAATCCAATGTCAAGGGACGACCAAGACGTTCGACGATTAGTCACCTATATGCCTTATGTGTCCTTATGTGCTTATGTGTGTGATTCATGAGCTTATGCGGTCCTTATATGAGTCATAATAGTGTGTATAAGAAGTTTATTAAATTTCATGATGTTGGGAGGTCAAACGTCCAAGAACATATATGACGTTCGAAAGGTTTGCTTTGAAATGACCTTGTGTGTCTTGGCATGTTTCGTGGAGTTTTATGTGTTCGTTTTGGATGAAATTGATTTGGGATGTCCTAAACTCGTATAATATAATATTTGGGTTGGAAACTTCTGGGAAAAAGTCTTCAAGGACCAACCAAGGGTCCTTGAGGAAGGACCCATCTTGGTTGCCAAAACTGCCAAAGGTAGGCCCACCTACGGAGGCAATCGACACCCCGTAGGCGGAGGGCGTTGGTCAGGACTTAGGCGTGGGAGGATGTCCTTCCAAGTACCAGTCTCTGACCCAAACCACGGACCAACAGGATGTTCCGTTGGATTGGGAGACGGTCCGTCGATTGGCTAGGCGTCGATGGTGTCTGCAACTTCGCAGCTTACTATTAAATGCAAGGATGAATTAGTAAATTCACCCTACGTCCAAATAACAGTTTGGGCGGTTTCCTAAGGGTATTATAGGTATTTTAAGTGGGTTTATAAGTCCTAATTACCTAGATGAATTTATTATTCTAAAATCAAAACCCAAATTCTCTTAAGAACTCTCTAGAACTCCATTGAAGCTAGAAGGGACATTAAAGATTGAAGGTTGATTTCTCCACCAATTTCTCTCAATTTTCATGGATTAACATCAGTTAAAGTATTGTTCTGCATACTTGAAACTCATTTCATCAAGGAGCCAAACTTCAAATAGATTTCTAAAGTCTTCTAAAGATGAACTTGTCCAATTTCGATATCTATCCATGGGTTCTTGCATAAAACATCTTGAATCATTATATATTGATTAAATTGATGTTAATTAGATGATTTTAGCACAATTAACCTATGAACTCATGTAATTCATGAACCCTAAACTACTTTGTGGGTGACTTGATTATGTCTTAATGCTTATGAATTCTAGTGTAGTTTTCATTGGGCTATTGAATGATGTAAGAATTGTATTGGATTGATGTATAGGCTGTCCTATATTGATAAATCTATATTGAATTGATTTAGATTCATTGAGTATTATAATCTTTTTATTGAATTGACAATCATGGCCAAGGGTAAGGGCCTTTTTGGTATTGTATTGGATGATTTAGCTATGGGTTGAAGTGGTGATAATGGATTGGTGGTACGCTTCCCTAATTCACTTTATTTTATGTAATGTATGTCACACCTGGATTCTGGAATCCGAATGAAACCGGCGTCGTTAACCTCTTAGAGGTCGCAAACAAGCCTCTTCTTAGCTTTCATCACATTCATACAATTAAATTTACGGAAAATTTAAAACTTTTAAAACATAATGAAGTGTACATAGACTTCATATAAAATTTACATGGATTCATATACTATAATCTCAAAATAAAAAACCATCTACAATCGATTAAGCAATTCAAATGAAAGAATCGATAATATATCATAATAGTTTGCCAAAATGGCCTTAGTACAAAGCTTCGAATAAAAGTCTTGAAAGAAAATCTAGGGACAACATCCACTAGCTATGTCAAAAGTACCAATGCTAGAAAGATAGATGTAGCATCCTCGCAATCAAGAGGACCTACCAAAGGTCTGGAGATCGCTAAGTCCAAACCGCTGCGATGAGTCTTCAGTTTACTCTCTGACCTGCACCTATAAAAATAGTAATAGTATAGGGTTAGTACACACTTGTACTAAGTATGGGTGTATTCACACATACACATAAGTCTATGCATGATCAAGGAAAGCTCTTCCTAAACAACATGTCATTTCTGGAAAGTGAAACCAATAGACTTTCCTAATTCGTTATTTGTGATTCATGGTGTGAATATGACGTATTTTAATGAATTCAAAATGCACAACTCATTTTCTATATGAACACAAGACCTTGGAATCATGAACATAATTTTAGAACAACTCGAACGAAAATTTTGAAATTTGATAACCCCTAACCTGAGAGCTCCCATTTCAACACTTAGTTTATTTTTCAGTCTTTTTCTTCTTGTTGTTGTGTAGTTCAATGATCTCCTTTGGTCCTATGTTTTAATTACAAGTGCAATGATTCATTGTAGTCCCATACCTACAATGAATCAAGTAAGTAATCCAAGGGATTAAGGAAATGATTTAACTACAATTTGGGCATGAAATCTTTATAAGCCAATCTTTATTGGTTAAGCCTATTATTTGATATTGGCCTAATATAAGAAGTCATTATTAGCCAATTTTATTTGGCTATGATCATCTGCCAATTATATAAAGCCATTATAAGCTAATCTCATTTGGCTTTGATCATTTTCATATTGAAAGAAGTCATTATAAGCCAATCTTATTTAGCTTGGGATCATTTTCATAAAAAAAGAAGTCATTATTGGCTATGCCCATTATTTGCTGAAAACATCATTTTTATCAAGTACTGACGGTTGATATTCTTAAGCTCTTACTTTCTTAGCTCACTTTGAACATGCATTTCTTCTTCTTTCTTTCTTGCTTTCTTAAAGACATCTTTAGAATTAAGATCATGCAAGCTAACATGAAATCCAGTGTCTGCCCCACACCGAAATGGGGTGATTCACCAATCAAAGTGAATCTAGATCATGTGAGCTACCATGAAATCCAGTGTCTGCCCCACACCAAAAAGGGGTGGTTCACCGGCTAAGGTGAGACCAAGTCCAGTGTTCTCCCCACACCAAAAAGAGGTGGTCTATGACTAAAGTGAACCGAATACATTCTTTGAGCATTTAACCGACATAGATCATGTGATATAAGCATGAAATCCAGTGTCTGCCCCACACCGAAAAGGGGTGGTTTCACCGGCCAAAGTGAAAATGCATCATGCCTAGCTCACTTAGGTGGAAAACACTGGCAGTTCAAAGACTAGGAGACATACAGAGACTATTTATCCACCTTGGTGGTAGCCTCATATCATGAGGATTACATGTGCTGACACAAGCTCATTGCTAGTCTATCGGTGCTTTGCTCAACTTCTTTTTCTTTACATCTTTTAGAGTTTACTCAAACATTATGGAAGCTTGCTTCTAGTTATGAGGTTTACTTAAATCTTTGGATAACCGGTCATCCCTTTCTTTACTTGATGAAATGTGAATTTAACCTAGAATATCATCTTGGTGTTAATGAGACTTGTCTCACGATTATTAACACCATCTTATGTGAGTATCTTTAACATAGTTGTCTTAGGTGTAAGTGAGACTTGTCTCACTTCCTTTAACACCCCATTCTGGTCACTTTCATAATTCAAAGACTTTTAATTATTTTATTACTCACCTTAACTCTTTTCATGTCTTTTGGTAGCTTTATACCCTTCTTTATAAACGTTAAGAACTTTGTTCAATGTAGTTCCCATGTTCATAGTTCATTTGGAAAGGGTATGTTGGGACTTGTCCAAATGATTGGCATACCCTTGGTTATGAATTCAAAGTTACATTGGTCATTATTAATTTGGTTTACATTAGTCATTAGCCAATCTTTTCATCATACTTTGAAAGAAATATTGTAAGCCAATTCCATTCAACTTTTTGGGAAAACATTGTTAGCAAATTTATTGGCACAAGCCAATCATTCATGCAACCTTTTTCATGAGATTATCATTAGCCAAGTTGATTAACATTCATATATGTACTTTAGTGAACTCATCATCTCAAGCAAATCGACATTTAACAGTAACTAAACTTCATAACCGAATCATAACAACTTCATCATCTCGGACACAATTAAGCCTTACAACATTCTATATTTCGTGTAAATAATACTTAAATCATACGAATCAATTCTATAGGCTCCATTCGACATTTATAAATCAAGAAATATACAAATTAGGATCAGTTAGCACCACACACCAACAACATGTTCGAGATTACAACTACATACTCATTAGAATCGAAAACAAGGATACTAGGGAGAAGGACGTTAAACTATATCGTTGGGAAGCAACCCTAGTTTCGAGATTCATATATTCAAAGTGATTGAAAATACTCTTGGAGAAAGAATTCCAGGAGAGAAACCCATACCTTATATAGAATTGAATCTATGAAGATCACCTTGCACGAAAACCTTGAAGAATACCTTAAAATCACCTTAGAGAACTTTTCTGTTTTTCTACGTTTTGCTCACTGTTTTTCTCACGATTGCGTACTGTGTTGAGTCGTGAATTTTCTAGTGTTTGACCGTGAGTCTAAGTCTTAGTAACTGATCTTGACTCATTAAACTTAGGCTAATTAAGTTAATTAAATTAATT
The DNA here is from genome assembly GCA_016801875.1 of Solanum sitiens. Lineage (NCBI taxonomy): Eukaryota > Viridiplantae > Streptophyta > Magnoliopsida > Solanales > Solanaceae > Solanum > Solanum sitiens. The sequence goes on from JABWTJ010000252.1 coordinate 1,169,828, forward strand.
AATTAGTTAATTACTAAAATGCCCCTCCTAAGTTGACTAGAAATAGGAAAACATTTAACTTAGTCAAATCTGAAATTTTTCCTAAGAGTTTCGGACTTGCTTATGAATTTTTTTTAATTAATTAATTCCTCAATTTATTTAATTAAGGGACCTCGGGTAATTACTAAAGTACCCCTAAGTCTTGGGACCATAACTAACCCTTTTGGACCATCCTAGGTTAGGTACTACGTTGTCTCTTTAACTAGTTACAAGGTTAGTGTCACCCGGTTAAGTCTTAGGTTGTCGGGTGCACTAGTTGGTTTATTTCGGTTAGTACTAGGTTAGTTACCTAGTTAGGTCAGTTAGTTAGAGTCTAGAGTTAGTTAGGGAGTTAGGCCCCACATGGAGAGATCCGTTCGTTTGCTGCCCCTAACCTCCCTAACCGAATTCGGTTAGATGGTTCGTGTGGTCCCCTCCTTGGCCGGTTATGCATATGCTTGCACATGTGTTGCTTGTACTTTACTAACTAACTATTCTTGATGGCTCATTTGGAATGTTTACTTATTGTCCCAAGGATCCCCACTATGTCCTTGGGCACTGCTTAATTTACATGATCATTTTAAGTGGTCATGTGCTATAGTGCCTAGGCTTGACACATGGATGCCTCGTACCTAATTTGTGAGTTAAAGGAAAGCATTTAAGCCTAGGGTCTTCATTGCAGGTACATTTCTTGGACAAGCTCATTAATGTTCGAAAATTGGCTAACACCCTTTAAGCCAATATTTTCTAATATGCCGAATATTTTTCTTATTTGGGTATTATATAGAAATTGGCTAATACCCCTTAGCCAATTTTCTATTTTATGCCCAATATTTCTCAATATTGGGCATTGGGATGCCTATGTACTCAAAATACACATTCTTAAAGACCTATTGGGCTCTTCACTAGACATGTAACTTTCCGGAATGTTACATTAACCCCCCCTAAGGAACATTCATCCCCGAATGACACTACATATCATTTTAAAATAAAGAGGGTGATTTTAAAAAACACTTTAGCATACTTGAAACTTTACTCTCTGTAAATATCTGATTCACACTTACTCTGGATGATGCATATTACTCAAAGCTTACTTGAAGCTTCATATTTGAGATTGAGGTACTTCCTTCTCAATCACACTTATCTTAATGCACATCACAACTCATGCAACACAAAAATCATGTCTACGCTATACAAAAATAGCAACATGAATGCAAACATGAACTCATTTTAACTCATATAGTGCAAGTATAAAACACACGATTATGGACTTACAACACAAAAATCAACTAATGCACTAAAAACTTAGAGTTTCTTAACAAAAACCGGACTTAGGAAGAGTATATCTAACCTCAAGAACTGAACAAGGGATTGTAACAGATCTCATATATGCCTTGACCTCCCATGTTGCTCCCTCGACAAGGTGGTTCCTCGATAATACTTTCACAATGGCAACCTCCTTGTGCCTCAGCCGCTTCACTTGGCGATCTAAAATTTCAATTGAAAGCTCTTCATAAGAAAGGTTCTCATCAACTCCTAGCCCCTCAACACGTAGGATGGATGCTGGATCGCCTAGACACTTCTTAAGCATTGAAACGTGGAACACTGGATGAGCAGAAGCCAAGTCTTGTGTTAACCTCAGTTCGTAGGCAAAATTTCCTACTCTCTGCAAGATCTCATAAGGACCTACATACCTCAGACTCAACTAACATTTCTTACCAAACCTAATCACCCCTTTCATGGGTGATATCTTTAGGTAGACTTGATCATTCACCTCAAATTCAAGAGCTCTCTTTCTGTTATCTGCATAGGATTTTTGATGATTGTAAGCAGTATCCAATCTATCCCTGATCATTCTTACCTTTTCCACAGCCTCGTGTATGATCTATGGGCCAACGATGGAAGAATCTCCTACCTCAAACCACGCAACTGGAGACCTACATCTCCTGCCATATAGAGCTTTAAAAGGTGCCATCCCAATACTGGAATGGTAGCTATTATTATAAGAGAATTCAATCAGCGGCAAGTGATCATCCCAACTCCCCTTGAAGTCAATAACACATGATCTCAGCATGTCTTCAAGGGCCTGAATGGTACGCTCTACTTGTCCATCCTTCTTCGGATGAAAAGCAGTACTGAGCTTCACCTGTGTACCCAAGATCCTTTGGAAAGATCTCCAAAAGTGAGAAGTTAACTTGGCTACCCTATTTGAAATGATAGATAAAGGAATCCCATGCCACCTCACTATCTCATCAATATATAGCTTGGCATAATCTTCAGCCTTGTAAGTAGACTTCACAGGTATGAAATGAGCGGACTTAGTCATTCTGTCAACAATGACCCAAATGGAATCATACAGCTTCCTAGTCTTTGGCAGACCTGTCACGCCTCAAAACCCATTAAGACGGACAGGCACCCGATGCCCTAAAGGCCCGAGAGAACCAACCTACAACCTGTTCTTACTGAGCATATACTATAACAATTGAGACAAGTTAACTTTGGATGCAGCGATACAAACCAACGTAAGTAGATCCAAAAGTTATATACAAGACTTGGCCGTTTAGGCCACAACTCCTTAAGACACAACTGAACCATGTACATACGTCTACAAAGCCTCTAAAAGATAGAAGACTAGAGTAGGTCGGGACAGACCCCGCCTTACCCTTAACTACGATACAATACCAAACGAATTTACCAAGGACTTAATAAAGCTCCGAATCAACTTGGAGCTCACCAAAAGTAGCAGAATTTTGAGTGCTTCTACTGAGGAGGTCTACTAGCTGGAGTACCTGAGCCTGCAGCATGAAATGCAGCGTCCCCAATACGGGACGTCAGTACGAAAAATGTACTGAATATGTAAGGCAAAAAGTATATGTAATACAAGGCACAAATGAAATCAAGTAGCAACATATGAGTGCATAGATTAGGAGAGAAGACCACCTTTGCTTACTCTTGTGGAATCAAGTAAGCTAGATTCTTTTCTTTACCTTCTTTGTATGTTATAATCTTTGTTGGGCATGTGATACAAGTGACCAGCTGATCAGTGGTAGAAGAGGATGACCCATGCTAGGCGTATTAACCCCTGGGATGCGGTCCTCATAATTACACAACTTGGGATCGGCCCATGCTAGGCTTTCGCCCCTGAGCTGCCACCCTTCTATACCAATAGGGATCGGCCCATGCTAGGCTTTCGCCCCTGAGCTGCCACCCTTAATTAAATAGATTTCTTCACTTAGATTCTTTAATCTTTGAGATTATTGTTAATCAGTTCATAACTCTTTTGAGATGTTATTTTGGATAATCGTAACACTTTGAGATGTTGATTTGGTGGTCATAATCATCTTGGAGACATGAAATTACGAAACAGTAGTGGAATACATGAAAACAATACTTTGAGGCAGTAACAATGACATAAGGAGCTATGAAACATCAACACCTTACTTTAAGACCTTAATGGAACAATTAACTTCAATTGGTTTAGGAGAAGGATTCATTAAACTTTCTTTTGTAAATACCATTTCTATAATAGCACAAGGGGAAATTACACAAGTATAGAGTAGTGAACATATAATGAAGTAGTTCCATGTACTTAGAATGGGGAAAGTAATATTGTTAGCTATTTGGAGATAGTACGCTGCCACCATGCTTTCTTTTCTAGAAATAGAACTTATGAGAATCACTTCATTGATATTAATTTCAGGTGGCAGATTTCATGCCAAAAGGATATAGAATCGAATAGCCTTACATACCTTATATTTATGACCAATACCACTATCACGATTCAGCCTTCCTTATTGTGTGCTAATCTACAACATAAGTCATGATTAAGCTAACATCAGCAGCTAATCACAATAAGGTTCTCCAAAACAGTAGCTAAAAATATTTGATGGAAATCAGGCCCATACAACCCTTACATAAATGGTGAACCACCACACCCTTCCTCTACACATTAATACAACTTCAAACATCATTTCCAGAGATACTCAAACTGCCCTCAACAACAATATTCATAAGGCAGCCACTATCAATCTCAAATCTTTCAGCATAATAGGAGAATATTGACTCAAAGATTTATCATCATCCATGAATTCTTGATAAATATATAAAAAATTCTCCAATCCAAACATGATCAAAGAGAGGAAGAGGAAAAACAATGGGTTGAAGTCTACCTTTAATTCTGTAAAAATTTATCCTCCTAAACTTGTACTTCAAGAATTCAAACTCTCCTTCAAACTTCTTTACTGAAAGAGACAGCACTCAAGAATCCCTAAGGTGTTTTAGGGCGCTTAATGAACGCCTAAGAGAGCCAATGAAAGAAATTAAGAAGGAGAACATCTGAACTTTTTGCAAGTTCAAAATGGAGATAAGACTTGATCCTTATCCTTTGAAAAAGGAGGTGTTATGGCCGACACTCTTGACCAATTTTGGGCCATATAATGTCAAGTAGGTGCCCCACCTGCTTGTCCTTTTAACTTGGGCCCTTTTGGACTTAATATTATTGGACCTTGGCTGTCCATTTTTTCTTTGTTCTTTTAATCAGCTTGGGACTGATTAGTGCAAGTAGGTGGTACACACTTGCCCCAATAACATGGTAAAACAAATCTTAGGAGGTCATGTACTTACTTAGTTTCACTTGGGCTTTATCCATAATGGCCAATTGGCAGATTTGGCTGTTGGGCCTTCTTTCATTCACATTTTCTTTAATAGGTTTGGGCTTCAAATGAGCCCCTAAATATAAGCCTAAATCTGGTCAATCAAACTTGGGCCCTTTAACTATAATATAGATCAAGTAGGTGATGCAGCTGCTAGCTCAATTACCACCTTACTATAATTACTTAAATACTTTCCATCGGAGTTAACTTGCAATACATATGCTAAAACGTGCAAGGCATTACATCACCTTCCAAGCTAGTTTAAACAAACACTAATCATGTAAGAAACATGATCCCTCACCTACACTATAAGTATATATCAAGTATAACATGAATAGAACTACCACATACAAAAATACAGGACGTTACAACTACGAACTCATAGTGCCCATACCGAGTCCGAAAGGCCGTCTTTGGAATATCTTCATTCCTCACCCTGAGTTGGTGATACCCCGACCTCAAATCTATCTTTGAAAAGTAACTCTCTCCTTGGAGTTGATCAAATAAATTATCAATCCGAGGAAGAGGATACTTGTTTTTGATAGTAACTTTGTTGAGTTGGCGATAATCAATACACATTATCAAGGACTTATCTTTCTTCTTCACGAACAAGACCAGAGCAACCCATGGGAAAGACCTCCAGAAATTCACTCACCACGGGGACCGACTCAATAGGAGGAATTTCGGAATCCAAGTCTTGGACTCTTACAATGTGATAAAGACACCCTTTCGAGATCATTTTACATGCTTTTAGACAAGATATGAAGCGACCTCTAGGAACAGAATTCCCATCCTTCCACTCAACAACGGGTTCATTTGGGAAACTAAACCTCACAACTCTAGTCCTACAATCAATGGTGAAACTAGCATGAAACCAACCCATACCCAAAATGACATCAAAGTCAATCATATATAGTTCAACTAGATCTACATGAGAAATTCTATTGGTCAAGGAAATAGGACAATTTCGATAAACTCTTTTTGCTACAATTGACTCACCCACTGGAGTAGATACCACAAAAGGTTCATGCAAAAAATCGGGTAAAGTATCAAACTTTTTAGCTACTAAGGGAGTAACAAAATATAAAGTAGCACCCGGATTAAGCAAAGCATACACATCAATAGTAAAGATTTGTAAATACCGGTCACCATATCGGGAGAGGCCTCTTGGTCACCTCTAGTACGAAGAGCATAGAAGCGGTTCTTTTTGGGAGCATCACTAGAACCACTTGGCTGCCCACTCTTCTCTTTCCCCTTAGAATCAAGACAATCCTTAACCATGTGACCCTTTTTACCACACCCGAAACAATTGTCCGTCCCCTTAAAACAATCACCAAAGTGTCTCTTACTACACCTTGCACAAGTCGGCCTCCTTGTTGGTGAATTAGCATTCCCTCCCTTTTCAGACTTAGAGTTTGACACTCTATCCCCTCTATTTTTAGGAAACTTGGATGGGACTTGATTCAAGAACCTCTTCTTGAATTTAGGCTTCTCTTGAATCCCAAGCCTATCCCTCGTAGCTCCACCCTCAAAAGACCTTGTCCTTCTTGAATCCCTATCCTTCCTTTTTGCTCTATCCTTCTCAACCCTTTTAGCAAGCACCATAAGAGGACCAATATTCATGTTATCATGAAGCATAGCCGAATGACATTCTTCTTGCAAGTCATCCGATACACCCGTCACAAATTGACTCATCTCATCTCTAGGATCGGAGACCAAGGAAGGAGCATACTTGGCCAATTAAATGAACTTCAAGGAATAATCATGAACACTCATACCTCCTTGGTGAAGAAGGTTGATGAATTCCACCACCTTAGCTTTTGTCATCTCTCTAGAGAAGAACCGATCAAGGAAATCCCTCTTGAAGATCTCCCAAGTCACCAGCCCACCTTGAAGTGTCCTATTATCTCTCCATTGCACATTCCAGGTTTGAGCCACATCCTTGAGTTGGTATGAGGCCAACTCGGCATTCTCATTGGAAGACAACCCCATAGCACATAGTATCTTATAAACCTCATCAATGAATTCTTGAGGGTCTTCATCAACCTTAGACCCATAGAAGATAGGAGGATTCATTCTAGTGAAGTTCCTATGTCGGGAAGCCATAGTTTGCTCATGAACTCTCGGTGCAACATCCCGATTTGCTTGGGCAGTCATAGCTTGAGCTTGAACCGTTGCGGCTTGGGCTTGAGTAGTAATGGCTTGGGCCATTTGAGTAAGAATAGCCCTCATCTGAGCTTCCGTCATAGGTGGAGGATTGGCCGGAGCCTGATCACCAACAACAATCTCTTCAAGAGGAGGAACTAGATCATCACGGGGAGGAATTCCCGCATTAGCAATCTACTCCTCAAGTCTCCTAGCCGCATTCCTCCGAGTATTCATCTCCTATAACCAAAATACAAGGCTTAGGTGAAATCATATAGAAGTACACTCTAGAGGAACGATAATGTATTTAAAAAAAAATGAGAGTGATTCCTAAGCATCAAATAAGTTCTTATTTATAAGTGTGGCGCGCTTCACAATTATGAGTACAAACTACATAGACGTGGTTGAGAGAGACGTCAACATCAAGGATATTCAACCTCATGCTCCGATACCAATTTTGTCACATCCGGGTTTACCCCCTAGACGTAATCGGCCTCGTCGTCCTCTTTGAGGACTAAGACAAGCCTCTTAGTCTTATATCATTACATTCATCGATTAAAAAAAATATGGAAGAATTTAAAACTTTTCAACTACGTCCAATCGGAGGTTTACATAGACCTCTACATACACATAATCATAATAATATTGAGTATACATAGACACGTTCGTATAAGAAGATTACATAATCTTCTACTTTTATTTTACACACTTATATAATAAAGAAATAGAGTCATAAATCCGTCACATCTCATAACCATCTAAATGAGAACAATAACATTGGGCATAGCCCTACATCAATAAAAGTAAGGCACATATAGACTTTATACAACTTTGTCTCAAATAGGAAATAGAGTCAATACAAAAGTTGTAGGAACTAAGTAACTTCATAAAAGAGTATTGGCATCCTCCTCGGGGAAATGAGGATCTACCACTTGGATGATAGAATATCCAAGTCTTCCTTCAAATCACCACAAATCAAACTTCAACGACCAGAACCTAAAATGTTTGGGAAGGAGGGAGAAAATGTGGTTAGTACGCCACATATACTAAGTATGAGACCATATACACAAATACCAACAAAGTATGCTAAAAAGGGACATCTATTGAAATCATGTTATTCAAACCAATCCTTAAACATACTAAACAAGTTAATTATATCATATGCATATCATCATACTTAAACCCATAATCCCATATAACTCTAACATCAAGTAATAACATCACAAACATGAATAAGAGTAAATGATGTGAATAGCAAAGCAAACAAACCAACTATAATCCTTAAGATGCCACACGTGCAATGACCAAGTAAAGTCCCATAACCCTACTTAGTCAAGTAACCTACCCAAGATCATAATTAGCAATTCACTTCACATAGCATAGTCTTCCATCTCACATAGTATTCTTTCTTTCACAATGATAACCAATTGCATATTCATAAGCATCTCATTCACATATAAAGTCATTTACATTATATAGTCATTTATATACATAATATTGGCTTCTCAAAGCTTCTATCAAGGCAAACTAGTGCAAGGCATAGGTAGAGTCCCATACCACTACCTAAGTTAAAGTCAAACCCCTCAAGTCACTTTAATTAGTCTATACTTCAGTCATTCATTTTAGTTTAGGGAAGACTTGCCTTAACCGACATAGACCACATGAGTTAATGTGGAATCCGGTGTCATGAAAACCCTACACCGAAAGAATGTGGACTAGTTGCCAAGGTAGTACCTAAACATGTACATATCAACTATGTAGATCCACTAGCTAGTATTTCTATGGGGGCAACATAGTTTATGAACTAGGAGATATAGTTTGGGACCCACTCTATGCTAAATGCATTATGATCTCCAATCTCTAGAGTACATTAGTGATCCTACTCTCCCTGAGTGGAAGAGGTCACTACTCATCTAGTTCACTCGGTGCTAAGTTAAGTCCCTTTATTGAAATGTCCTTAAGCTTTATTAAACATCATATACTTAGTTTAGGTCATAGGGTCTAGCCCTTGTATATTCATCGTCATAGCTCTATAAGAATTGTATGAGAAATAATCCTTTCATTCACAATTCATATAAGTGAGGTCAACCCCTTGCATATCACATCATAATAGGGTACATAATTACATGTTATCATCCTTATGGCATGTACACCCTAAGCAACCTCACAACCAAAGCATAAGACATTTCAATTCAATCATCATACCATCCTATCACTCTAAACAAGGTATACTTCAACACAACATCATAACTTGATGACAATTAACCACAATTGAAGTGAGAATTAAGATAGTCAAGACTTACCAACACTCCTCCATAGTTCATCGTAAAGGGCCTTACCATCAACCCCTAGATCAACCCAATTTGGGTCATCACACCAATGTAATTCAACAACCAACATGATAATGAATTTAGAAGAGTCACTACACCATAATTCAATACTAAATTAAAGCTTGAAAACATGTTATCTAAGTCTATCTCCTTAACCTAGATCAAAACTCAAGGATTATCATAAAGGACTTAAATTCATCACTATAGATTCATGATCAATGTAATAACAACCATTAAGGATGATTTAATCAATAATAGAATCAATTGCATCAAACCCAACCTAATTCATATCAAGATCATGCCTAGTGTTAGGGGTTAAGGGTCCTGATCTACAATTTACACCAAACCATATCAATTCATCCTAACCAAATTTCGATACATGATAATCTACTCATTATAACCCAAGAAAGACATGAACAAATCAATTCATAACATAAAATTCTTAATTGAAGGAAACACATATGAACTCAACCTTTTTGGAAAACCTTTGAAGGAGCCCTTTGAGGAAAGAAGTCTCAAAGGTGAATTAGATCCTATACCTTAAGATTGGATGACCTTTTGATGGTGAATTCGTCCTTAATCATCCCTCAGCTCACCTCCCAAGCTAACCTTCAATGGTGTCTTCCAATAGAGAGAGAAAGTAGAGAGAAGGAAGAGAGTTTATTTTGAGAGATGTCCTTAGGATGATGTGGGTTGAGGGTATTTATAGTGGGACTAAATCAACTTAATTAGTCTTCCCTTAATACCCAATTACCCCTAAACCACTTAGTTAATAAAAGATATTTAACTTAAAACGTGCAGGGATTTGCAGACCCTCATGGACGGAACCCCGCTGATGGGCCATCGGTGAGTCGACGGGCAGCCCATCCCTCCGTCCTGCACTCCGTCATCTTGGTCAGAGACTGTGCAGGTGATGGTTCCTTAGAAATAAACTAAGTGTGGGGTGACGGTGGCCTCGATGCCTCATCGAGCCCCTGACGCTCCGTCGACTACCTTTCGTCAAGGCACACTGCCAAGCAGTGTTGCTTTCCTAGCTCTAAGGGTCCAGCTCAAGGGCCCTTGGTTGGTCCTTGGGGAGTCGTACTCGGACATTTCAATCATGAAACATCCCTCTCATGTGTTACACCTATTTCTACCAACTTTCGTTCGATTCCGAATCTTAAAACTAGTCAAATGGCTTAAGACACACTAGCCCCCTTATGAACCAACTTTCCTAACGCCATGGACGTTCTTGAGTATTTTGGTTCTTAAACACCTTAACCACTCTATATACACCTAATTTGACTTAGAACAGTGCTTTAAACCTCATGGAGCCTAGGTTAGGTTTTACAACATGCCTTGGGATTTTTAAATGTTACATTATCCACCCCTTGGGAACATTCGTCCCCGAATGACACTAAACACTCTTCAAAAGGAAGGAATAAACTAAAGACTAGAAGTTCAACAAATTTACAATATCCAATTAGCATGAATCACATCATTTCAAGAAGGTAAACTTCAAAACTCAATTATCACACATAGGCTCTAAATTTCATCAAGAGGTACCTCCTTCTCACAACACACATAAGCTCATCATTAATTACATAAGTCAATTAGCACAAAGTTCATCTTATCAATATGCTTCATATAATATCCACAAGGACTCACTATATCACTATACATGACTTAACTCAAATATGCAAGAAGCAAAACAAATTTCCAAGCTTCCAAGGTCAATTTAGAGTGACTTCACTGTATTATCACTGTGAAGTTTTTAAAATTTGATTTTTTGCAAAACTTCACAATTCCTAGCCATAATTATATTATTAGAAAGAATGAACAACCTTAATCATCAAAAAGATGAGGATAACGAGTCTTCATGTCGGCCTCGGCCTCCCATGTTGTACCCTCAACTAGGTGTTTCTTCCATAACACTTTTACGGACACCACTTCTTTGTTACTCAACCTCTTCACTTGCCTATCAAGGATTTGAACCGGAACCTTCTCATAAGAGAGGTTATCCCTGAGTCCAAGGCCTTCAATAGGTAGAATAGACTCGGGATTCCCGACACACTTCTTTAACATAGAAACATGGAAAACGGATGAATCGAAACTAGATCATTAGGGAGTTTAAAGCGATAGGTAACCTTACCAACCCTTTCCAAAATCTCATAAGGGCCCATGTAACGAGGATCCAACTTTCCCTTCTTGCCAAATCTAACCACTCCCTTCATAGGTGAAATTTTCAAATACACCTTATCACCTTCTTCAAACTCCAAATCCCTTCTCCTATTGTAGGCATAGGACTTTTATCGACTATATGCTGTTTGCAACCGATTCCTTATGATATGCACATTCCCCAAGGTCCTATAAATTAAATCGGGACCAAGAATCGATGGCTCACCAATTTCAAACCACCCTATAGGAGACCTACACTTCCTACCATACAAGGCTTCATAGGGAGCCATGGAGATGGATGAATGAAAACTAGTATTATAAGCAAACTCCACCAACGGCAAGTTCTTATACCAACTTCCTTTAAAATCAATAATGCAAGCCCTAAGCATAACCTCGAGGGTTTGAATAGTGTGTTCCGCTTGACCATCCGTTTGAGGATGAAAAGCGGTACTCAATTTCACCTTAGTACCTAAACCTTCTTGAAAGGACCTCCAAAATCTAGATGTGAATTGTGCACCCCGATCAGAAATGATGGATAACGGAATACCATGGCGACACACAATCTCATCTATGAAGTTCTTTGCATAATCCTCCGCCGAATACGTGGACTTGACGGGAATAAAATGGGCGGACATTGTCAATCTATCAACAATCACCCATATAGAATCATATGACTTTTGAGTCCGAGGCAACCCTAATACAATGTCCATATTAATGGCTTCCCACTTCCAAGTAGGAATTTGGATCCCTTGTAGTAAGCCACCCGGCTTTTGATGTTCCGCCTTCACTTGTTGGAAATTTGGACACTTAGCAACGAATTCCGCTATGTCCTTCTTCAAGCCTTCCCACCAATATACCTCCCAAAGTTCATGGTACATCTTAGTTGAACACGGATGAATGGAGTAGTGGGATCCATGGGCTTCCTCAAGGATTCGATCCCTCAACCCATTAACATCGGAAACACATAATCTCCCTTGGTACCTCAACACACCATCCCCCCTAAGGAGAAAGACTCATTTAACTTGCCAAGAACCGATTCCTTCAACTCCATCAGTAGTTGATCAAGGTGTTGTTTGAACTTTACCTCAACCACCAATGATAACTCGGAGCTATGATGAACCGTAGCACCACCATTTGGAGAACATTCCAATCACACCCCCAATCTAGCCAACCTATGAACATCTTTCACTAGGTCTTTCTTGGCTTCATCCATATGCGACACACTACCCATAGTCATACAACTTAGGGCATCCGCAACCACGTTGGCCTTTCCGGGATGATATAAGACACTCATATCATAATCTTTCAACAATTCTAACCACCTCCTTTGCCGGAGATTCAACTCTTTTATAGTAAACACATATTTGAGACTCTTATGATCGGTGAAAACATCCACGTGGACACCATACAAGTAATGCCTCCATATTTTCAAAGCAAACACCACGACCGCTAACTCAAGGTCATGAGTAGGATAGTTTCTTTCATGCACCTTTATCTGCCTCGAAGCGTAGGCAATCACCTTCCCATTTTTCATAAGCACACACCCCAAGCCTATACGAGATGCATCACAATATACAACAAAGCCCTTTGTACCTTCCGGTAGTGTCAACACTGGAGCCGAAGTAAATCTATCCTTCAATAATTGGAAACTCTTTTCACAAGCCTCCGACCACTCAAACTTCTTACCTTATTGAGTCAATGTAGTCAAAGGAGATGCAATGGATGAAAATCCATCCACAAACCTTCGATAATAGCCCGCTAGACCCAAGAAAATCCTAATGTCTGACGGAGTCAAAGGTCTAGGCCACTTTCTCACCGTATTTGTCTTCCTTGGGTCTTCCTCAACTCCCTCACTAGAGATGATGTGCCCAAGAAATGCCACCGACCTCAACCAAAACTCACATTTGTTATATTTGGCGAACAATTGATGGTCTTTATGGGTTTGCAATACCACCCTTAAATGATCCATGTGATCAACTTCATTCTTTGAACACACCAATATATCATCAATAAACGCTATAACGAATGAGTCAAGATTGTTTCGAAACACCCTATTTATTAGGTCCATAAACGCCGCCGGAGCATTTGTGAGGCCAAAAGTCATAACTACGAACTCATAGTGCCCATACCGAGTCCGAAAGGCCGTCTTTGGAATATATTCATTCCTCACCCTGAGTTGGTGATACCCCGACCTCAAATCTATCTTTGAAAAGTAACTCTCTCCTTGGAGTTGATCAAATAAATCGTCAATTCGAGGAAGAGGATACTTGTTTTTGATAGTAACTTTGTTGAGTTGGCGATAATCAATACACATTATCAAGGACCCCATCTTTCTTCTTCACGAACAAGACTGTAGCACCCCATGGGAAAGACCTCCGGAAATTCACTCACCACGGGGACCGACTCAATAGGAGGAATTTCGGAATCTAAGTCTTGGACTCTTACAAAGTGATAAAGACACCCTTTTAAGATCATTTTGCATGCTTTTAGACAAGATATGAAGTGACCTCTAGGAATAGAATTCCCACCATTCACTCAATAACGGGTTCATTTGGGAAACTAAACCTCACAACTCTAGTCCTACAATCAATGGCGAAACTAGCATGTAACCAATCCATACCCAAAATGACATCAAAGTCAATCATATATAGTTCAACTAGATCTACATGAGAATTTCTATTGGTCAAGGAAATAGGACAATTTCGATAAACTCTTTTTGCTACAATTGACTGACCCACCGGAGTAGATACCGCAAAACGTTCATGCAAAACATCGGGTAAAGTATCAAACTTTTTAGCTACTAAGGGAGTAACGAAATATAAAGTAGCACCCGGATCAAGCAAATCATACACATCAATAGTAAAGATTTGTAACATACCGGTCACCACATCGGGAGAGGCCTCTTGGTCACCTCTAGCCGCATTCCACCAAGTATTCATCTCCTATAACCAAAATACAAGGTTTAGGTGAAATCATATAAGAAGTACACTCTAGAGGAACGATAATGGATTTGAAAAAAATGAGAGTGATTCCTAAGCATCAAATAAGTTCCTATTAATAAGTGTGGCGCGCTTCACAATTATGAATACAAACCTACATAGACGTGGTTGAGAGAGACGTCAACATCAAGGATATTCTATCATGCCTCAAAACCCATTAAGACGGACAGGCACCCGATGCCCTAAAGGCCCGAGAGAACAACCTACAACCTATTCTTACTGAGCATATACTATAACAATTGAGACAAGTTAACTTTGGATGCAGCGATACAAACCAACGTAAGTAGATCCAAAAGTTATATACAAGACTTGGCCGTTTAGGCCACAACTCCTTAAGACACAACTGAACCATGTACATACGTCTACAAAGCCTCTAAAAGATAGAAGACTAGAGTAGGTCGGGACAGACCCCGCCTTACCCTTAACTACGATACAATACCAAACGAATTTACCAAGGACTTAATAAAGCTCCGAATCAACTTGGAGCTCACCAAAAGTAGTAGAATTTTGAGTGCTCCTACTGAGGAGGTCTACTAGCTGGAGTACCTGAGCCTGCAGCATGAAATGCAGCGTCCCCAATACGGGACGTCAGTACGAAAAATGTACTGAATATGTAAGGCAAAAAGTATATGTAATACAAGGCACAAATGAAATCAAGTAGCAACATATGAGTGCATAGATTAGGAGAGAAGACCACCTTTGCTTACTCTTGTGGAATCAAGTAAGCTACATTCTTTTCTTTACCTTCTTTGTATGTTATAATCTTTGTTGGGCATGTGATACAAGTGACCAGCTGATCAGTGGTAGAAGAGGATGACCCATGCTAGGCGTATTAACCCCTGGGATGCGGTCCTCATAATTACACAACTTGGGATCGGCCCATGCTAGGCTTTCGCCCCTGAGGTGCCACCCTTCTATACCAATAGGGATCGGCCCATGCTAGGCTTTGCGCCCTAAGCTGCCACCCTTAATTAAATAGATTTCTTCATTAGATTCTTTAATCTTTGAGATTATTGTTAATCAGTTCATAACTCTTTTGAGATGTTATTTTGGATAATCGTAACACTTTGAGATGTTGATTTGGTGGTCATATATCATCTTGGAGACATGAAATTAAGGAACAGTAGTGAATACCTGAAAACAATACTTTGAGGCCAGTAACAATGACATAAGGACTAGGGATGAAACATCAACACCTTACTTAAGACCTTAATGGCACAATTGACTTCAATTGGCTTAGGAGAAGGATTCATCAAACTTTCTTTTGCAAATACCATTTCTATAACATCACAAGGGGAAATTACACAAGTATAGAGTAGTGAACATATAATGAAAGTAGTTCCATGTACTTAGAATGGGGAAAGAAATATTGTTCGCTATTTGGAGATAGTACGCTGCCACCATGCTTCCTTTTCTAGAAATAGAACTTATGAGAATCACTTTATTGATATTAATTGCAGGTGGCAGATTTCATGCCAAAAGGATATAGAATCGAATAGCCTTACATACCTTATATTTATGACCAATACCACTATCACGATTCAGCCTTCCTTATTTGGGTGCTAATCTACAACATAAGTAATGATTAAGCTAACATCAGCAGCTAATCACAATAAGGTTCTCCAAAACAGTAGCTAAAAATATTTGATGGAAATCAGGCCCATACAACCCTTACATAAATGGTGAACCACCACACCCTTCCTCTACACATTAATACAACTTCAAACATCATTTCCAGAGATACCCAAACAGCCCTCAACAACAATATTCATAAGGCAGCCACTAACAATCTCAAATCTTTCAGCATAATAGGAGAATATTGACTCAAAAATTTATCACAATCCATGAATTCTTGATAAGCATATACAAAATTCTCCACTCCAAACATTATCAAAGAGAGGAAAACAAATTGGTTGAAGTCTTACCTTAATTCTGAAAATTTATCCTCTAAACTTGTACTTCAAGAATTCAAACTCTCCTTTAAACTCTTACTTGAAAAATTAGACAGCACTCAAGAACTCTAAGGTGTTTTAGGGCTGCTAATTGAAGCCAAGAGAGACCAAGAAAGAACTTAGGAAATCTGAAATTTTGCAAGTTCAAAATGGAGAATAAGACTTGATCCTTATCCTTTGAAAAAGGAGGTGTTATGGCCGACACTCTTGACCAATTTTGGGCCATATAATGTCAAGTAGGTGCCCCACCTGCTTGTCCTTTTAAATTGGGCCTTTTTGGACTTAATATTATTGGACCTTGGCTGTCCATTTTCCCTTTGTTCTTTTAATCAGCTTGGGACAGATTAGTGCAAGTAGGTGGTACACACTTGGCCCAATAACATGGTAAAACAAATCTTAGGAGATCATGTACTTACTTAGTTTCACTTGGGCTTTATCCATAATGGCCAATTGGCAGATTTGGCTGTTGGGCCTTCTTTCATTCACATTTTCTTTAACAGGTTTGGGCTTCAAATGAGCCCCTAAATATAAGCCTAAATCTGGTCAATCAAACTTGGTCCCTTTAACTATAATATAGATCAAGTAGGTGATGCAGCTGCTAGCTCAATTACCACCTTACTATAATTACCTAAATACTTTCCATCGGAGTTAACTTGCAATACATATGCTAAAATGTGCAAGGCATTACATCACCTTCCAAGCTAGTTTAAACCAACACTAATCATGTAAGAAACATGATCCCTCACCTACACTATAAGTATATGTCAAGTATAACATGAATAGAACTACCACATACAAAAATACAGGCCGTTACATATTCAACCTCATGCTCCGATACAAAGTTTGTCACATCCGGGTTTACCCCCTAAACGTAACCTTCATCGTCGTCCTCTTTGAGGACTAAGACAAGCCTCTTAGTCTTACATCATTGCATTCATCGATTAAAAAAAATATGGAAGAATTTAAAAGTTTTCAACTACGTCCAATCGGAGGTTTACATAGACCTCTACATACATATAATCATAATAATATCGAGTATACATAGACTCGTTCATATAAGAAGATTACATAGTCTTCTACTTTTATTTTACACACTTATATAATAAAGAAATAGAGTCATAAATCCGTCTCATCTCATAACCATCGAAAAGAGAACAATAACATTGGGCATAGCCCTACATCAATAAAAGTAAGCCACATATAGACTTTATACAACTTTGTCTCAAATAGGAAATGGAGTTAATACAAAAGTTGTAGTAACTAAGTAACTTCATAAAAGAGTATTGGCATCGTCCTCGGGGAAATGAGGACCTACCACTTGGATGATAGAATATCCAAGTCTTCCTTCAAATTACCACGAATCAAACTTCAACGACCGGAAACCTAAAATGTTTGGGAAGGAGGGAGAAAATGGGGTTAGTACGCCACATATACTAAGTATGAGACCATATACACAAATACCAACAATGTATGCTAAAAAGGGACATTTAATGAAATCATGTTATTCAAACCAATCCTTAAACTTACTAAACAAGTTAATTATATCATCTGCATATCGTCATACTTAAACCCATAATCCCATATAACTCTAACATCAAGTAATAACATCACAAACATGAATAAGAGTAAATCATGTGAATAGCAAAGCAAACCAACCAACTATAATCCTTAAGAAGCCACACGTGCAATGACCAAGCAAAGTCCCATAACCCTACTTAGTCAAGTAACCTACCCAAGATCATAATTAGCAATTCACTTCACATAGCATAGTCTTCCATCTCACATAGATTCTTTCTTTAACAATGATAACCAATTGCATATTCATAACCATCTCATTAACATATAAAGTCATTTACATTATGTAGTCATTTATATACATAATATTAACTTCTCAAAGCTTCTATCAAGGAAAACTAGTGTAAGGCATAGGTAGAGTCCCATACCCCTACATAAGTTAAAGTCAAACCCCTCAAGTCACTTTAATTAGTCTATACTTCATTCATTCATTTTAGTTTAGGTAACACTTGCCTTAACCGACATAGAACACATGAGCTAATGTGGAATCCTGTGTCATGAAAACCCTACACCGAAAGAAGGTGGACTACTTGCCAAGGTAGTACCTAAACTTGTACATAGCAACTATGTGGATCCACTAGCTAGTATTCCTATGGGGGCAACATACTTCAAGAACTAGGAGATATAGTTTGGGACCCCCTTTATGCTAAATGCATTATGATCTCCAATCCCTAGAGTACATTAGTGATCCTACTCTCCCTGAGTGGAAGAGGTCACTACTCATATAGTTCACTCGGTACTAAGCTAAGTCCCTTTATTGAAATGTCCTTAAGCTTTATTAAACATCATATACTTAGTTTAGGTCATTGGGTCTAGCCCTTGTATCTTCATCGTCATAGCTCTATAAGAATTGTATGAGAAATAGTCCTTTCATTCACAATTCATATAAGTGAGGTCAACCCCTTACATATCACATCATAATAGGGTACATAATTACATGTTATAATCCTTATGGCATGTACACCCTAAGCAACCTCACAACCAAAGCATAAGACATTTCAATTCAATCATCATACCATCCAATCACTCTAAACAAGGTATACTTCAACACAACATCATAACATGATGACAATTAACCACAATTGAAGTGAGAATTAAGATAGTCATGACTTACCAACACTACTCCATAGTTCACCATAAAGGGCCTTACCATTAACCCATAGATCAACCCAATTGGGGTCATCACACCAATGTAATTCAACAACCAACATGATAATGAATTAAGAAGAGTCACTACACCATAATTCAATACTAAATCTAAGCTTGAAAACATGTTATCTAAGTCTATCTCCTTAACCTAGATTAACACTCAAGGATTAGCATGAAGGACTTCAATTCATCACTATAGATTCATGATCAATGTAATAACAACCATTAAGGATGATTTAATCAATAATAGAATCATTTGCATCAAACCGAACCTAATTCATATCAAGATCATGCCTAGGGTTAGGGGTTAAGGGTCATGATCTACAATCTAGACCAAACCATATCAATTCATCCTAACCAAATTATGATACATGATAATCTACTCATTATACCCAAGAAAGACATCAACAACTCAATTCATAACATAAAATTGGTAATTGAAGGAAACCCATATGAACTCAACCTTTTTGGAAAACCTTTGAAGGAGTCCTTTTAGAAAAGAAGTCTTAAAGGTGAATTAGATCCCATAACTTAAGATTGGATGACCTTTTGATGGTGAATTAGTCCTTAATCATCCCCCAACTCACCTCCCAAGCTAACCTTCAATGGTGTCTTCCAATAGAGAGAGAAAATAGAGAGAAGGAAGAGAGTTTATTTTGAGAGATGTCCTTAGGCTAATGAGGGTTGAGGGTATTTATAGTGGGACTAAATCAACTTAATTAGTCTTACCTTAATCCCCAATTACCCCTAAACCACTTAATTAAAAAAATGTATTTAACTTAAAACGTGCAGGGATTTGCAGACCCTCACTTATGGAACCCCGCTGATGGGCCGTCGGTGAGTCGACGGGCAGCCCATCCCTCCGTCCTGCACTCCGTCGTCTTTGTCAAAGACTGTGCAGGCGAGGGTTCCTTAGAAATCAACTAAGTGTGGGACGACGGTGGCCTGGACGCCCCGTCGAGCCCCTGACGCCCCGTCGACTGCCTTTCGTCAAGCCACACTGCCAAGCAGTGTTGCTTTCCTAGCTACAAGGGTCCTCCTCAAGGGCCCTTGAATGGTTCTTGGAGAGTCGTACCTGAAAGTTTCAATCATGAAACATCCCTCACATGTGTTACACCTATTTCTACCAACTTTCATTCGATTCTGAATCTTTAAACTAGTCAAACGGCTTAAGACACACTAGCCCCCTTATGAACCAACTTTTCAAATGCCATGATCGTTCTTTAGTATTTTGTACACCTTATTTGACTTAGAACAGTGCTTTAAACCTCACGGAGCCTAGGTTAGGTTTTACAACATGTCTTGGGATTTTGAAATGTTACAAATTCATTGAGCATAAACATGAGTCTAGCCAAAGTCATATCATCATGCAACATAGCCGTACGGCATTCCTCCCTCATTAATTCGGCTACACCCGTCACAAAGCGATTCATTTCATCCCTTGGATTTGACACTAGGAAGGTGCATACCTAGACAAAGTTGAGAACTTCAAAAATTATTCCTCGACACTCATATTGTCTTGCTTGAGATTGATAAATTCTTCTACCTTAACCTCTCTCCTCACGGGGAAAGTACTTGCCAAGAAAAGCTTCCTTGAATTCTTCCCACTCAATAGGACCCAACTCATTTGACCTATTGTCTTTCGATTGAGTGTACCAAATTTGAGACACATCTCTCAATTGATAAGAAGCTAACTCCGCCTTCTCCCTAGATGTAACCCCCATAGCACTCAAAACTTTGTACACACCATCAAGAAATTCTTGGGGATCCTAATTTACCTTAGATCCAAGAAATATTGGAGGATTCAACCTCACAAAGTCTCTCAACCTAGATGACATAGTGCTCTCCATAGAATTAACCCTAGGCACCATGTTCAAGTTAGCTTGAGTAGTCAGGTCTCGGGCTAAAGCAAGTAAAGCCTCCCTAATTTCTCGATTGGTCAACTCCGGCACTTCATTACCTCCTCCCACATTAGGAGCATGATCACCTTGAGGAGGCACTTGAGCACCTTGAGCACCTTGGACACCTTGCCCATCTTAAAGCACTTGCTCAACTTGAGAAGGAGCTTCCTCATTCACCTATCCCTCTTCCATCCTCCTAGCGTCCATCCTTCTAGTATTCATCTCCTAGAAACACAAGGAAAAATACATTTAGAAGGATACTCATAACATAACTCTACCGTACGAACATAGGAGTAGAAATGAAGGGAAACACTTTCTCCTATAGCCTCTCGCCCATAGATGTGTCGCGACTCACACCGTTGGTCAAGACTCTACTAGACGTGACTTTTCAAGACTTTTTGATACCAAAGACTACTTTCATTAACCTATGCTCTGATACCAAGCTTGTCACATCCCAAAATCACACTCTACAATTTAGGGTGCAATCTTGGATTGGGATCGGCGTATTCGACCTCTCGGAGGTCTTATACAAGCCTATCATATCATTCATCGAATATACAAAACGAAAAATACTGGTGAATTAAAACTTTTCGTAAAACAATATATAAGTCATAAATGAAACGGCCTGTATTTTTGTATGTGGTAGTTCTATTCATGTTATACTTGACTTATACTTATACTGTAGGTGAGGGATCAGGTTTCTTACATGATTAGTGTTGGTTTAAACTATCTTGGAAGGTGATGTAATGCCTTGCACGTTTTAGCATATGTATTGCAAGTTAACTCCGATGGAAAGTATTTAAGTAATTATAGTAAGGTGGTAATTGAGCTAGCAGCTGCATCACCTACTTGATCTATATTATAGTTAAAGGGCCCAAGTTTGATTGACCAGATTTAGGCTTATATTTAGGGGCTCATTTGAAGCCCAAACCTATAAAAAAAATGTGAATGAAAGAAGGCCCAACAGCCAAATTTGCCAATTGGCCATTATGGATAAAGCCCAAGTGAAACTAAGTAAGTACATGACATCCTAAGATTTGTTTTACCATGTTATTGGGCCAAGTGTGTACCACCTACTTGCACTAATCTGTCCCAAGCTGATTAAAAGAACAAAGGAAAAATGGACAGCCAAGGTCCAATAATATTAATTCCAAAAGGGCCCAAGTTAAAAGGACAAGCACGTGGGGCACCTACTTGACATTATATGGCCCAAAATTGGTCAAGAGTGTCGGCCATAACACCTCCTTTTTCAAAAGATAAGGATCAAGTCTTATTCTCCATTTTGAACTTGCAAAAAATTTCAGATTTCCTAAGTTCTTTCTTGGTATCTCTTGGGTTCAATTATTAGCCCTAAAACACCTTAGAGTTCTTGAGTGCTGTCTAATTTTTCAAGTAAGAGTTTGAAGGAGAGTTTGAATTCTTGAAGTACTAGTTTAGAGGATAAATTTTCAGAATTAAGGTAAGACTTCAACCCATTTGTTTTCCTCTCTTTGATAATGTTTGGAGTGGAGAATTTTGTATATGATTATCAAGAATTCATGGATTGTGATAAATCTTTGAGTCAATATTCTCCTATTATGCTGAAAGATTTGATATTGTTAGTGGCTGCCTTATGAATATTGTTGTTGAGGGTTGTTTGGGTATCTCTCGAAATGATGTTTGAAGTTGTATTAATGTGTAGAGGAAAGGTGTGGTGGTTCACCATTTATGTAAGGGTTGTATGGGCCTGATTTCCATCAAATATTTTTAGCTACTGTTTTGGAGAACCTTATTATGATTAGGTGATCATGTTAGCTTAATCATGACTTATGTTGTAGATTAGCACCCAATAAGGAAGGCTGAATCGTGATAGTGGTATTGGTCATAAGTATAAGGTATGTAAGGCTATTCGATTCTATATCCTTTTGGCATGAAATCTGCCACCTGCAATTAATATCAATGAAGTGATTCTCATAAGTTCTATTTCTAGAAAAGAAAGCATGGTGGCAACGTACTATCTCCAAATAGCTAACAATATTTCTTTCCCCATTCTAAGTACATGGAACTACTTCATTATATGTTCACTACTCTATACTTGTGTAATTTCCCCTTGTGCTGTTATAGAAATGGTATTTGCAAAAGAAAGTTTGATGAATCCTTCTCCTAAGCCAATTGAAGTCAATTGTGCCATTAAGGTCTTAAAGTAAGGTGTTGATGTTTCATAGCTCCTTATGTCATTGTTACTGCCTCAAAGTATTGTTTTCATGTATTCCACTACTGTTCCGTAATTTTCATGTCTCCAAGATGATTATGACCACCAAATCAACATCTCAAAGTGTTACGATTATCCAAAATAACATCTCAAAAGAGTTATGAACTGATTAACAATAATCTCAAAGATTAAAGAATCTAAGTGAAGAAATCTATTTAATTAAGGGTGGCAGCTTAGGGGCGAAAGCCTAGCATGGGCCGATCCCTATTAGTATAGAAGGGTGGCAGCTCAGGGGCGAAAGCCTAGCATGGGCCGATCCCAAGTTGTGTAATTATGAGGACCGCATCCCAGGGGTTAATACGCCTAGCATGGGTCATCCTCTTCTACCACTGATCAGCTGGTCACTTGTATCACATGCCCAACAAAGATTATAACATACAAAGAAGGTAAAGAAAGAATGTAGCTTACTTGATCCCATAAGAGTAAGCAAAGGTGGTCTTCTCTCCTAATCTATGCACCCTTATGTTGCTACTTGATTTCATTTGAGCTTTGTATTACATATACTTTTTGCCTTACATATTCAGTACTTACATATTCAGTACATTTTTCGTACTGACGTCCCATATGGGGACGCTGCATATCTGCTGGCGGCTCAGGTACTCCAGCTAGTAGAACTCCTCAGTA